>CM031243.1:423875279-424475279 GCA_018340775.1 Taxus wallichiana var. yunnanensis | reverse complement strand
GGGTGGCCTCTCTATTTATAGAACTTCTAGCCTCATCCATCATATCTCTAAAATAGGATAAGAAATCTAATCTGACGAATCATATTCCATACCTTAAATCTTATCTGTACAAGTAAGCTTATCTTTTAAGATAAGATAAACCTTATCATTTCACATAGGTTCCACATTTTTAGACTTTTTACAAATAAAATACACAAAATATTTATGACCTCACTCCTTGTCCTTACCAATATAATATTTCTAATTCCTAATCATGTAGACCCTACTTCTCTACTTACCCTCACTTTGACATTTTAACATTTTGAACCACTTACGACGAATATTTACTTTTTACCACAACATTCCTATTGTACTTTTGACTATTACCATACTATACGTTATTGGCGGTGTCGTGCATCGACAACGCCGTTATCTTCTATTAGATGCTACTACTAATTATACTTAACAACATCCTATTCCTAATACATACATTAATAAAATAGAAATTATGGAGAAAATTTTTAATGTCGATGTGAACACATTAAATCCTAACACTACTAGTCAACCTTCATGTTTGACATCGATTGACACCTCATAGAGACTCACATGATCACATGACTCCATTTTCCATTAATGGACTTGAAATCAATGACAACACAAACACATAATTTCCAACATGCATATGAGGGACCATGGTACCATCTGATCAAGCATAGATCTATAAGTAGTGGTATCCAACCTACTACTCCAGGGTGCCTACCCATCTCGCAGAAATATATCAAGTCTCACCCAATCCGCATGTGGCCCACCGAGTGGACTCAATATAGCAATATGCTCATAGGCCCATACATGTAGTAATGTGGTGGCTCTTAGTCCACCCCCATGGTTGTCTGTGTAAATTTGTATATATCTTTGACCAAATGAGCCAACACGCAATGTTCCTACGCAAACCTCATCCCATGCTCCTTTATACGCTGATAGATATTATGCATCTTATACAAGATGCCCACTCCACCACCCTCTACTACCATAGATGAAGCAATAACCACTGCAATGAACTTCTGTAATTGTGGAACACCTGATCTCAATATGACATCTAGACTAATATGGGTCTCTTTTTGTGCCCATGTGCTAATAAAATATCGTCTACCTACTCTCATCTTCCTCTAAGCATCCACTATAGCCATCACATGTACTCTATCACCCAAAACTAGTAGTTGCAATATATGATACACATCTTTGAGGGTTACATTCATCTCCCTAGTAGAAACCAAAAGTACAAGTATATGCACACCATCTCTCACACAATGTAGTAATCATAGGCATATTATGGGGTACCTCCCCCAATCTCACTATGTCTGTGCTGCAAGCCGGCACGATTTAATGTGTCCCACTCCCCCTCGAGATAACCCCAAAGTCAACAATGTACTCAAATGTCAACCCCGTGGAACTCCTCGAGTGTATATCCCTCTCGCACACCACAACACCAAAGAAACATCAACATTAGTACCTCATATATATTCAAAATCAACTAATCATGGTATAATGATTCATCAAAATGGAAAAATTTCACACTACACTATCAAAACTCTCTCCTAGGGTGTCGGCGCCCGGGAGCACAGTCATGAGCGCCTACGAACAAGTCACTAGGTGCTTAGATATGGGAGCTAGCATCCTAAAGGATGCCAATGCCTGGCCTCTCCCACCCAGGCCGCCGAAACTCACTAAAACATAAAATTTAAAAGTTTACAAAAATCAACACATTCGGAAAAATTCCCACATTTTTCAAAAATAAGCTTACTCACCAAATCATTGGCGCTTTATGAATTTAGGGACTCCACTACCCTCTTAAACCTCGTCAACCTCATTACTCTAATCATGCATCTTCATAAGCTCAAAGCTCAAATTCGACTCAAGCGAGTCCAAATGAAGTTACTATTCACTTTTTACTATTACTATATATAGCAATTTTCAATTTTCCATTAACTATAGTTACCATTTGCACTTGTTCTTCCAATTAATACATGACACATGGTTTTGCTCATATCTTGAGCTTCACTACTGTTTTCCTCCTCCTTTCGCGCCATCTGGTTTAAAAAGGTCTCCTACCACCATATTGTATACATTCCATGATGTTATATTCTAATTTGGAACATTTTCAACTCGACATACACGCGATCTTGCAACATCTTCTATATTACATCTTGTTCACTATTACGTTGTTTCACCTCTACTTTCATCTCAGTGCTCAATATATTCACCCCTTCCCTTTTCACCGAAAGGGGGCATATAATTGATATCACCCTACGATCCCTCCCATGCTACTATAATATCATTTAACCCTCCTAATACATTGTTATCGAAAATTTTCTTTCACACCAGTCAAGTGAAGGAACAAATCAATTTGTTGAAATAATTTCTATCTATTCCCCCTAATGACCTAATCGGGGCAAAAAGCAAAAATATTGCCATGAGTAATCTATCACATACATTCAATTTCAAAGTAATCGTTCAATATTTGAATCAAATCAATCAATCGGTATAACATAACATCACTTCATTATCTCTCCCAGATGACCTAACTTGGGAGTTACATCACTTCATTATCTTTCCTAGATGACCTAACATGGGAATCACTTTTTTGCATCACTTCTAGATGACCTAACATGGAATTCATCTAGCATTATATGAATCGCAACACCCGTGGGAGTTGGGACAATGAGGCATCATTTCCTTTCCTACACTACTCTTATATGGGTTATTTAGCATGGAACTGAATTTAGTATTTATTTGTCTGTAGCGGTTCAACCTTTTTGAGGATGTAGTCATAGATGGAGAGTAAAACTAGACCTCTCTCCCCAACACTTTTCCTCTAGCAATAGGATGCCCAAATTTTCCCTGGATTGAAATTTTACAAAATCGGGTTGGGAATTGATCACTCCCTACCCCTTCGAATCTCCATTGGCAACAATTTGAAATCTCAAAATTCTCCAAATTATGTCGTCAATTTCTTTGATTGCTCCTTACAATTCTTTTTTTGTCTCCACTTACACCACATGGATTGACACATTGATCCATGGTTTTCCACGTTATATGTTCTTATATTTTGCATGTACTTTTGCATCGGTCTTCTCTGGACTTCTCATAGGTGTGTTCCTTAATTCCTTTACACTATTTAAATTTCATTCAACTAGCATAAAGGGGGGGAAACGTAGACATAAAATCTTGCACATATTATTATTTTACTATACCGCCAAGTATGTTGTTATATACATGGATCTCAAGTAAGAAAAGTATTCACTAGTGATACACTCCTAGTCCATTTGTTTTGGTTGTTTCTATTGTATTTCTCTCTCACATTTGTAGCTTACATATACCTTATTCTGGTTAGGTCATAGGGATCCTTGTATGTCAATCTTCTCACATTTTTTTCCACTTATCCCAAGACACCAGCTCCCAAGTCTTGACATTAGCGCCTGTGCACTCCTATCCACTCTTGGCACTCTTGTCCTCTTTGTTTTTATTCATTTTTTTGACATTTGTAATCAACATTCTTGGTTTTCTCACTCCTATCTCAAAGTCCTAAGTCAATCAACTGTGATTGTCACTAGTGTCAAAATTCAAACAAGAGATCCCTATATATACACAACATACATACCATTATAGGGGCATGAAATTCTAAAGGAAATCATATCTACATACTATCAAAGGGATTGTATTTCGGCATGATTACTCTACATACACTACATAGGAAGGGGAAGTTCTGAATTCCATCCCACACATTTACATTTTATCTAGCTATAGCCGATATCTTGGCGTTATTGGCATGAGGGCAACCTAAGGACACTATTTCACACACAAGCACACAAAACTACATGGATTCTGGAATATATTGCAGCGCTCGGTCATAAGTTCATCCTTCGGATGACCGTCGAGGTCAATCCGACTTCACATATTGCATTTTTATTCCAATTTTATGTGTTTGTGAGCTTGTGAAGGTAGTAAGGGATTGTGTTAAAGGTTGCAGGTACCTCGGCGATCCAAGTGTGAATATCATGTGATCAACAGGAAGTTATAGCAAAACCCTAGCAACATAAGAAAAATCAGATTTTGACCATTTGCATAGTCACAAGTGCCTATAGAAGGTCTCTGGCACCCAAGCGCCCTCACCCCAACCCAAGCGCCCATGTCCGGCTCTATCCGCAAACTCCAGAATTGATATTGAGCATTTATAACACTCTACCCAACCTACTCATTAGATTCTCTAGTTCAAATCTACTTCGAGATAAACATAAATCAGATAAGTGCCCTATCTCTCCTATTTTCTTACACGATTGCATATTTAGAGTGCTTAGCATTTGTATTATGTTGTATTTTATCATAGTAGTGACTCTGAAATTAGATTTAATAATCAGATTTTAGTAAATCACATACTGTAACACTCTTCACACCATAATTGTAGGGTGAGGTCACTCCAAATCAATTGGACTAACCCCTTTTCCAATTATTCAAGAGGTATTTAGGGTTTTTAAGAAGAAGAATCTCCAATATTTAACAAAGTTGTGCTTGAAAAAACTAAGCACAAAATAAGGAACCTATAACACAAAAGATCACATTGTTACAACTACATTTGAGTGTGAAGTTTCACATGTCAAAATATTCCAAACTGGTCAAATTCACCCAACATTTCTACTCCAAATCATTGATTTTATATTATATACATTGTTAGGTCATCCAATTTAACTTAGATCTTGTTCCTTCTTAAACAACGCAAATCCTCGCCACGGTTGCTAGATTAGCAAATTCTTGAAACCACTTCTAACACTAACTTGAGCTATCACTTATCAACTTTCTAGAATTTGAATAACCTAAATAATGATCATTACATATTTCTATAATATTTGTATTTATTATAGTATACTATATCATTATCAACACATAGTATTCATCATAATTATATTGAAACCATAATATTGATATTACATTTTGGTGAGCCTACTTTTTAAAAGTACACATAATCTAGGGATTTGTGCCTCGATTTCAATTTTTTTAATTTGATTGGTATTACCACGGATCGTTTGGGTTTTCTCAAATTCGTAATTTATTTTTGGATCCTTTCCATTATTAAATAAAATGGGCTTACGTTTCCATTGAGAAGAGAAGGACAATCATGGGTTCTTCTAATGAATGAAGTGGGTAAAATCTTCCTTATATGAATCTATAACTGCACACAAACACACTTGAAAAAAAGATATTTGTTTTTGGTGGTTGGGGACCCTGCCTCGATCATATCCCTAACCATTTATGGAGATAAAATACATCTTGTTAAAGTAAAATGACAAAATAGTACATGAAATTGAAATAGTATATCGACTTTGTCGCAGCCACCACAATGCGATACACTAAAAATTGCATAGAAATCACAAGCCAATTGCGGTAGTTGGAGACACTTGTGTTGAATTATTAATAAAAAATGATGGACCAAGTTACACCAGCCCTTTGTGATCCACCTTTACCTCTCCAAAACCTGCAACCCTAAAATATGCGAGCAAAGAAGTAAAAACTTAAGTATGGGCTCAAGTGCACAAAGAGTCAAGGGAAGATCAAGAAGATGAAATGATGGAGATGAGTGGTGTTTTATAGTTTTTGAGTGCATTGAATATTGTGATACATATGGGTGCAATGTGAATAAATGGGTGAGATAAAAGGGTTCATAGTGCATTGGGCATGCAAATGGGTAGGTAGGTGGACTAATATGATTGTTGATTAGATGGAATAAGATAGATGAGAATAGTTTTGATACGATATCCCCTCTCAAGTGATAATTTTTAGAGTGTAGGCTGCCCCAACATTAAGTGTGACGAAAAAGTAATAGTTTTTATAATGATATAAAATGAATTGTGATGAAGGTATGATGAATGAAAACAAGGACATTGTTGCCCTAGCTATGTGAAGGTGATCCAAATCTAGGCATACATTTTGGCATATCTACTAATACATATTGTAAGTAATATTGTTTGTTTATTTTTTCGTAGATAAGGGTATGTATAAGGTTGAATGTTGGGTGGTTGTCTTCCTGGTACTAGTTGAATAACATGATCACGATATTTTTGGGTTGTAACCCTTTCAAGGTATCTAAAAAAACAAGCGAGTGTTTAAATAATTTCTTGTAGAATTTTTGGTACAATTCCTTTTGATGGCTGACCTTCTAGTGAAATTAGATGTGTCACAAACCCATCAAAACCCTTCTTAAGAAACTTTTGAATTTGAGGAGAACTTACCACCTATGAAGATTTTTTCTATATCCCTCATAACTCAAAATCCCTCCCTTCATAATAGAACCGCATGAACAAATATTTGAAGTTCACCTCAATAGTTCCCAATGTAGTAATCCATTAGACTCTAACACAATAACAACACCCCACATTGAAATGGCATGCATGGGACCTTATAACATGTAATATCCCATGGATAGCTTAATCTTATGGCATTTTCCTAAACAACTAACTTTACCACCATATAACACCATGAACTAACACTCTAGGGCCGCATAAATAAAATAATTTAAGTGCAAATCCAACTTATGATTGATGAAGTTGTGAGTAATTCTAGAGTTAATCGATACTTTCACCCTTTGTTTATTCATGAACCAAACTACTTTAAGAGTTTGTAGGGTACTAATGTCAAAAATTACATGAAAAGATATAGTTGGTTGAGATTCCTCGGATATGATCTCAGGAACCTCTTCCTCTTCCTTAGATTCTTCATCCCATTCTTATTCTTCATTTTTGCCCCCAATGTAATATAATTTGTACCAAGCACATTTATGTCCTTTACTCTATTTACTATCACAATTATAACATATCCCTTTTATTCGTTTCTCTTCAATTTGTTGTGGAGTAAACCGGGTAATTTGAGGGAAAGATGCTAGTGAGGTGTTATGATAGTGTAGTTATTTCTCTTCATGAAAAGGAATTTTTCCTCTATCGTACATGATATGATAATAAAATCAAAAACAAAGAGTGGATTAAACATTTATATATCATGTTGGATGTAATTCTTGAGATTTCCTAGGAACAAATAATTCAGATTTTCATATATAATTTTGTCCACATGCAATGACAAGATATGGAATTGTTGAATATATTCCTTTATCGAACCCTATTTGCCATAATTTTTCCAATTGGCTAAAGTAGTTATTGTTTTCCATATTTTTCCCCTAGGTAAAATTAATCACCACGACCACGCACATGGGAGAAAATAGAGAAATCATGTTCAAATCCTACAATCAGGCAATAGAGGGACTCTACAATGGAGTGGCAGGGCCTACGAAGATAAAATGACCCCATGCAAGAAGAAATTCAAGAAACGGCTTTGTCGAGTGAACCTGTGCTTCAAATCCTGCAAACAGATTGCAAGCGGGCTCTAAAATGGAATAAAGCAAGGTCGGGGAAGGTGAGGACAGTGTCAAAAGCCATAGGCTCAAAGGAGAAGGAATGATAAAAGTTCAAAGTCTTTGGGCTCTGAAATAGTTCAAAATGAGCCCAAAAATGACTAATTATGGAGGAGATAGCGGACACTGCCAAGTGTCCAAACAGGCACCTCCAAATATTGAATCTAAAGGGGAGACTCGAATAAGCGCCAGGCCCCCACGTGTCCCAAGCCCAAAGAGGGGTAGAGCCAACAGCTAAAAGTCAAAGAATCGATGGGGCAGGCCTAAAAAAGACTAAGTATAAAGGTGCTAGCAGAAGCTGCCACGCGTCAGCTTGGTGCATCTCCAAAGGTAAATCCAAAAGTAGACACCAAATGAGCGCGGGCTCACCACGTAGTCCAAGTTGAAAAATGGGACAGAGCGGGCCCAAAATCAACTAAGTATAGAGAACGAGTGCCAGCTCGCCACGTGTTCAGGGCCGAAAAGGTAAGAGTGGCCGTTGAAAAGTCCAAGAGCCTGCGGAGGCTTCCACATGTCAACTCGATGCTCCTTCAAAGGTAAAATCCTAAGTGGGTTTTTAAGTGAGCGCGGAGCCTCCACGCGTCCGGTTTCATAAAGGGACAGGTCAGGGTTGAATAGTCAAAGCATTGAGACAGGCCAGCGGAGGGTGCCAAGTGTCAGCACGGCACTAATTCAAGAGCAAAATTAGGGGAGGGTTTCCAAATAAGCGCCAGGCCTCCGCATGTCATCGATTAGATATATGACCTTGCAAGCAAAAGACTTAGCCAAAAACATGAAGAAACTGAGCAAGTTGCGGAAGAAGCCACGTGTCAGCTCAACATAACTTAAAAAGTGAAATGAAAAGGCTGCCCTCAGACATGCGCTAGCCCTCCACGTGTCCGGTTTCAAAAAGGGGACCATTTTGGTAGCTGGTTCCCGCCATTTTGTACGGACCGATTCAAATTTCAAATGGGCATATCTTTTGACTCGGGGCTCGAAATCGACAAATATGGCGCCATTGGAAAGATCTCAGCCTCGTCTACACCATGGAGATCTGAAAATTTAATTTTTGAGAGGTTAGGTGGGGAGAAAATGAAGAAACATCTTTGGGCCATTAATACAAGATCTATTTAGCCCCCAACAACCAGATCAGATTTGATCTGATCCATCGTTCCTCCTCCTTCGAGGCGCCAAACAATTAATTGATGCAGACACAAATGATTTGGGGTGGATTTGTAGGAGGCATTGATGATGGTGGTTGAGCTTTGAACTAGTTTTCTTGTTTCTCTCTCCTTCTTCCCTCTGTGTTGAATATATAAAAGCGGGTTGGGGCTCATTATAAATGGTTGGACGTTTTTGTTTTACACCTCCCTTCTTCTTTTGTTCACAGAAAGACTTGTGGAGATTTTCTAACCTCTCCTTTAGGTTGTAATGCAAGTTTTGCCTCTTGGCTAATGCAGATATATTGTATCGACTCCTGAGCAATAATATATATGTCTGTGGATGTTTCTCGACCCTCTCATGTATTTGTTATTGTCTCTCTGATCTCTTATTGCGATTTGGTCATCTGTGCATAGTGTTTGTATTGCATTTCATGGTCTGTGTTAAACTGTAAAATGAGTGTCTAACATTCCTTTGGTGCATCACCTCATTAGCTTAGGTTTATTTTCTTACATCTCTCTAACCCTGTCTCCTTGGTAGATAGAATAGACTTAGAATAGATCCTCTGTAATTTATTTGTATGCACCTGAACAGAGGAATAGGAACCGGCCTCAATCTGGAGAGCTCTCTCAACTCACAAGGTCCCACACTTTGAGAGATGCTCCATGTTGTGAAATCACACTAAAAGTCTCAAGCCATCACGGTTGTGGAAATTGGGGGTGTTGTGATTCTACACTAATAGATTATTTTTCGCACTCTTTGCTATAGTGCATTTGCAACTCCTTTGTAAAAATTAACCATGTGACATTAAGATCATGCTTCTTCTTTTGAATGCACAACCAAAAATACCAAGTGAATTATTCTTGTTCCAGCTATAAGTATTTCATTACCATCTTCTACCCACTTGGGACTTGAATCGAAAAATTATCCATTTTGTTTATCTAGGTGATCAGATCATTCCCATTGATACCATTATTTCCAAAGTGAGTTAAATGGGAATTGATACCATTATTCATGCTTGAAAGTTTGTTCATCTTCTACTTCCTCATTAATTCAAACCCTAGTTGTGCCTCACCCTTCATTTATTTGAGGTTATCTTCTAGTGCTTAAAGGTTATCTCCAAGTGCTTGAAGGTTACCTTCCATTTTACCTTCTAGTGTTTGAAGATTGTTGTGGAAATCATCCTTACTCACCATATTATTAACCTTTTCCTAAAGTTGGTTAAATACCTCTGATACTCCAAAAGATGAAGATTCCAAATCCATATCTTCCTTATTTGGAGTTATTCTTGGAGTGGTTTGACCCTTCCCTTGGCCTCTAGTTGATATTTGTGTCAGGATGTGGGGTTCAGGTCTTAGGATACAAGGATTGGGGTAGGAATTTACGATTTTGGGTATAGTATAATTATTGACCAAATAGAGAGAAACACTGAGAAAAAGCCCTAGCTAATTTTTGGAAATCTTTTCAAAAATATATGAAACCTAGAAAATTTCCCAAAATAGAAGCCTACAGAGAAAGTTTATGAAAAACCCTTAAATGGCTATAACTTGCAAAACATAAGTCCAAAGATCTTTAAATTTGGGGAGAAACTTAATCAACTAATTTCACCACTTGAGTTAAAAATTTGTAGAAAAAATTGCCACCATTTTGAAGATATAGCTAAATATTCAAAACTAAGGTTTTAACTCAAATTTAGCTTGGATCAAAGCTCTAATATAACTAAGAATGAAATTACTTGGATAGATCTAAATATAAGCAACAATATAACACTAAAGAACACAAAAATTATAGATAAATGATCACAATATGCAAAAGTATAATGACTTATCCACTTCGAGGGGGCAACCTCCAAACCGGATAGTAAAACTCAAGTGCTCAATATGATGATGATCTACTACTATCTAATTCATATATATACCCATACTATGCTATGAAATGCACCAAGGTTGGCCCACTAAGGATATGAAAACATAAACAAATATGATATGACATGATAAGTGTATGCATGCAAAATAGAATAGATACAACTATAGCTAAGGACCTAACACCTAGTAGACCCTATATCTATTCCATCAAGTAACTACATCAAGATAAAGCATGGAAATAAGTTAAGAAACTTGCACAAAACATTAAAAACAAAGAATGCAAAACCTCCTTTCGAAATTGGATGTGCTTTCGATATGTAGATATTTCCTTATACATCGAACACAAGCCACACACGATCAAGGATGTTTGATAAAAGGAAGAGGTCTCCTCAAAATGGCACAAAGGCCATGTTTGAATCTTCTCTTACTAATTTTAGCAAGTAAGGGGTTTCTCAATTTGGAAAGCCTTCTTATAATAGAAATGCTCTCTTGAGTAATAGGTATCAAATGTCTTACAATGACATAGTATATAAAGGTGTAGATTAGTAGGAAGGTACCAGGTTACTTTTATAGCTTTCCGACTTGGGATAAGCCTACATCCTAATGAATGTGGGATAATAGAGATGTAGAATTAGGAGTAGATAAGCATGTTTAGAAGATATTAATTAGGAATTAATAACCCGTGGGAGTTAGAGGAGGTTTAAATAATCAATAAGGAAGGCCATGTTTAGCTTGTAGAAGCTATTTAGAGATGATATAGAGATAAATAGGTAGAATTTGATAGGTTTGAAAGGGGGATTTAATTAATAATAGGGTTTATTAATTAAATAGAAGATTTTGAAAGGGTAATTAATCAATAATGGGTAATGGGATTTTTTTATGATTGCAAGTCCGAGTTAGGCGTGATTTAGTTTCGTGAGTACCAATCTTGCACCCTACATATATTGGAGACCTTTCATCCACATAATTGGTCATTGTTAGATGACTTGGGTCTCATGTACGTTTCCCGATGCCAAAGACTCGAGCATACAAGCCTTTGTTGAAAACATTGATATAGAGATGACACTCTAACATGAGTACGTTCTACCTCCCAACAGGGGATATGACCATGATCAGTAGAGGATGTCCATCATATATTGTGGATATCGATTAATGGGGATCCCATTTATTATGACACCATAACTATAGATTATGAGATGATCGTAGCAACAAGATGGTCTCGATCTACCTAGATGGTGGTAGACCAACATAGTGCTTTCCAAGATCTATGATTGAGTATTTACCATTGGCATCAATGGATTTTATTGGTGGCATATTGTTGTCTAACAAGAGTGGGTGCTACTTTGTAGCGAGTTATATGGGTGTGATAGTATACATGGTTGAGCATGGCTAAGTATTTGCATGGGGTGCCATGTGTTGGGGATATTATATATGGATTTACACTTGGTAGTCCAAATAGAGGGAAAAAGCATAGGCCACACTACTCTTTTACAAATTTGGGCCTATGAGCACATAGCAGTGGGCCGACTAGTTGGGCCCTTTGAGGCATTAGAGAAGGATGACCCATAGGAATTTGGATGGATTAGTCTTGACAAGGGACTTCAAGGCTATAGAGAGCTACTCATATACAAGAGGGCTAAAGATGAGATAATACATGGGGATATTATATAGAAGCCTTACTTGGCCATGTGATTCTCGCCAAAAGGCTTATGAAAAGTTGGTGTATGAATATACAAAGTTATATCTACTAGACCATGCAGAGATTTTATTATATAATGCTACAAGCCGAAAAGTTCGAGGCATTTGGCTACACACATGGGGTTCCAAAAGTACCACATGTATTTGTGCACATGACTAAAGAGATTAAATAATGGTTAGATAGTCACAGAGGACAAAATGAGTGGGTCCCAACGACCATTGACCTTAGTAATATCATGAGCCTAAGTGGGTACTCCTTGAGTCATGGGACCACAAGGGTCATTAGTATAGGTGTCAAAAGGATCGAGGTGATATTCACCATCTCGAGGAGCATCTCATAGTACATCTCTAGGTGAGAATCATCCCAAGAGATGAATTTTTCATAGCCGTGGATTTTTTTAATGTTCTATGATGAGATGTATCATATGATTTTAAGACCTTATTTGTAAACTTGAGTGCCATTTGGAATCCCTATATATACAAAGATGACTATTTTTTTAGATTATGTTGATTTTAATTTTTCTTATCTCATTATAGATGTATAACATTGTTTATTATTATGTTTGGATAGATGAATATAGATGGATGTATGAATATATTAGATGTGATAAGTATATGATGATATTATATCTTATTTTGTCATTTCCTAGACATGTTATATCTATATTGATGTTTTTGTGTGTCGATGTATAGATTAACTATTTCATTTCAGATTATATCACCTACACGTCGTATCATGGTAGAGTAGAGGAAAGGAATTGAATAACTAGAGGAAACGTTAGTTATAAGGGGAGTTATTTAAATGTTGTTGAAAGGTTGGATGTGATGAAGGATGGAAATGTCATAGCGTAGCTTGCGTACTATCATAGCTTAGAAAAAAATTATTTTATGTAAGCATACGATAAAAATAAAATGACATGAAAATCCATAATACCAATATTTGGGAAATGCTAAAGGATCGACTCAAAGAAAAAAACATAAGCAAATCAATACGAGAAAGTAAAAAAACAATAAATCAAACAAACAAGTACAAGTACGAGTAAATACACACAAACAAGTAATGTTTAAGCCAATTGTACCAATGTTTTTGTTATCCAACTTCAGTACCCAAATGTTGTAGTTACAATAGGGTTAAGATGATGCCCCGAGTGAGGATATACGTAAGGGAAAAAATAGAGTATGTAGAAGTCTTGAGAAAATCAAACATGCACTATGAAATTGCCCAAAGCAATGATATATGCCAAGAAGATAGACATATTAAGCTTGTTGATGAAAGAAGATCGTAAGGTGATCTACATGTCGTGTGCTAGAACTAACATTCATGGGATATCAAACCTCTAAACCATCAGAATGAGTCATCTTATATGTTGTTGATTTGAATTTAGCCACCACAATGTATGGCCCTAACTAGTTAGGCTCAAATTTTCCTTTCTTTTCTCATTCTTGGTAGTATTGAACTGATTTTATTTAAGAACAAGATCTCCAACCTCAAATTCACAAGAGATAATGTGTTTGTTGTAGCTGGTGTAAATTTTATTTTGATACACTTTGAGGTGATCCAAGGCATGGAGGAATTTTCCATCAAACATCTCGATCTCTACCAATCTAGCCACTTTGTAATCCTCTTCATTATCTAGATAATCTTTCAGGGATATTTGTAAAGGGGAGGTAAATATTTAAGGGAATGATAGCTTCAATGCCAAAAACAAGGGAGTATGGGTTTGCACATGTAGGTGTGCGTATAGAAGTACGGTAATCCCATAAGGCAAGATGTATCTAGAGGTGCCAATTATGGCTTGTTTTACTAACAATATTTTCTATAATGCGAGGATAACGCTTTGTTAGTAGCCTCAACTTTCCCATTACCTTGAGGGTAATAAGGGGTAGACCATTTTGAAATATCTTAAAGTGTTGACAAAGGGTCTTCACTTGTTTGTTCTTAAAATATTTACCATTGTCATAGACATAGCAAAAGGGATGTCATAACGATAAATGATGTGGTTCATGATAAAATTAGATATATGAGCACCGATAACATAGGTGAGAGGAACATCCTCCACCCATTTGGTAAAGTATTCAATTCTGTGATGATATGTTTATGGCCATAAGATGAAGTAGGTGTGAGATTCCCTATAAGATCGAGTCCCTATTTGGAAAATGACCATAGTGTAGTGATGGGTTGCAAATATTGAGATGAGGCATGGACCAAGTAGTCATGTTTTAGGCACAAGGCACATTTCTTTACATACTAACAACAACCTATTTCCATAGTTGTCCAAGAATAACACACACGTAAAAGTTTCTTTGCTAGAACCATCTGCTAGTATCAGCACCACATGATTTTGTGCACCTCTTTGGTTGCTTGGATAGATTCTTTTATATTAAGAAATTATAACAAGGTCCCATCGTATCCTCAATGATAGAGAGTTCCTGCAAAGAGGTTATAACATGTTATTCCTTAGATAAAGATTCATTTTTATGAGTGAGAAATGTCAGGGGAGGCATCATCTTGTAAGTAGTTATAGATGTCCACGTGTCGGGAGGAAAGGGACCAAAGACTTCACATACCAACCATGATTCTAGCATGTTATAAGCAGGATCCCTTAAATGTTAAACAAGGAAATGAAATTCATTAATATCTTGTTGTAGGCCTGAGAGTGAACCAATTGTGGCTATGGCATCCACAAACTTATTCTAAATTCTTGGAATTTGTTGAAAGGAGACTTGGAAAAAATATTCCTTGAGACTATCCACCATGCACTTATAAGGGATAAGCTCTTCATCTTTTACATTGTACTCATCATTAACTTGTTTAATAATGAGTTGAGAATCATCAATGACTTGAACTTGTGTAATGTTCCATTTGATGGCGATTTTGAGACCAAAAATAAGTGCCTCATATTCAAAAATATTATTGGTACAAGGGAAACCAATCCTGAAATCTTTTGGAATCATATTGCTTGTAGGGAAACCAATCCTGAAAGATTTTGGAATCATATCGCTTGTAGGGGTGATCAAGATAATACTGCACTTGAACCATGAAAATTAAACGACCCATGAAATTAGATCTTCTGATCCAAAAATGGTACTTAGTTTTTCTTTGTACTTTTAAAATTTCTAGATTCTAAATTTCAAAGATTTAAAATTGATCAAGAGTATTTTTTTACATCCAATTTTGGGTGTCTTGAAAGCCCAAATTTCAAACTCTTTCGAATAATCAATTATCTTAATTTTCCAACTTAAGTGATTTAACTGAATCTATTACAAATCCATTAAGAATAATCACAAGTTGAATTGATCATGCACTCAATCTGAATTCTAGATTCCAAAAATTGAAAATGTGCATTCAATTTTATCTATTGTGGATTGTGGATTGCAATATTTTCCAATGCATCCAATTTCCTCATTTTAATTGTTTGCTTAATCAAATTAATTAACCTAAATTATAGATTTTTATCTGATCAAAAGCTTCACAAAACTGAAATAAATCCATAAAAACCATATTGATAACAAAGTTCACCCAAAGGCTACGTCTCCGGATTCTCGAAAAGAGAATCGATCTATTCAAATTCCAATGACATTTATCCCTTCAATAATGACTAATATACCTTTATACCTACATATGAGTTGACCGATGACTCAAGGAGCTCTAAACAATACCAGAAACTGCTCCAAGATCGATCCGTGGCTCCTACAGTGCGTCCACATTGTGATTCCCTTGCAAATGTGACCGAAAAATGCCTATAATGGAAAATGTACAACACTTCATGGAAAAATAAGACTATCACTGTCTTTGTCTCTGAATTTAGAGAAACTTTGGTTTTTACACCAAGTCCTAATTTAGACCAGAAGTGACTCAAAAAAACTAATCTTTGTAAACTTCTTTGTTCACTTCCTCACACAGTCCTACCTCGGTGTTGTTTAAATAACGCAGTGAGCTCATTGTTTTATCCGTCGAGCCCATTGGGTGAGTTTCCTAGGTATATATTCCTCATAACGAAGAGATCGCGAGTTGAGGCTCATCGGGTATCCTTTTACGTAGACCGTTTAGCAAAGTCGTGGGAATAGTCCCATATTTTTCGAAGGAGAGGTTGATTTAGTCTTTAAAAAGGCTAGTCGTGGATATGGTGTACGTGGCATATGCCACACCTACAATTGTTTTCTTGCCATGTGCAATGGTTGACATGTGCACTTTGTTTAACTACCCATTGTGAGGGTCAAGCTATGTGTGTTTATTTTGCGCCTAAAATATGTGGGTCGAGCCATGTGCATTGATTGGTTTGTTCACTCAAAGTTTAAGTTAAGTCATTGAGATTGACTCGCTTGTTGTTCATTTTTGTGTGGTGTTTGGTTTAATGACCAATATGTGAGCACCGAGTTGTATGGTATGTTGTGTTATCCATTCAACATCGAGCTAAAACATTAAACCACCCATGTAAATAGGGCCACGAACATTGTGGTTTGACTGTCAAGTAATAAGGCCGAGTCATATGGGCCTAGTTGGCATATCACTGTGGATCCACCAATATATAATTGATAAGCCCGCAATGAGGGGTGGGCCATGTGGAAGTTTAACCGGATGAGCAATGTGGTAACATAGTGTGATCAACTCATTTGGGAGTTGATCACCCCAACGAGCTAGTAATATAGCTCGTCGAGCCAATTATCACCCCGCTGATGGAAAATTCAAATATCCTGTAATGTAAATATACAACTCTTCAAAAAAACAATCCCACATTGGGAAAGTTAGAGAGATAAGTGGTATATAATATCAAAAAGATAATAATAGTAATGTGAATACAAAGGCAACAAAGGTACCCCTCCTATAAAAGAGTGTGTCGAACCTGGCTGAGGGCCCCAACCAGAAAAAAAGTGGGGCCCACCAAATTTTTAACCATTTTTCGAAGACCAGAGGTCAAAACAAAAAAATTAACCTTTTCAACCTTTTACCATTTTGCCATGTGTCATGTCCAGATTGGACTATTGACCAAGGTTGACCATTTTCAAACCTAAACTTTGACCTATGATATCTTTCACGTATGAGCTTCGTTTTCTAAGTTCCACCTATCGATGAAAATCTCTCAAGACACTCTTTAGGATTGTAATAGTTTAGGGAGATTTAAGGAAGATATTTACACTGAAAAATCCTTTGGATCACTCTTCTTTGTCTCTATTTAAATGCTAGTAAGCTTTGTTTTATAGCATGTCGAGCTCCTTTGGGAGAGTTGGCTAGGTGGATATGCCTTAAAATGGTGAGGTTGCGCTAAAGGCTCATCGGGTATCCTTTTCAACCGACCATTTAGCAAATTCATGAGAATAGTCCCACATTTACCAGAGGAGAGTTTGATTTAGCCTTTAAAAAGGTTGGTCATGGATATGGTGTACATGACATATGCCACACCTGCAACTATTTTTTTTGCATGCACAATGGTTGGCTTGTCTGTTTGGTTTACTTGCCCATTGTGAGGGTATAACTATGCGTGTTTGAATGCCCAAAATATGTGGGTCGAGCCATGTGCATTGATTGGTTTGTTCACCCAAAGTTTGGAGTGAGTCATTGAGATTGACTCACTTGTTGTTCCTTGTTGTGTGGTGGTTGGTTGAATGGCCAATATGTGAGGATCGAGTTGTATGGTATGTTGTGTTATTCATTAAGTGTTAAGCTAAATTATTAAACCACCCATGTAGATAGGGCCGCGAACATTGTGGTTTGACTCCCAAGTAATAAGGTCCAATCATATGGGCTGAGTTGGCATATCACTGTGGGTCCGCCAATATATAATTAATAAGCCAACAATGAGGGATGAGCCATGTGGAAGTTTAACCGACTAAACAATGTGGTGACATAATGTGATCAAATCGGTGGGGAGTTGATCACCCCACCGAGCTAGCAATATAGCTCATCGAGCCAATTATCACCCTGCAATGCAAAATTCAAATATCCTACAATGCAAATATACAACTCTCCAAACAAATAATCCCACATTGGGAAAGTTAGAGAGATAAGTGGCATATAATATTGAAAAGATGATAATAGTAATGTGAATACAAAGGTGGCAAAGGCACCCCTCCTATAAAAGAGTGTGTCGAACTCCGGTTAAGGGCCACCGGCCAAGTAAAAAGTAGGGCCCACTAAATTTTTAACCGTTTGTCGAAGACCGGAGGTCAAAACAACAAAATTAACCTTTTCAACCTTTTACCATTTTGCCACGTGTCACGTCCGGATTGTACTATTGACCATGGTTGAACATTTTCAAAATTGAACTTTGACCTACGATATCTTTCACGTATGAGCTTTGTTTTTGAGTTCCACCTATCAACGGAAAGCTCTCAAGACACTCTCCGGCTTATGATGGTTTAGGGAGATTTAGGGAAAATATTTACACTTAAATATACTCCGAGATCATCTTCCATGTGGTAGATTCTTCGAGGAACAACAAAAAAATGTCAAGTAAGTCAAGACTCGGTGGTTATATGCTTAGCAAGCGAGCTTCTATGAGTTGATATGCTAAGAATTTCCCATTGAATGATTTTTTATTTACATACTCAATGTCAAACTCACTAAGTAATATGATCCAGTTGGCCATCCTCCGATAAGAGTAGGTTTAGATAAGAGATATTTAAGTGGGTCAAATTTGGATGTAAGCTTGGTTTTATGATTAAGTAGGTAATGGTGAAGTATTTGGAAAATAAATACAACTAAGCATGCCTTTTCAATATGTGGTTAATTAATCTCATAACATATTAAGGTGTGACTAATATAGTAGATGTCTTTCTCTTTATGTTTTGCATCATATTGTGTTAAAAGTGCGCTTAAAGAAAATTAAGTAGCTGAAATGTTTAGCAAAAGGGGTTCACTTGGGGTAGGTGGTATTAAAATAGGTGGATTGGCCAAGTACTATTTCAATTATGTAAAGGCTTGTTAGCATTATGGACTCCAATGGAAATACAAATATTTTTAAGAAGATGGATGAAGTAATGACACTTATCGGGACGTTGGGAAAAGAATTTTTGAATGGATTGGATTGTTCCCTGCAAATTGCAAAGTTGCTTAAGGATTGTGGGAGGAGAAATTTTAGTGGTGGTGTAAATTTTATTGTATCTACTTTAATTCCTCTTTTGGAAACAATGAAACACAATAATTTTCTCGATACGATGCTAAACACACATTTCTTTGGATTGAGCACGAACTTATATTCTTGAAACCACTCAAAAATACAATGGAGGATTGTCGGATGTTTCGCTCTTGATTTGGACTTGCGAGAATATCCTCCACGTAATCCTCTACTACATCATGCAACATATAGTGAAATATAATAGTCATGACACGTTGATATATAGATCCAACATTCTTAATGCCAAAAGACATGACCTAATAACAGAAAGTTCTCCAAGGAGTGGTGAAACCTATCTTATGTTGATCCTCTTCAAATATTTTGATTTAGTAATAGCCAAAAATCCAGCCATAAGGAAAATATTTCATGACCATCGGTGGAATCAACAATCAAATTTATATTAGGAAGATGAAAATCATCTTTGGGACATTCCTTATTAATATCCCTAAAATTTGTGTAAATCTTGATGTCAACTGGTTTATTGTGAACAAGTATGATATTAGAGATCCACTACGAATAGTCAGTAGATATAATAAAGCATACTGCCAATTATTTCTCAAGCTCTTCTTTGACTAAGAGAGTTACAAGTGTATGCATCTTACATGACTTTTTTTATTGGCTTAGCCTATTCATGAACAAATAAATTGTGCACAACCAATGATGGATCTAATCCTGACATGTCCACATAAGACCAAGAAAACACATCAGCAAAATTCTCTAAGAAGCATAGTAAATACTTTTTATTTTTGTAGATGAGAGAAGCTCCTTGCATGATAGTCTTAGGCTATTCTATGTAATGATGTTAACATCAATAGTCTCTTCAACCAATAACTTGGAACCATCCTCCATACACGTAGGATCAAGAGGGAGATTTATTTCTTCCTCTATTGGTGTCTCAACGATATTTTCACCAATAGAATGATCACTTATATAATCCATTTTTATTTTTACATTGTTTTTCCACAAGTGCCTCAAAGAGGTTTTCACTATAGGACTTGGATTTTCTATTTTTGGTTGTTTTGAATATTTTTGGCCTCTTTTTCTTTTTGTTTTCCATTGAACTCAACCTCCTCCTAGAAGTATGTATGCCTCAAGGTTAATGGAGAATCCTTTCTTATGATCCCTAACATGAATCGCTTCCTCATTCTACAATAAATCAATCGATATGTGTCATTATTGGTCCTAATCAATAAGGGATGGGTGTCAAGATACAATGATGCGGTGGAGGGGGATAGGGTTAAAATGATAGTATCAGAAAATAGGTTCATGGAGGGAAGGTATTCGTAGATACTACAAGGAGATTGTGGTTCGGTGTCGTAATCATAAGAGCTATCTTTGCATTGAGAATAGGTGGAATCAACTTCTATAGGATGTGCACTATAAGGCTCAATAACAATGTTGTATTTATCCATTTTTCATGCACCTTTGGAAGAGGTTCCCTCACACGTTGTTCATTTAATACACACACATAACCTTTGCATCCATGACATACATCATATTGTTAACGATAACATATTCTTGGGATTGATAGTAGGATGTCAACTTCTCATCGAGAGATTGGGATGTGTATGTATTATCCAAATGTTCATCTATTAAAAAGCGCAGAGATAAATTTTTCAAGACTACTGAGGCTCCTGATTTCTTTACGGCTAAAAGTTGGGCCTATCACATGTTTTTTGTGATAGGGGGAGATTGGACATAAGGAGGGCCTATTGGAGGTCATACTCTCTATATCCAATGTTTAAGATTTTCAATTTAGATTCCCAAGTGGAAAAAGGGGATGTAGAGGTAGAAGCATCAATTTGCATAAGGTTGAAGTGTATCAGGATTGACATGAGAGGTGAGGTCCTCGACTCGAGTTCAACAATTTTTGTAGAAGTAAATTCATAAGATTTTTGATAGTGGTCATGATGTAGTCAATATCTTACTCATTCATTCATTTACTCATTCATCAAGATAGTTACAAAATTCACTACAATTGGGCTCTGTAATGGGAAGATTATATAAGTTTCTCAAGGAGCTTAACTTAACTAGAAGTATAGAGTGCAAGAAAATTGATTAATCATTACTTAGAAGGCTCTAATTCATCTTCATACCCTGACTCTTGCTCTAAGAATGATGATATTTCATCTACTAAACTATTCATAAATTTGTGTATTTGTCCTTCTCACCTTTCACTACTTGTGTCCATCATTTTCCTTCAATTATCCCCTCATTCAAACAATCAACTTTTCCTCTTTTTAGCATCATTCCACCTACTTTAAAGTTGAATCATGTACATATACCTCAAAACAAGTTTATTGAATCACTAAAAGTATTTTAAGATCATCAACCTTGCAATCATTATGTTCTAGGTATAAATTGTCTTTTCTTCCTCTCAAGAGAAATCATGCTTGGTTCATAGGTTAGTTTGGACTTATAGAAGTGTTTATAATAATTTATTAGCTCCAATAACATCCTCATATAAACTCAAATGTGTGCCCAAAATTTGGGGTTCTATCTCCTTGTATAACTCTCTCAATTCCACTTTTTGTGTTTTGCTCTATAAACCCTTACTAGGTTTTTGCAAGTAGACTGTTAAGCTCGAATTTTTTTTAGGAAAATTCAAAAAAATATTAAATTATTTTCAATAACCCTTACAGAGTTATATATGTCCTTAAATTTCAGATCCCAATTCCGTTTCTATCTCTTACCTCCTTTGTAATTGAGGCCTTCTTATTAGGTCTGGACCAGTGTCTTATGTGTTCTTGCTCCAACTGTCATGCATAAGTATGAATTTCACCCTTAAAAATATATAATTCATTCAAAATACCTTACTTTGGATCCTTTCCTTAATATTTTAAAAGTTTGAAATCAAAATAATGAGTTTTGGGGTTCTAAAACCCAAACCCTAGCCATGTCTCTAAGATAACCTCACAGTGAGCCCGAGAGGACCCAATCAACCTTATCTCTCTCTGTATTTGGTTTCAAGGCTCTAATTTGTAACTAAGGACTTGTAATGAACTCACCTTCATATCAATCTTACCAGTGGCTTACAAAACCATGTGCAAAATCTTCTACAATCCTTCTTTCCTCTATTTTGTCATGTGCACACCCAGATTACTGAGACCTCTAAATTGTTTGTTTGTTAACACAAAGCATAAACATGTCTCGGGAAATTATTCTAACAATACAATATAATTTCACACCTTAGGGGTTAATCAAAAGAAAGAATTTATGTTTCTTTCATGGTTCCTTAGTTTTTTGATCTTGCTGAGTTACCACAAATTCGGGGTATCAGTTCTCTTCATTATTACAATCACAAAGGCATTCAAACATGCGTAAAGTTACAATATTGTTTCTTATTTTTTAGACATAGGGTAACTCTTGATTCTCTTTACTTATGGCACAACAAGAAACTTATCATATACACTTTCAAAGATGATCACAGTCATCTTATATCACGATTAGGCTTGGTTATGAACACGTCACAAAGGTCTTTCTTTGGGCTAAGTTCACACCTATAATATCATGCATAGAAAACTCTTGAATCACTAAAAGTGTATCATCTTCCTTCACACACTTGGAAAAACCACTAGAACTCATAGTTGAATCAGAGTTTCACAATTTGATCAATCTACATAGTTCATATAAGAAGTATCAACACACACACACACCATAACATTTCAAAAGACTTGTAAATAATGTTTCACACAAATCATTTATATCCTTACCATCAGGTATATATTAGGTCTCCATGATCAATCACCCATAGTAAAACACTTACACAGTCATAAAGATACAAAACTCACACAAAACACTATATTTTTCCTTCTTGAAGCTCCTTTCCTTATTTCCATTTGAATGGGAATGGTTTGAATTAAGTTACAAAATGATATTTATACCCTTCTAGGGTAGTTACACTCGATTTGTGACTTTTACCTTCCCATTTAGTCATTTAGACACTTATTCTTACTTCCCCTTACAAAATAACATAAAAACATGAGCTTAAAGCTCCTACAACCTGTTGGCTCTCTTAGAAGGCTAATACAAACATAAAGAGGTGTCTTAGCACCATAATACAACATTATAATATGCCAACTTATTCAACTAAACCAAAATAGGCCTTTAAGACTATACTTGCACTTTTGGATGGAAAATGAGAAATTTGAATTTTTTGAAAGGCCTAGAACCCCATTAGAATTCATAAACAACACAAAATGACCTCTAGATTGCACTAGCATACCTTCAATTCAAAATTTGGATGTTTCCATCCTTATACATGCCCTAGATTTTATTCTCCTGCATCATACTCCAAGGGTAGAAAAGATTTAACTGAGATAGCTTGTCTTCTTCTTCTTTTTCTAGTTCTTTTGCATCTTTAGTTTATTCCTCTTTTCCTCAGCTCTCTCTATTTATTTTTTCTTCTCCAAGAGTCTCATAGACTTAGTTTTTTTTTCCTCTTCCTTTCTTTGTTCCTTTGGAATATTATTTGGATTCACCTTCTTCATTATGAGTCTTGGAAATGACTCATCCTCCTCATTCTTTGTCATACATGCACATTCACAACTAAGAACATAATTAGTTTTAAAATTATGAGGCTTCATTTCATCCTCCATCATTGTTAGAAAAAAATTCTTCTCTTCTCTATTTGGGGCTTCTTCAAATGCCCTCGTGATTTCACCTATACATCATACATTTCCAAATTCAACTTGTATCTTCCTTTGCTCTATTTGGAGTCCAAATGAGTCATTATCTTTTCTCTGGCTTGATACATTTTTATTTTTCTTCAACTTATTTGACCTCTATTCCTTCATGGATAAGTTTCATGTACTAGTACCTCGGGTCCTTGCATGATTTCCAGCCACAACAACTCTTCTTTTGTTGTATATGCATCTTCCTTTCCAAATTTTAGTTCTTTTTGGTTTCTTTGGATTTCTAGGTCCTTCTTCAAGACATTTTCCAAGGCCTTCATATCTTTTCTCTGTTCACTTACATTTAAACATAAATATGAAATGTTAGAATGAAAACATTGAGGCCGTATATCCCCTTAAGAAGCTCCATGAATAAGCTCTCTTCTTCTTCTTGACTCAAGCTTTTCTCCTCTTCATTCTCTCTAAGAGATGCAAAAAATCTCTATAACTTCTTCTTCATTTTCCTTATCCTCTTCTAGGATAACTTTCTTGACTTCTTCTCTTCTCATTCTTCTTATCCTTCTCTCTTCCTCTTTTATCCACCTTCTCAGTTGCATCCTCTTTCTTTTCTCTATGAGTAGCCTAATTGGCCACTTGACTCTTTTTGTCATCACAATTCCTCTTTCTTGGCTTTATGATTCCATCCATTGTTTCATCAACATGGATACTTGTTCCACATCTCTCTTAAGTGCACTGATTTATTCCTCCATCCACTTCTCTCTTTTCCTCTCCATCTCTCTTCTTTTTTGCTTCTCTCTTTCTTCCTTTTCTTTCTTTCTTTGACTAATCAAAGTCAGCAACTCCTTCAATAGTTCCTCATTGCCTTCTTCCATATCCTCCTTCAACATTTCTTCTTTATTTATCTTAGTCTTGTTTTTAGTTTCTCTTCATTCATTTTGTTGAGCCACGAGGGAATCAAATAGCCATGTTCATTAGCTAATTCATAAATCTCACCTTGGCTCTTCAAGCTCTTGTCTGTGTATCCTTTATCAACACTTGCGATTCACTTGTTAGATTCAAGAAATAATTTCATACAAACTTATTATCTGATATTTTAGGCTTTGATACCACTAATGATGTAGTCAATAGCTTACTCATTCATTCATGTACTTAGTTATCAAGATAGTTACAAAATTCACTATAATTGCGTTGTCTGATGGTAGGATTATATAAGTTTCTCAATGAGCTTACTTGGCTAGAATGCAAGAAAATTGATTAATCATTACTTGTAAGGATCTAATGCATCTTCATACCCTACCTCTTACTCTGAGAATGATGATATTTCATCTACTAGACTATTCATAAGTCATGTATTTGTCCTTCTCACCTTTCACTACTTTTGTCCATCATTTTCCTTCAATTAGCCCTTCATTCCAACAATAAAATTTGGCTCTTTTTAGCATCATTCCACCTACTATAAATTTGAATCATGTACATATACCTCAAAAATAATTTAGTGAATCACTAAAAAGAGTTTAAGATCATCAAGCTTGCAATCATTAGGTTCTTGGTATAAACTGTCTTTTCTTCTTCTCAAGAGAAAACATGTTTGGTTCATAGGGGTTTGGACTTATAGAAGTGTTTCTAATAATTTATCAGCTCTAATAACATCTTCATATCAACTCAAATGTGTACCCAAAATTTGGGGTTCTATCTCCTTGTATAACTCTCTCAATTCCACATTTTGTGTTTTGCTTTCTATAAACCCCTTGCTAGGTCTTTTGCTAGTAGACTATTAAGCTCAAAATATTTTCTAGAAAACTTCAAAATAAGATAAAAGTATTTTCAAGCACCCTTTAAATGGTTATAGACGTCCTTAAACTTACATATCCTAGTTCCACTTCTATCTCTTATCTCCTTAGCAATTGAGGAGGCTTTTTGTTAGTCTGGTTTGTGTCTTACGTGTTCTTGCTCCAACATGTCATGTACAAGTATGAATTCACCCTTAAAAATATAAAATTCATTCAAAATACCTTACTTTGGATCCTTACCATCATATGTTGAAATTTTGAAATCAAAAGAATAGGTTTTGGGTTCTAAAACCCAAACCACGGCCATGTCTCTAAGATAATTTCACAATGAGCCCGAGAGGACTCAATCAACCTTATCTCTCTATGTATTTGATTTCAAAGCTCTAATTTGTAACTGATGACTTTTATTGAACTCACCTTCATATCGATCTTACAATTTTCTTACAAAACCACGTGTAAAATCTTCTACAATCCTTCTTTCCTCTGTCCCGCCATGTGTACACCCGGATTACAAACCTCCTAACTTCTTTCTTTGTTAACACAAAACATAAACATGTCTCAAGGAAATTATTCTAACAATACAATATCATTTCACACGTTAGGTGTTAATCAAAATATCATAGTCAAGAATTTATGTTTCTTTCATGGTTCCTTAGTTTGTATTGATCTTGCATAGTTACCACAAATTCAAAAGTACCGGTTCTCTTCATTGTTACTATCATAAAGGCATTCAAACATGCAAGTTACAATCTTGTTTCTTTTCTTCAGACCTAAGGGTGACTCTTGATGCTCTTTACTTATGGAAAATGAGCAACTTATCATATAAACTTGCAAAGATGATCACAATCATCTTGTATCATAGATCACAGTCATCTTATGTTACAGTTATGTGTGGTTATGAACATGTCACAAAGGTATTTATTTAGGGCCTAAGTTTACACCAATCATATCATGCATAGAAAACTTTGGAATCACTCAAAGTGTATCATCTTCCTTCACACAGTTGGAAGAACCACTAGAACTCACAGTTGAATCAAAGTTTCAAAGTTTGATCAATCTACATAGTTCATATAAGAAGAATCAACACACACACTATAACATTTCAAAATACTTGTAGAATAATATTTCACACAGATCATTTATAGCCTTACCATCAGGCATGCATTAGGTCTCCATGATCAATCACCCACATAAAAACTCTTACAAAGTCATAAGATACAAAACTCACACAAAACATTATATTTTCCCTTCTTGAATTTCCCTTCATGATTTCCATTCGAATGGGAATGGTTGGAATTCAGTTACACAATGATATTTATACCCTTCCAGGGAAATTACACTCAAGTTGTGACTTTTACCTTCCCATTTAGTCATTTAGACACTTATTCTTGCTTCCCCTTTACAAAATAACATAAAAACATGAGCTTAAAGCTCCTACCACCTATTGAATCTCTTAGAAGGCTAATACAAACATAAAGAGGTGTCTTAGCACCATCATACAACACTAGAATATGCCAACTTATTCAACCAAACCAAAATAGGCCTTTAAGACTCTACTTGCACTTTTGGAGGGAAAATGAGAAATTTGAATTTTTGAAAGGCCTAGAACCCCATTGACATGCCTAAACAACACAAAATGACCTCTAGACTACACTAGCATACCTTCAATCTAAAATTTTGATGTTTCCATCCTTATACATGCCCTAGAGTTGATGCTCTTGCATCATTCACCAACGCTTTCTGCAATGGGTGAAGGGTTACAGGCCCTAAGAATTGTAAGCTCTTGTCCTTGATAATATAGTTTGATGCATTGATGAAATGTGGAGAAAATGACTTGCATGACATGAATCCATGGATGACCAAGGAGAACAAAGCTGTATTTACATCTGTACATTCAAAATTGTATGCGGGGGTGTTTTGGAACATTAATGGAAAGAAAAAGCGAATGAGGGAGATGGAATGGAATGAAGGAAAGGAGTGGAATGGAATGAACTAAAAGAACATGCAAGAGTTAGGTAAAAACAGAGCCTAATATTACATGAAGAGGAAAGATGAATAACTAACACAAATAAAATGAGTTTGAGTTAGCTAAACAAGAATGTGTAAAAGGGAACACACATGAGCAAGTAGATAATCAGAGCTTGATCACTGTGAACTAGAACAACAGATTAATAACGTTGACAATAAGATCAAAGACAATATTTACATGCAAGATTCAAACACTAACATCTAATGAACATAAGAACATCAAATGCTATAAGAGACAATGAATGGGACACAAAGTTCATATTTCATTAACTCCAAAATGTCTTCTCAAAAGAACACAAAGTTTCTTTCTTTGAAGTAAAGCTTGCATACAAAAGTATTTTCTTCTCCTCTCTCAAAGTCACCTTTACAAATGAGCCCTCACTTCCTTTTATAACCCAAAAGTTGGTTACAAAGTAGTTAGGGTTTAACATGATCATTAAATAAGGCACTTAAGTGACCTTTGACTTTTTCTAACCAACTTTATTAAAGACAACCAAAAATAGAAATCACTTAAGTTATCCACAGTTTCTCGAAAGCAAACAAAAACATCCTTTTCTTAAAAATCCACTTTTTAAAATATACAATAATAACCAGTGCCTTATCCATTGAAATGGGGTCCGCCTATCTCAAGCGTATGAGAAATGGACTCTCCCACTTTGTTAGATACCAAGAAAATTATCTCCCTGAACCGCCGGTGAAATTAGGATCTATCGCTTTTGCTAGTTGAAAGGATCTAAACCTTCCCAAAGTTTCAAACATATTTTCTTCTTCTGGAGGTTCATTTGGTCAAAGAATAGCCTCACAAAATACCTGCAATTCAAGAATCCTACTTGGCATATCATTTAAATTAATAATATTTGATTGAGCATTCTCAAATAAGTTCTTTAATTTGATGCACCGCTCCATTGAAACTGATGAGAAATTGTTGGCGGGAGTGTACATGTCCTTAAACAATTGTGAAAATTGCTCTTCCACCTGTTCCGATGAACACCTTTGATTATGCTCATTTACGAGGTTGCAAGGAATCTCAGCTATGAATTCTTGAATCAAGGCGAGTGAAGTGAAGGCTTCATTGCATATGCTCTCATAATGGATCATAGAATCCTCGAGAAGCGTCTTCCTTGATTTGAGATGCAGACACCAAAGAAAATGTGTCCCTCGATGTTCAAATTCGAGAATTCCTTCAATGGCTAAAACTGAGGATTCCATACTCGTCATCTCCTGCAAACTGGGCAATATCTCATCCAAATTTGATATATTAGAAACAAAAGTTTCTTTGAAAGAAAGAATTGGATCAAGATACGCACTGACATCTTCATGAAGCTTAACTGCGGTCTTGATCATCCCTTGGCCTAAAACGAGAATCTCTGAAAGCCAAGTTTTAGTGACATGGCCTAATGTGTTTATTTCTTTTGACAAATTGAGAGTTTCTTCATCAGGGGCAGCCACTGCATCAGGTACTGGGAAAGTGGATGATATGGGATTTATCAAATGTTGAACATATTCCACCAATTGATTCTTTTCGGCCTTGAGCTGAGAGTTCTGAGACTTATATTTCTCAAGTCTCTTTAGCACGATATCAATTGAATCTCGAGCCATCGCCATGTCACTTTCTAATGTAGACCTCCCAAGTCCAAGTCTAGAAACTTCATAATCAGCAGGTGTCATGGCATCACGCTCCTTATCAACTTGTGGGATGGCGAGATCTGCAAATCTATTTCCGTCATTATCCACCATTATTCGAGAAAGCACCTTAGGCTTCTTTGGAATGATGTCATTTGAAAGTTTGAAAAGGGCATCAAAATCAATGTCAATTGCCTTGACAACCCTCTTCCTTTTCTTAACCTCAGAATCAACCCAAGAAGGAGTATCATGCACTATTTCCACATACAAAATCCTAGAGCTCAAATCAATATTCTCATTGTTCTCGACATCATGAGATCCTACAAGAATCCTATCTACGACCTCGATTTGGGGAGAAATAACCTCAATATCCACCTCCTGATTATTTGGGAGATTTTGGGAAATCCCTTCATGAACTACATGCTCCAAGTGTTTGATATTTGGACTACCTGCACTGAGTGGACGCTTGTTCAAAGCATGGCTGAGGATCATTTGCCACATGAGCTTCTGAGCACTATTAACAATGTGGGTAGAAGAATCTCTACTCGAGGTAGAAAATCTTGATACACGCTCTCTTCCTTCTTCGAGGTTAGGGTCTTTAGATTTTTCTCCTCGTGACACATTACTTGGCGAAGTGGATTTTGGCAACCACTCCTTTCTTGCTTGTTGTGTATGATTGGATGGTACAGAGGTTGATCGAGAAGAGGCTTTGGTTGAATGAAGGCCTCCTCGTGTTGGCAATTTTTGTGATCCCTGAAGCATGATCTTGAATTGATTGTAACTTGGCAAGTTCTCTGTCGTACCAAGATATGCTTCTTTCAAGAATTGGTTGATTCTTGCTATCAAGAGAAAATTCATCTCTTTTGGTCCAGTCAATTCGAGGCAATGGGGTAAAAGCAACTACATCATATGAGGGATCAATGACATCTTCATCATCATTTATGAATGAATCAGAGGGTTCTTGATGCGGAAGGCCTTGATCTGAGCAAGTGTTAGGTGAGAAAACTCTCATCTTCTTACTTCATGTTCATCCGAACAGGCAGCCCATAAATCTTCCATGGTAGGGTTATGTTGATACTTTGCTCCAAGAATCTTCTACATATATCCATTGATATCAAACTGGGCTCTCTTCACATATGGATGGATTGTGATGAGAGTGAACTCTTTTTCCATGAGTTGTGCACTGAAAATATTTGGACATTGGTATTCCCCGATTTGGATTGGGAAATGAATTCCTGAATGGTGTTTGTCACTGAGAAGACAATGAACTTGGAATAGTTGTCACACAAGTTCCATTAATGCCCATCTATCACTAATGTACTTAGGAAGCTTCCATGGAGTACCAACAAAGCCACTCACACGAATGTAGGAAAAGGATGAAAATTGAATAAACCATGTTCCCCATTGGGAAATGACACTCATGGCTTCTTTAGAAAATCTTTCCTCTGTATTCGATTCAGTTAAATCACGTAGAAGGTGAATGCATCATTGACTCTTCTAAAATGGTGAGAGCTATTTTTGAAACTGAGTTGTGGGTAATAATGAAAAACACTATTTGATGGCCCCATGACTCCTCTTGTTTCAAGTCCCAAAAATAGCTTTCTTCTTACTACTGCATAAGTCAGATACGATGTCATGTAGAAGCATCCAGTCATCTTAACTTCTATCAATTGTTTGTGAAGGGTATTACTGATGATGGTGGCCCAATCCACAAACTCTTTCTTGGCAAGGATGATACAGATAAACTGATACATCCATGGGTGGAAAATCCTAGCAGAGGGTAAACCGAAAACTCGACTTAGGAGAGTAATCATGTCCCCGATTTCTTCCACGAACTCAAATGCAGTATAGTTCTTTGGGAAGCCGATCAATTGAGGCCTTGGTCACTAACCAGTTGTTATTAACCATCTTGCTCCATCTCAGGGGTTCTTCATCCCAAAATTCTTGCGCTGATTAGTGAGTGATATCCACATTCTCAGGAAAGTCAGGTATGCCGAGCAATTCCTCAATGTGCTCTAGTGTGATTAAGAGGAAAGGCTCACGATTATCTTTAAAAATTCCTCATCTCTCAGGATCATAATGCTCCGCACAAGTGATAACCAACTCTAGACACTGCACCGAGACAGGAAATGTTGTTGCTTGAGGTAGACCACTATGGTAAAGCCTATCCGAGAATATGGTTTTGCCTTCAGTTTTCACCATTCACAGAATTGTTGCACATTGATGTGACCCAGATTTGTATCAGTTATATTGTCGTATGCTGATTTGATAGAACTGGGAGGAATGATTCCTTGGAATTCATACTTGAGTGCGGACTTATTCGATTTCTCCACTGGCTTCCTCGATCTTCCTGCAAGATTTGTTAGATTTCTCGGCCATTATGAATTTCACAGAAGAATGACTTGGGCATGCAAAACAACGCAAGAGGGTCAGTCTCGCCTCTAAAACCCCATCAATGCAAGAAAAATATGACTCATTTTTTTATTATTATTATTATTATTAAAAATAATAATAATAATAATAACTAATCCAAGTTACAATTATATTTTTTAAAAATTAAATACATCATTTTATCGAGACTAAACTTGATTTCGATTTGAAAATCACAACATATGCAATTTATTTTATATATTTTTTTTTATTTTTTTATTAATATCTTGCTTTTCTAATTTCGATATCTTCAAATTGATGCGTGGAAATCTTCGTAAAAATTTTAATACTTCTTCCTTGCCACGTGAACTACTGGTATTTTGTGTTGGAAGACTCCTGATTTTGCAAATGCATGGAAATGATTTTATTTCTTTGGCTGTGTTTTGGAGTATGATGGGGATGATTTGACTCTCTAGGAACCTACGTGGGATTTTTGTAAATGAATGTGTAGAAAGATTTTGTTTTATTTAACTTTGCTCTTGGTATTCTTTACCTCCTCGTGTCTTAAAGACAAAATACAAGCTTTATTTACCTTATCCAATCCCTACAAATACATTAAAACAGACTCACTCCTCCTTGCTTGCATGGATAGACCTGGTGGGTGCGTGGGAAAATTCACTTGGGCTATTAAGTTGTTCCTTTCTGGGTGAGCATGGTTTTTGGAAATTTTGCTCTTTTACTTTGTTGTCCCCCTCTGCCAATGCGTGGGAATGATCTTTTTGTCTTCTTTATTATTTTTTGCCTATCCCTTGGCTGATTGCGTGGGAAATTTTTTGTTTTCTTTGGCTTGTGTGGGAACTTTTTGGAATTTAATCCTTTTTCTTTTGCTTTGGCCTATTGTGGAGATTCTCCTATGGATTGAAACTCAATGCTTTCTTCCTCACATGCTTTCCTTCTTCTTGCATTGAAATTTCTTTGAATGACTGCATGGTGTTTGTTTTATGCTTTCACCTTTTTGTTGTCTTTCTCCCTCCTAGGCATTAGAAAATTTGTTTTCTTTTTGCTTGTGGTGGAAATACTTATTTTTTTTATTCTTTCCTTAAAGTGTACGCTGGTGGAAATCTCTTTGTCTCTCACTCTTTTTGTTCTTTTGATATTTGGTTGTATCTCCTCCTTGGCCAATGCGTGGGATCTACAAACCTTTCTCATGCGTGGAAATCTATTTTTTTTGGTGGAAAGCTTATTTATCTCTTGAAAATGATTTGGAAACTTTTCTTCATTGTGTTCTTCCTTTTTTTTGCATAAATCTTTTCATATTTCTCCTTTTCTCCTTCACAATGGCGTTCACAGTTTGAGGAATGTGATAAAAATATTATTATGTTCCTTAGAAGAAGTGAGAAGCAATTTTAGAAAGCTTCGTATGACTCTTTCCAACGAGTTCGATGGAGGAATTTATGAGGGTTAAACCGACTTCCCCTCTTCCGGGTAGTGGAATTAATTGCCAGGGGAAATGGGGAAAGCAACGACCAATTGCCAATGGGAATGGCAAAGTGGGCTGGCAATCTCCATTCAATTTCCCCATGTGGGAAATCGGGAGATTTTTTTGCCCATGTTTTCCAATTTATTAATTTGGCAATTGGGGGAAGAAATCCCACAAGTGGGGATTTAAAGCAATTTTGCCAGGAAAGGGGAAATCTGGGCCCAGAAGCCAATTTGGCATCCCCGGCAATGGGAAGTGGAAGCTTATTTTTCCCCAATTAAAAAAAAACTTGTCGAATGAATTTTAATTAATATTTATTTAATTAAATACTCCAAAGTTATTAAAAATTAATTTTATCAAACAAAGAGTAATCAATTAATTAAATATTAATTAATTAATATTTAACGCGATTTGAGACTGCATGGGAGGAGTTCTCGCCGAAAAGGATGAAACGAAGACGAAATGATCACAAAAATGAGACGGTCGTGATGAGAGTGATAAACCACACAAAGTAACACTTTTGAAAAATTCAAAATTTCCATTTTTATTTTATTTATTTATTTATTTTAAATTTTTGTGAGTCAAAATTGGCTGATAACAACTGGCTCTAATTGGGGACAAGGACTTCATGGACGCAGCAACGGACCTAGACCAAAATATTCATGAACATGATCTCAAAATGATGGGGCACAAAAATGGGGTGACACAAGAGAGGAGACCGAAAAATGGGGAAAAGAAACAAACCAAAATCCTAATTACCTATGTACATACGGGGAACAACCCATTTTCAATTTTGATAGTGCTTGAGATATTGCCCACTAGTAGGCAAAGGCAAATGAGTTCCATCAGATACGCCAAGTAATAGGTGTTATCTCCACATAAATGTTTGATTTTGAAAGGGCCTAGCCACAATGAATCAAACTTCCCATGCTTTCCTTTTCGGTTCACGTCTCTTGTCCCAGAGAAGAACCAAGTCATTGATTTGGAATTGCCTCTCTTTGGTTTTCCTATCAAACAACCTCTTTACCTTGGATTGATGTTCCTCGATCCTATTTTCCACTTGACTTCTTTGTTCCTCAAGCTTGCTTAGGAACATGATCCTTTTATCTAATGCATTGGTGAAGCATTCATCATCAACTGCTTGGGCTAATTTTAATGTTGGTAACTCCAGTGTGATGGGAATTTGAGCATCGGTTCCATACAAAAGTTGAAATGGAGACATCCCGATTGCTCTTTTGGGAGTTATGCGGTCAGCCCATAATGCATCATATAAATTTTTGTGCCAAGTTCTTTGATTTTCTTCTGACTAACTTGCACACAATAGTAATGATGTTTTGTTACTAGATTCTTCCTGACCATTTCCCGAGGGTAGTAATCTGATGAATGAGATAAAGATATCCCATACCCATAACAAAAACCTATCATCTCTGCAGAAGAAAAAATTTGAGGCATTTTCCGTCACGATCTTGTGTGGAATTCCATAATGAACCAATATATTTTCTTTGATGAAGTCACAAATTACACGTAGTAGATGTTTGTTTCACTAGTATAACTTCTACCCACTTTGTAAAGTAGTTAGTTGTACGGTGAGCACGTGAGTATGACCAACACTAGAATTAGGATTCAAAACCCCGATGAAATCTAAACCCCATTGTTGAAAGGGTTCTTCAATGACAATTGGCTTCAAAGGCAAAGCTGCCAACTTTGGTCTTCCAACAAATTGTTGACAAGCTTCACATTTTGTCACCCATTTTTGAGCATCGGAAAACATAGTGGGCCAGTAATAATGTGCTCGTAGAATTTTATGAGCCATCACTGGGCCAGAGAAATGACCACCGCAAGCATGATTGTGGAAAGCTTCCAACAATCTAGGTTGTTGCTCTTTATCAACACATCTGAGGAACATGTCATCAATTCCTTTCTTGAACAACGTGTTGTCCCAAATGACGTACCTGACAGCTCTTAGTTTGATAGCTCATTTCTCCTTAGTTGTCAAATTCTCTGGACACTCACCATATGTGAGAAAGTAGGCAATATCATAATACCATTCATTTGGTACGTAATCGAAAAAACTACCAATGGTAAATTTTCTTCAACTGGTTCTTCTTCAGAGTTATCTCGTGGTTCATTCTCTGTGATGAGTTGGCAGAGTCCTCTTCCTCGAACCAACTTGGTAGGCTTGATATCCAAATCATATTCTGGATCTTGGAGACCCAATTACCTCTTTTAGATCCTGGTTCTTGTTGTCAACATCGATTTAACTGTGTCTGGAACTAAGACTTTGGTGTGAGAATTCAACACATAGTACCTGAAGTGTTTCAGGGCTCTCACCACCACGTACGCATGTCTCTCAAGAGGAGTGTAATTAAGTTCATGTTTCTTGAATCCAGAACTCATGAATGTAATAGGAGATTTGATCCCTCTTGATTGTGTTGAGTCAAATGGCGGAGATTTTGTGCGGCGAAGCATAACAATAAATTATGAAATCCTTTTTAAAATCGGGACACACCAATGTAGGAGCTTTTGCAATAGCACCCTTGATTTTCTCAAATGCCTCTCTACCTTCCTTTGACCATTTGAAGGATTCTTTTCCTTTCATCATATCGATTTCTTTAGTCAGCTCAAAAAATATGGCACAAACCTTCTCAAAAATTTCACCTTCCCAAAGAAGGAGTGGACTCTGCTTACTTGTAGGCAAGGAAAGATTCTTGATAGCTTGAACATGCTCAGGATCGATCTTAGTTCCTTCCTTAGAAACAATATGACCTAGGAGTTTCCTTCGTAACTCCGAACACAAACTTTTTTGGATTTAGAGAAATCTTATGAAGTCTACATCTTTGCAATATTTTCTCTAAATCTCTTAGGTGATCTTCTCTTGCTTTTGAGAACACTGTCAAGTCATCTAGGTATATCACGATGATCTTGTCTTTATAATCTATGAATGCCATATCCATAGCCCTTTGAAAAGTAGCACTGGCATTAATCAAACCAAAAGGCATTCTTCTATATGCGAACGTACCCTAGGGGGTGGTGAACGCGGTTTTATGTTGATCTTCTCTAGCCACTTCAATCTGATTATAGCCAGAGAAACCATCTAGCATAGATAGCATTTCCGATCCAGTTACTACCTACAAAATATGGTCCATGACTGGAAGTGGGTAGTTATCCTTCAAGGAAGCTTGATTAAGATTGTGGAAATCCATGCAAATCCTAATTTCTCCATTTTTCTTGTGAACTGGTACAATATTAGCTATCTAGGTCGAATGTCGAATAGGAAACACTATTCGTGCATCTAGCATCTTTTGAACTTCATGAAATATTGTCCCTGTAATCTTGGGATTATATTGTCTTTGCTTTTTCCTGAATGGAACTGCACTAGGCTTCAAGGGTATGGCATGCTCCATTTCCCTGGGTTGGAAAGACTTCAAGTCTTCATATGAGTAAGCCAAAATGTCAGAATATTTGGTAAGGAGGCTTATGAATTTCCTGCACTCCTCAGGTGAGCAACACTTACCGATATTGACCAGGTGAGGTTTATCCTTGGTACCGATGTTAACTTGCTCATAGTCAGTAGAATTCGTAGGTCCGCCGCTTCTTTCTCTTTGATAAACCTGTCATGTTTGTCAAAAAGTTCTTCAAGTGAAACCAATCCTTTGGGAATTTTATTTCCTTTGAGTTGGATGATGCCATCACCAGGATCTTCATTCTCAACTCCTTCCGAATGGGTGAGGTAGTTGATTCACGAAATGTAGAATCACTTCCTTCAAAGTACAATTGTTCAAAATTATCCCTCTTTTCCAAGAAGGCAATAATTTGTTGATCATCATTAAATACTTGCCAATTTTCTGCATTGTCAGAACACTTGGCCTAAAACCATTTCAATGGTGTATTTGTCTTGATCAAACTCTGAATGAGGAATCATTAATGAAGCTGAGACTGCTAGAGAATATGCTTTGTCATTCTTTTCACGAGGGACAAATTTTATGGAAAAAGCATCAAAGCTTCTATTTCATCCCACACTTTATTTCTGTAGTGTCTCAAATGATCATTCTTTACTTGGAACTGATTTCTTACTTGTTTCATGATCAATTCCGCATCTCCAAAGACTTCCAAATTTTTTATCCCTTTCTCCTCTGAAACTTGGAGGCCAAGGATTAATGCCTCGTATTCTGCAGTGTTGTTAGTATTTGAAAATTCAAGTTTGTAGGAAAAAGGAAATATTTTACCATTTGGAGATATGAGCACCACTCCTGCACCAGAACCCATCGAGCAACAACTTCCATCAAACTCAAGAGTCCAGATCTCATTGGAATCTTGGCAAGTGATCTCAGGGGTATGAATTTCTGCAGTCATCATATAATTACCCATACTTGAGCCTTGGAACAAGATCTGTGCACGAGGATCATCGGTTTTAGTTCACCGTGAATTTTGCTTGAGTTTCTGGCATAAGCTTCTTCATTTCTCCATTGATAGGGATCATGGCGTGAGACCAATCCATTTGAATCTCACCACCCAAATCTCTACAAAATTTCCTGCTCAACAACATTCCATATGAGGCGGGAATATCAACAACTAAAATAGTTACCTTAACTCGCTTTTTGAGGAATTGGGCTAAAACCATTTGGGTGTCTTTAATCTTCCCGATCAGAGGAACTTTCTTGGTTTCCATGGAGTAACATGATCCGAATGTTCTTGTATAAAGTCAAACCAAGAGCATGTGCTACTTTTTCCGGCATCACATTATCGAGGCTCCAAAGTCTATAATGCAATTACTTAATTTGCATCCGTTGATCAAAAAGGACACAAAGAAAGGTTCAATCTTTTCATTTGAAGGTGTAGTGGCTGCCACAATATTTTGAGTTTTCCCATCTTTGGGAGTTTTAGAATTCCTTTAGAGGAATGAACAATAGAGTCACCTTTGATAAACTAGACCAATTTCTCGAGTTGATCCTTATTGGACTTCAAGTACTCTTCTTGTGACATGGAAATTTTTGTTTTATTGATATGATCAATGATATCAAATTTGGGCAAAGTAACCGTACTTGATGTCTCAAATACTAGTTCTTTCAAACTTGATGATGGCACACTTTTGACCTTTGCTTCGGGCTTGGTTGATATGGATGTGGAAGAAGAAACTTTCTTCGTAGTTGATTTATCAACTGATTGATCTAACAAAGGCCCTCCTTTCTTTAAGATAGTTTTGACCTTTGAAACCTCAGTCACCTTGGTCTCTTTAGGAGCCTCATTTGTCTTGGATTCTTTTGAAGTTCCTTGGAAACCTCTTTATCTCCCACCTTAGTGGTATCCTACTCTTTTTTCTGAGAGCGTGTGAAGACAACGAAGGATTGACTATTCATATCTTCTATAATTTCTTCGTATTCGTCTTCTTCTTCTGAACGGTACTCAAAGAAATGATTATTACTTTCTCCCTCAGGATCTTCAACTTCAGTTCAGATGTTCAGAATCTAGCTCTTCCTCATCAACCTCGACAACTTCAACTTCATCATCACTTTCTTCAATAACATCACATTTTGAGTTAGTTGCGGGGAGCGCTTCAATAGCAAGCCTCGTCGGAGCACCTAAAATCCTGGATTTGTTGGGAATGTATCCTTTTCTTGGGATGTCTTTGTAAGGAGCAGGTTTACTACTTTGAGCAACTTGTTTTTTCAAAGCCAACACATCATTAGCCAACTTAGTGAGTATAGCTTTATGAACCATTGGGGTTTTTCGACTCTTTCCTCGAGGGAAGTTTTCTTGAATTTTCCTACCATGATTAAGTCATCTTCAATTTCTATGGCCAAGGATTGAGCAAGTTCCAAAGTAGCCACTCTAGCCCTTCTCAGCTGATAGCACACTTCTAGTTGTTGTGTGTTAATAAAGAAACATTTTTGTCCATCAAGGTTTGGATGAATCTCGGTGGGAACTTTGTTCACCATTTTGTTGAATTTAGCCACAAAATTCCTCATGGGTTATGTTGGCTCTTTCTTTTCTGAGATAGTTGGGCAAGAAGAGCATGTTCATCTTCTTGCCATCTTGAATCAATTTTCAAACTTAGTTTTCATATCATTCCAATTTTGATACATCCATTGGGAAGATGATGAAACCAATCTGTAGCAACATCATGCAATGTTTCGATGAAGAGTGAATAACAACATCTTCATATTCTACCAAAAAAACAACACATGCGAAAAGAAAGTAGAAATGTGGTCATCTGGTGACGTCTTCCCATCTCCGTCGAACTTGGGAAGAATCTTCCTCGATCCTCTTGGGAGGTCATGTCGAGCTGGTAGGGCCAATGGGCCTATGGCATTTCCCCATGGTATGTTGATTGCCATTTTGGGAAAGGTGGTATGTGAAGGTAAAACAACGTGAGCAAGGAAAAGTGCTTGACTGGTAGTGATTCCTTCCTTGCTTGCTCTTTCAGGACTTGATGTAAGGCTTGCAGATCTACGAGGTGTGTTCTTCTTTGGAGGAGATAACTTGAAACCAAACTTTCCTTGAAAGTCAAAAATGGGATCAGATCGACCTTTAGCTTTTTCTCCTCACGTAAACCTCTTTCCTTCTAGTTTGAAATCTTTATTGTGAAGGGATCACTGACATGTTTTGACCAGCTCTAGCCTTTTCTCTTCACTCTCTTTCTTGAGCTATTTATGCCTGAATAGCTCTAGCAACTCTCGCGGCTTCCTCTTCTTCATTATCTAGTACTGATGCGACGAGATGAAAATGATATTTATTGTGCTTTTCCCAAATAGCTTGCCTCAAATATGATGATATATCTTCTTGATTATCTGTAAAAACAAGATTTGGTTGTAAGATAGGTGGGTTACCTATAATAGTCATACAACTTATTACCTTGGTGGAAGAGGACCGTGTTGGTGAACAACGATCAACACATGTCCAGGAGGTCTTCTAGCCACAAGTGTGGGTGCTCTTCTTCTAAGGTCTTCAATGTAGATTTCTCTATCAATGGCTCTATCAATAGCCAAAAATTGCTGCAAACTTTCACAGTTTTCCCAAGCTACTGTTCAAAGGTTGGCAACAATGTCTCCTTGAAAATATTCTGTGCACAAGGTTCAGTTGAAGAACTAGAGCTTGTGCACAAGGGATAGTCATAAATATTTAACCAAGCACTGGTTAATGATTCCTGAATCTCCAGTGGAGTCACCAAAAACTATTAGCATATGGATTTGCACAAATGCAAATGACATGCAACTGAAAGTGTGGGAATGAAGTCCCTCCTCAATGAAGTGAGGTTGCCTTTATTGAAAACCAAAACTTGTATTTACATCTGTACATTCAAAATTGTATGTGGGGGTGTTTTGGAACATTAATGGAAAGAAAAGCGAATGAGGGAGATGGAATGGAATGAAGGAAAGGAGTGGAATGGAATGAACTAAAAGAACATGCAAGAGTTAGGTAAAAAAATAGAGCCTAATATTACATGAAGAGGAAAGATGAATAACCAACACAAATAAAATGAAGTTTGAGTTAGCTAAACAAGAATGTGTAAAAGGAACACATATGAGCAAGTAGATATTAGAGCTTGATCACAATATGAACTAGAACAACAGATTAATAACATTGAGAATAAGATCAAAGACAATATTTACATGCAAGATTCAAACACTAACATCTAATGAACATAAGAACATCAAATGCTATAAGAGACAATGAATGGGACACAAAGTTCATATTTCATTAACTCTAAAATTTCTTCTCAAAAGAACACAAAGTTTCTTTCTTTGAAGTAAAGCTTGCACACAAAAGTATTTTCTTCTCCTCTCTCAAAGTCACCTTTACAAATGAGCCCCTCACCTCCTTTTATAACCCAAAAGTTGGTTACAAAGTAGTTAGGGTTTAACATGATCATTAAATAAGGCACTTAAGTGACCTTTGAATTTTTCTAACCAACTTTATTAAAGACAACCAAAAATAGAAATCACTTAAGTTACCCACAGTTTCTCGAAAACAAATAACAACATCCTTTTCTTAAAAATCCACTTTTTAAAATATACAATAATAACTAGTGCCTTATCCATTGAAATGGGGTCCGCCTATCTCAAACGTATGAGAAATGGACTCTCCCACTTCGTTAGATACCAAGAAAATTATCTCCCCGAACCTACCCTCACATCATATGGCCTTTAGAGGATTTCAAGGAAAGGCCGATGAAATTAGGATCTACTTTTGTCTAGTTGAAAGGATCTAAACCTTCCCAAAGTTTCAAACATATTTTCTTCTTCTCGAGGTTCATTTGGTCAAAGAATAGCCTCACAAAATACATCGCAATTCAAGAATCCTACTTGGCATATCATTTAAATTTATAATATTTGATTGAGCATTCTCAAATAAGTTCTTTAATTTGATGCACTGCTAAATCAAACCGATGAGAAATTATCGGGAGTGTACCTATGTCCTTAAAAATTGTGAAAATTGCTCTTCCACTTGTTCCATGATGAACACCTTTGATTATGCTCATTTACGAGGTTTCAAGGAATCTCAACTATGAATTCTTGAATCAAGGCGAGTGAAGTGAAGGCTTTATCGTGCATATGCTCTCATAATGGATCATGGAATCCTCGACAAGAGTCTTCTTTGATTTGAGATCCAGGACACCAAAGAAAACGTGTCCCTCGATGTTCAAATTCAAGAATTTTAAATGAAGACACTTATGTATTCCTAAAGCATCAATGCGAGTAAAATTCGGTCAAGAAAAAACACATTGGAGGATTGGAAAGACACTTTGGAGTGGATGAGACTCTAACATGATTGGGATGAGATTTATTTCTAAAAATAATGAGTTTAGATATATGTAAATTTGTGTAGGAATGTGGAGTGTGTCAATTGCCAAGCAAAGATCATAAAACACGAGGCTATACCAACATTTTACCATCAAAACCTTGGGAGGACATAAGTATGGGTTTTGTCTTGGGGTTACTTAAGATAAAAGTAGGGTTATTCCATCTACATTGCAGTGAGATAGACTTTGAAAATGACACAATTTTTTTCTTGCATAAAGACTAGTGATGCGATGTACATTGAAAAAATATTTTTCAAAGAGATGATGAGGTTCACCTGAAGTTTCCATAAGAATTGTGTTTAATAGGGATACCAAATGTGTTTTCCAAATTTGGTATTCATTGTGAAAGAAGTTAAATACAAAGTTGCGATTCAACTCAACACATCATCCCTAGATACATGAAAAAATAGAGGTAGCAAATAAAAATATTAGAAATTTGAGGATGTTCAACACGAGACAAGCCGAAAACATGGGATTTAGTATTGGTGCAAGAAAAATTCACACGTAATAACTCCATAAAAAACATAAGGAAGACACCGTTCCAAATAGTATATGGTAATAACTCGAGACAGATTAATAGAGTTGAAAAATATCGGTGATGATAAAGGAAATAGTGTAGAAGCTAAATATTTTGTAGAATAAATGAAGAAAGAGCACCAAAAAATGAAAACAATTGGAGGAAAGAAATGAACAGTATAAAAAATATGTAGATGTGAAATGGAAGTAAATTAAATTTCAAATTGGAGACTTGGTCCTAACTCATTTACAAATGGAAACATTTCCTAAAGGCACATATAACAAGTTGAAGTGGAAGAAAATAGACCATGTAGAGTATTGAGGAAATTTGCAATAAATTCATATGAAATTAAATTTTCGGAAGACATAAATATCTCAAACATATTCAATGTAACCAATATACACCATTATCATGAAGGACGGTAAGATATAAAGGATACTAACATAAAGGTGCGGGAAATTGGCTAGAGACAACATATGCTAAATAAGATGAGTGAAGAAGTAGAAATAGTTATTGACATAAGGGTCAAGAATACTTGGTAATTGAAGATGCAACTTAGATAAGTGTGATGGAAGTTACAAGGCTCAAAATTTTCGCTAAAGAGGATGCATGAGTTGGAGCTCATGTTTATAAATTATTCAAGGTGTATGGTCTAAGAAAAGTTGGGTTCACATGTAATCATGTATCAAACAAAAAGATAGAGTAGATTGTCGTGTTTGTATAATTTCACGAATTTCTAACCCATGCCATGAAGGTATAAGTCATGGTCTATTAATATTATAATGGTTTATAAATTTCGTGATGGTCTAGTGATGATGCGAAAACATACCAATGTGTAATATTTTGAATAAATGTTATGATCTTATAAAAATTACATATCAAGTTGACTTTCTTTTATGGGTTCGTCGGACCTTATATTTGTGACATCCCGTGATTTTAGGATTATTAATGGGTGATTTAGCTAAGCTTCGATAGTTATTTTAAGTGGCTTACGTGACTATATAAATAAAACCATTTTCTTTAGAGTATGGGCAAGGGAAAGGAAAAATATAAAATAATAATTCTTGGTGTAATAGTTGTTGGACACTCTAAGACAATGTAAATTTTTATATGAAAGCAACATAGACCTAGTTGTATGTATCTCTTCAAAGAGTGTTGTGGTTGTATCATTGGAAATTAGTTTATGTATGAGTTTTTATTCCTTTTTGAATAAATAATAGAATCATTGTTTGTATGTGTTCTTTATACATCTTGTATTGTTTATGTGTGTTGCATGTGAAGGGTTGTGTAGTATGAGGTTGATCTTAATTGGGCTCCCTAGCTGTGTTTGCATCAAATGAATCTGCGTGGTTGTGCTAAATAGTTTGAAGATTCCTTGGAGAAATTAATATATCATAATATGGATTGTATATAATTCTACTTTGGGTAGGTCTCAAGGATGAGGAAAAATAAGAATTGGTAATTGTAGATGTAGTAGTCATTGGACACTCTAAGACAACATTAACACTCTAATTGAAAACAACTTGGATCTACTTATATATAGCTCTTTGGAGAGTGTTGAGGTTATATTTTTGGTAATTAATTTATGTATGATTGGTTTGTTCCTCTTGTGAATCAATAATAGAATCATCACACATTTGTGTTCTTTTATAAATCTTGCATTTTTTATGTGTGTTAACTCTTAAGGGATGAGTATTCTAAGGCCACTCTTAATTAGGATCCCTAACTATGTCTACATCAATGAATCTACTTGGTTGTGTTGAAAACTTTAAAGATACATTGGAGAAATAAACATCTCAAAATATGTATTGTATCTAAAACTACTCTAGGTATGTCTCATCGAACAAGGGGCACGTATGCCAAACATGAAGAAAATATATCAATCATGCATATAACAAAAATAGAAAATATGCTTGAATCAAATTTAACAAAGTAAAGGTGCATCAAACGATGATTCATTGTGTCAAATAAGGTTCAAACAAGCCAAAGAATGAGTGAAAATTCTAAATAAATAGGAAACATGCCAATCATAAATATAATGTGTATAACAAACATAATGAAGGAAAAAAATATAGTGGTAAACACACGCGACACATAAATACATCAATAAAGCTCAATGGTAGTGTTCCTTACATGGGAAAATGTAAGTAATGTAAGCATATGATCAAATATCTCTTATATAAGCCACATAAAATAATGTAGCTTAAGAATGATATGCCTCAATATGGGCAAGGTAGAACTATGTAAGGAACGAAAATAGGTTCTTTCCCCTAAGCGATATATGATATTGATCACGCCAACACATATAAGGACATGAAAATAAATTTGGGCATGATATTGTTCATGGTACAATAATACATAGCAAACACATCATAGAAATAGGCATTTAATGAGAATTTACTAGCTACATACATTAGATCGCTTGTTAAATTGCACAAAGTACTCTTTTGATTTCAAGGGTTTTTATAAAATAAGGTATAATTGACACAAACCTCTAAATCCAAACCTTATTTTTACTATTTTTTGAATGAAATTGCAAAGGAAATACCAAATCATCAAGCATGCACGAGCAATCATAATGATGGGAAAGTTAAGCATTCTAATTCTCCTTCTATTGCAATTACTTTAAGAATATTTATTTTATGTAATTAGTTCTAATTTGTTGATTTATATCTATTTATATATTAATTGCAATTTATATGATTAGTTTTAGAGCATTGTTAATGTAAAACACGCTTTCTCTATCTAAAGTGGTTTACTAAAATCTATCTCTCGCAAGAATGAATGGTCTACTTGGAACTCATTGCATATAGGTGATTCTCACACGGATGAAACACTCTTGAGATGTATTATGAGGTTATCCATCCTAAGAGTAATATTAGGAGGTTATCAACCTAATAATACTCTATATCTATTGTGATTAATTGTGTATTTTCCCCTACTAAGCATTCATGTATTCAAAATCTTCCTTATAAAATATAAATGGAGCATAATAAATGATATGCCTTGTGTGGGAAAGGGTAAAAAAATGTAAGGAACGAGAATATGTTATTTAACTTCATGGATGCATGATATGGATCATGGAAATGACGTAAAGATGTGAAAACAAAGCTACGCGTGATAATGATCATGGTACTAAAAGACATGGAAAACACATTGTTGGGAATATTGGACTGTTGAATAGAGTTATGATTCAATAACAAACCAAATCATGCAAATACGGAAGTATACAATTCCCAAAATCTACAACAGTGGAAACATATACTAGAAAATCCAAATCAAAACAAAGTACACACACATAACACAACATGTATCGTGGTTCACCCAATGTGGGCTACATCCACCAAAGATAGAGATCTCAATATATATAATGAACAAGAGTACAAACCAACTCTTCCATACAAGAGTATAATGCATCTCTCCAAGAGTATCTCCTCCTCCAGATCTCTAAATGGATCTACATGAGTGCACTACAACCATGCCTCCAAACCACCACTAGATCTCACATAACCAGGAACTACTACATCTTTGAACTGTAACCAAGCTCTCCTGTGAATCTGCAAACAAGACCTCTCAAATGGGTCTACCAATGTGCAACCATAACTATGCACCAAGAAGTAAGTCTCTCCTCCATCACTACATCAACTTGTGCAAACAAGAAGACAACCTCCTCTACAATATCTAGATATTGTCACGTACCCACATGTTATCCAATGAGCTACAATACTAGATCTCTATGGATCATCAATACAACATGATCTCATGGATCTACAATACAAGATCTCACAACAACATGTGAATCTACAAGAAGAAACTCTATGTGATTTGCATACTATGCAAGCCATTACATTGAGACAATAAATTTACAAAGGAAATACAATACAAGACATTACCCTCTTCTCACCATTCAAATGTACCTGCAATTTCCTTTTGTCCAGCTTCTCTCCATGGAAGTTATGTCTTCATGTAACCTTTTTCTTCTTCTTCTTCTTCTTCTTCATCCTCTCAACCAAGGATTCCACATGCAATAATAATCAATTACATGTAATTCTACTTCTAACCCTAGTTTTTAGCTTATATAAGCATATACAAACTTAGGGCATCTTAACTATACATTTACAACCTTTATATCACCTTTAAATCAAAGGTTGGATCTAATCCCGCATCTAAAATAAAAACATAAAGGCAGTAAAAGCAAAGTGTGGGCTCACGACCAATGTTGGTTCCCGACCGATGTCACTTCCCGATCAATGCCAGTTCCTCCCAGGTGACCAATGTTGGTTACTATGTAAACCTGCAAGTTTGTAAAACATGCTTTTGTGAAGCAATTTAGCTCCACAACTCAACACACATTTTATAACTAGGCATTTATTATGTGTGTGCATTGAACTGGTTCTGAAGTGCATAGAGAACTGATTTCAAGAAATTTTCCCTCAAAAGAAATGCGGTTTGATTGAGATAGGCTCGCTTTCCACACTTATAGTGGTAAATATCAAGCTATAATCAAGTCGGATAAATGAGGAGCAAAAATGCGACACAAAGAGAAAACATATCAATCATGAATATAAATTTCGTATAATAAATACATTAAAGGAAAACAATAAAGTCAAACACACGAGGCACAAAAATGTATCAACCAAACTCAATTGCAGTGTGCTCTAATTTTATGATGTAATTAATGTAACCATATGAATAAATATATTACGAAGTTAAACATAGTAGAAAATAGGTCACATATATAACCAAAATTATATAGAAGAATATTTAAAAAACACCAAGTATAGATTAGAAAACGAGACAATAATATACAACAATTATATAGAAACACATCTATTGGAAGATATGTTCCTTGTCTTATTTATGCACTCGGACTACCTCCCTTTGGTGATCTATCGGGGTTTATGTTTTCAATGACCATTTGTATTGCACGTTGACTACCACCCTTTGGTGATATGTGTACACATTTTTTAATGAATCCCCTTTTGTGCATCATGTACCTCCTTTCACTTTGTTGCCACTTTCTCTCCACAACTTATCTTCTTATAGGTATGGTGTAAGATCTTGACTCTACTAATTTGGTTCTCCTAGATCTACTATCTTTGACACTCTACTCGCTCCAAAGCACCCTTCTCGTATTCCTTTCTTCCAAATGCCTCTTTATCACACTCTTTTCTTCTAATCTATAATGAATCCAAACTATTGTCTCTATTTTCTTCAAAATTTGTAACCTCCTCGCTTATTTGACTAAATCTCGCCACATTTATCACTTCCTCACTTAGGCATTCTCCTTACAACTTGATCACTGCAGCGAGTTCCTCTTTAACCGATAAAAATTTCCTTAGTCCCTTTGTTGTGATTCTTGGCCATAATATTATTTAGGCACCATCAAAACTACAAAAATATTATCTTGAGGCATCTTCTTACAATCCTATATAGATAAACTTCTTGAGTTGTCTTCTACTAGTTTGACCCTAGGCATGGTAAGAGGAGAAATTTTTTCCAAGGAACATTCGGTATAAGGGGACTCATGGTCATTTTTCTCTGTGACAACATAATGGTGCTACCATTCCAACATACTTGTGAGAATTATCTCAAAAAATTTAATTACTTGGGAATCTAATGCGGGAGCATCCTAAGAAAATCATCCAACTTAGGAGTTGTGAAAGGGTAACGTGGGACAAGGGTATTGAGAGCTCTATAAGGGGCACACATAAATTGTGCAAGAGTGAGCGAGAAGGAGGAAGGTGAGAGTTTGAATAATACATGTAGATAAATCCTATAGAGCGACACAATACATGAACATGTGTGCATAGAAGAGAATGTAGAAGAAGAAGCACGTGTTAGGTGTTAAGAAGAAAGGACACAAAACAAGGTATTTACACAAGAGAGATACAAAGGTGAGGAATTTACGGAAAGATAAGACCTAAGGAACAAACATGGAGGTAACACAAGAATAAACATAGGAAGAGAGTTTAGAAGGAAGAGCGGTACGAAGGAAGGACATCAAGGCGCAAGAAGAGATGTAAGATTAAGGTGTATACTGAGGAGCACAAGAATCTAATTGAAGTCATTGGTTGAGGAAGTGGAAGTTGTATGGGAGGTATAACAAGGATAATGATTGATGTCGTGGATGGAATGAGACATCCATTTGGCCATGAAGGATTGGAGGATCATATAAGAGAGGTGGAAGGTTCGAGAAATAAAGTTGACCATTGGGAATCTAAAGATCTTGGAATCGACCTAGATGTAAATGAGAAGTTGTCAAGAACATGTTTGATGTATGGATTACCAATATGATAGAAGCGATGTATAAGGAAATGAAATATCTAATTACATGAGAATGGAATGTGTATTTGCCAATAAATAGAGCTTCCGATTTTGCATGCAGTCGCCGAACAAACTCCCATAATTTTCTCCATCAAAACCCTCATGCAACTCTAACAAACAAAACCAAAAATACGACTAGGAGAGCGAGAGCATGTTTGGCTTCTAAGAAGCTAACAGATTTCCCAAAACCGTATTTTTATTTAATGCATTTAATGAATGACAATGCCACTTGTGGCTTCCTCAAAAACCTTAATCCTCTTCCCTCCAATTTCCAATTTGCATGCAATGCGTATGGTGCGTGACCATGTTAATAATTGAACAAACTTTAAAGAATAAACTTTACCTTATCTATTTACTTTGCAAAGTGGTTGTTGATCCCCCTTAAAACATAAATAACAATCATCAATTATTTTGCCAATGGTCTATGACCGAATTTACCAAGTTCTAACCAATAACAATGCAATATGGTCTAAGACCATTATTCAACATAAATAATTTAATTGCTCCCATGGTCCATGACCATTGTATTAAGGTTTAAACATTACAATTACCTTGCCATCGATCCAAGATCACCGTTCCCAATGCCAAGGAGGTTCAACCTTATAATTAAAACATATAAACAATCATCGCCAAGTAATTACCTTGCAGAGTGGTTCATGACCAAGTTGTTAACAACAACCAATAAACAATTATTTTGTCAAGTGGTCAAAGACCAATCACAACATCCAACTTTAATCCATTTCCAAGCAATGCGGTAAACTTTAACAATACAAAATGGTCTAAGACCGATTCAATCAATATCATAAATAATGCAAAGTAACTTCAACAATCACAACATTCTTAGTTAATGCAAACATTATTAACTACAACAATCGTGGATGGAATCCAACCGATAAATCGACATTGAGAGATGCAAACCAACAAATGATCATTAAACAAAACCAACAAATATCAGAAGATAAACACATATATATAGTTATGTGTACATCTATATACATGTATGTAAAAGTTTTCACGTATACATTTATGTATATATTTGTATATTTAACCATATATATATACCTACTTATCAATTAACGCTCATCATCAATTTAATCATTCACAACATTTAGTGCGACAAAACCATCAACTATTTCGGTGTGTGAAATGAAGTCGCCGAAAGTTCTTTCAAGGCCAAATGAAACTTTACTAAATTAAAAACTTTATAAAATATATTATACAAAGTTAAAGTGTGACAATAGACTGAATCATGATATCCCGAGGATCACCTATTATAGCAGTATAATTGCTTTGATCTTCCTGCCAGTATTTTTAAATTTATAAGATGGGCTACACTAAAATCTGACTGTTCCACTGAAGAAAGACTAAATTCTTATAAATACAATGAAATATTTATAAACCTACTTCTCTGATATTCATTATCCGCGAGTTCTTGGGATGAAGGTACACATATGCCTTTGCTTTGGCACCAACCCTAATGTTTTCATCTTTAAACAGGGCATTGCGAACTTCAAAGGATTCTGAGAGCCGTTAATGTAATTTATTTTTAAGAATCATCCGAGGATATCTATGTGAAGATAATGATATGTGGGAGATAGCCTTGTTTTTTAATTTGTGGAAGATAGCCTTGTTTTTTCAGCAAAACCAAGAACCTTATCTAATTTAATTGCAGGCATTTAGTTTACGCAACCTGCTCTAATGGCAAGTGCAAAGTGGTCCCTCATCTGATTTGATTTCCTTTTTGCTTTACAGAGGGAACGACAGCTAGATAAAAAGGAGGGGGAAGAGGAAGAAAGAGCCAAAAGAGTAAGGTTTTGTCAAAGGATTGAAAGCATAGAAGGGCAGAATAATGTTAATTCAGGCAGGTTTGATTTTAAATTTGATCATGAGATTTTTGCCTCAAACTCCCCCTTCATTGGGGAAATATTTGAAGAATGGACTGAAGTGCGAGTAAAAGATTCTCTGGAGGGGAAAGAGATGGCTAAACATGCACCTGACGGAAAAGATAAGGCCTCTTCTTCAAACCTGTTCGGAAGTGCTCATGTTTTATTTTCGCGCTCCTTGGAACCCGTATACACTTTTTGCCTTAAATTATCCACTGGAAAGCATTTTATTTGTATGAGTAAAATTATGCACTAGAAGGCATTTTATTTATGAAGGAGTCTGAGTTAAAAGATGTTGATTGATGCGATGCGTGCATATTCTTGCTATTTTTGAATGCATTGAATTTTAGACTTGTTCAGTCAAAAATAAAAATAAACCTTTTGACAGCTACTGTGTTTCAATTCTATAAATTTGAAACTTCATTTAGTTGATTACTAGTATGACTGACTATTAAAAATTACGAAGATAAATGAGAAAGGGTTGGGCATTGGAGCGATATGTCATTATGCTGCACGGCATAATTGAAGTTGTAAAATCATGGACCCCATTCATTTGCACTATTTTGAACAGCATCCTGGATTGCTTTCATATTGGCTATGCAGCGTACCACTATTCATATGAAGGATAGTATCCTCTGAGGTTCTCTTCCATTCCACTTGTTATGTTGGCTGACCAATGAACTGTGTTTACATTGGGTTTGATTCTTTTTTTCCAGAGCCCTGAAAGGGTACATCTTCATACTTGAATGGAAATCCTGTTGGAAGTGAACACTTGATCCCTGTTAAACCTTCTGAAGGGATCCAAACCTAAAGTTCCTAATGATGTTGTTACTTGTTGGATTGGTGTCTGCGAGGCTTGAGTTGTCTAATCCTTTATCAGGTATTTAACATATGATATTTCAGCAAGATGAATGGATTGATCTCATGCGTGTTTTCTGGGCTCCAACCTGTTGTTCTGTTCTTGACGCTTCAGACACTTTCTGTTTCATCATTGTTTTCTTAAATGTTGCACAATGAATGTGTGGATGCTGCTGTTTAAATGCTGGGAATGGAGCCTCCTTTTTCTTGTTGAATTGTTTATTTTATTTGTTCTTTGTTGACATATGTCTTGCATTTTTGCTTGATATTTTTAAATTGATGTTTAACTTCTCAGGGATATATCGCGTTTTTGTATTTCTATATGATGAATTGGTTTCATACCTTGACTTCTCCCAGGAGGAAACAAGACACATTGATGGAAGTGAGTTCTCATTGATGCTAGATCATGAGATAGAAGTAAAAAAACATTGTCAGAACGAGACATTTTTGGTATGGTTCCTGCTTACTCAGAGGTGTTAAAAACTTAAAACTTATAAAAAATAAGCTAAAAAAATTATTGGGAGTATATCAATTGATATTTATTTTTGAAGCGTATTATTGCAATTTGAATTTATCAACCTTAGTGAGACTTATTTTATTTACATACAGTTCTTTTTTATTTTCTTCTGTGCAGAGAGGGATCTTGTACAGTCTGTCTGGGATGCTTGGCGTCAAAGGGATGTAGAAGCTATGGATAAAATTTTAGCGACATCCTGTGAAGAAATTCTAAAGAATCCATTTAGCCCAAATCAATATCACTGCATAAATTGTGCATATATATCAAAAAAAATGCCAGAAGCATTTAGTTTACCAGAGACGTTCAAGGTAATCAAAATTGCTATACTAGAGTAGTCTCATAGGAGTTTGTGCTCAATTTCCAGTTCCACCTGTTGTTTGGAAGCTGTTATGGAATATTTTCCTTAAATTTAAAAGAGCAATGTTATGTCATTTAGAGTATCATAGCAACTAATAATAGCATAGCCACTATTTGGCCTAATCAACATAATACTCATCATAACTTTTGATGGGACTACCATCCACTCTTTCTCACTTTCATTAGCCCGTGCTCACTCCCCCTTCCACCCCCACCCACCCACGATCACTATTTGTATTGGTACCTTAACTACATGGGTTGGGACTTTATTGCTTTGAGTTTACCCCTTCTTTGTTTCAGTACTTTTGTTCTTTTTATTTTGTTAACCTTTGATTCCCTGAGCCCTTTTGCCTGGCACTTTCTATTGCAATTGAATGTATCTTGTCCCACTGACCTTCTTTTGGTCATAGGTGGGCATTAATATATTTTCTTTTTTTTTTTCTTTCTATAATAAATCTGATATAGAGAACTAATCAAAATGCCACCCTAGTACGCTAAGCTGCTAAACAAAAGGCACCAAAATTAACTGGTATTCTGTATCCGAATTCTTACAACATGAAATTAAATTTTCACCACCACTATTCACTCATTTGTCTCTCGATTGCATTTGAATGGTGAATTTCTCTCCTTGGTAACATAGAAATGGAAAGAAAAATACATTATAGGTAGATCTTGTGTAAAAATACACAAGATCTATCTGTCAGCTCCTATGAATCCTCTACACTACCCTCAGCATGCAATAAATCTTATAGAAGCAGCATTGTTTGCAAAAGTTCCCAACTTTGGTCTTTGTCCAGCTCCAATTGGATGGAGAAGATAAAAGATGAGGAATAAAAACAAAATATTAAGGATGCTTGGTGGTCATGTGTGATCAACAATATAGAGTCAAACCTCCTAACAATAATCAATTATGAATGAAAGTGCAGAGGTTGTGTTCCAAATGTATGGTATCTTGATTATTGTGTATTTTGGAACAACATACTGTTAGAAGATGTGAATAGAGAAAGAATGAAGAGAAAACCGGAATGCACACATTGTAGATTGTGTGTCCGTCATTTTATTATGCAAGAGATAGTTACAAAATGGTTGAAGTGGTTTCAACCGAACATTAGTTAATACATAACCAATAGGGACTTGATCAAAGGTAAGCTTTATATTCTAATACCTCCTCTCAAGGCTTACTTTATAGAAATAAAAATAAAAAGACATGGACAAAAAAATTAAAAAACAAAACCAAATAGTTCTTTGACCAGGTAGAGCTCCATTAGGTTGCCTCGTAACCTTCCTAAAGGTGTAGCTCCCGAGTTCCTAGATTCCATCTCCCCAAACTCCCAAATTATTAACCGCTTAAATTATTGGACAACCATCCATATTGAGCTGCATCCATAGTGCTTCATCAAGCTGTCTCATGACCTTGCAAGGATATAATTCCCAAAATCCACAAACTCTCGAACTAATTGGGCAGCCATCCATGTTGAGCTTCATCTACACTCGATCCCTTCTCGTCTTCAAAGTGTGGGGCTTCTTTAAAATACATATTCTCCATCAGCGAATTCTTCACCACTTTCAAGCATCCGGTGGATCTTCAACAATGGCTACATTAACTTCATTTGGTATGCCTTTGAGTTTTCCTTTGAGAACATCATTGGCTCGAATGCTATAGTTCCATGCTGTGTGACCTCGTTTTTGCATTAATAACATTCAATTTCCCCTTTGTCTTTATCTAATCTCTACGGTTATTTCTTGAGTATAATGCCATCTTAGGTTGAGGATCATTTTCCATATCTCCTGTAATTGTTCTCTTTTCTTCAACTAAGAGAATTGATATCTTCTATAGTCTGAGAAGGTAGTTGACTAAGAGTAAAAATGACATTACAGGTTGAGTTGCCCTTCCTTACGTAATAGGGTACATCCATCCAATGATATTGATTAAATTGGATTAGTATCAACTTGGGCTATTACTATATTTACAAAGGTCGAGAACCAACTACCATAGTATTGGTATGGTTCTTTAACAAGGCGTCATAGCTACCTGCATTTTAGTCACCCACTTAGATATGCCTTTTGCTTGAGAATATGGCTGCATTACAAGTGCTGTAAAAGGTTTAATGTGAGAGCCATATGAACATGTTCTATTTGATTAACAACCTTGTCTTTGGTCCTTCGAGATGGTGTCTTTGATTGAGTGGTGGCAGCCCAAATTTTTGACTTGGACTTAGGACTCGCACGCACTCGACAAAAATGTGGAAAATAAATTTACACAATGAAAAAGAACTCAATGCATTTAGGGAACAAAAGTCTATTTTGATCATCAATTTGTCATAATTCAAAGAGTGCATATATTATATGACCCTCAAATGCTCAAAATTTGAAATGTCAAAATTCCAAATTCAAATAATACATTGTATTCAGCAAAATTATAAATAATAATTGTACAATAGTAATATATAGTATAACCTAAGTTGCGAAACGTTTTGGATACGGGAGCGGAGCGGAGTATCGATACGTGAAACGGCAAATTTTTTTTTGATCCCGGATATGGCAAAGTAGAAAAACTATATAAAAATTAAAAAATATATAAATTTCAGCCTTCTAAATAAGAATTAACCACATGTTATGCATATGAAAAACAAAACAAGCTAAATAGCCACAACAAACTACTCATACATTCATAATTTCAATTGTCCCTATCATATCTAGTTGAGGTGTTTATTACTTTTATGATTTATTTCATACATGCTATTTTTATCCATGTTTATGATGGCTTGTACTTGGTACCTTATGTAGAATAATGGTGCTGCGAAAACTGTAATTTCTGCTGTAATGATATATTAAATTTAAAATATACCTTTCAGTAGAATAATGGTGCTGTGAAAACTGTAATTTGTTGTAATGATATATTAAATTTAAAAAATACCTTCGTAGAATAATGGTGCTTTGTGAAAACTATAATTTCTGCTGTAATGATATATTAAATTTAAACTATACCTTCGTAGAATAATGGTGCTGTGAAAACTGTAATTTCTGCTGTAATGATAGATTAAATTTAAACCAGAATTAAAAAGAACAAAATAAAATAAAAAAAAAAAAATACAGTTTTGGGCTAGGAAACGGCAGAAAGCGGCTGAAGTGCACGGCTGCGAAGTATCCAGTGTATTCGGACACTGCTGGCCGCTCCCATGCCGCTCCCGCTCCCGAAACGTGCCGCACCTTCTCCAGGGGGTCTAGGGTGCCGTTTCGGCTACTTAGAGTATAACTGGTTGCATATGTCAAAAACAACCAAATACAATCTACATCCTGCTCTTCCCCTTCCTAGTGTAAATTAAATTTCAGCATTTGTCATTCAAATTCAAAAAGAAAAAAACTAATATATACATACATTTGCAAAATCCACTCCAAACTCGTTTGAATTTTCAAATACACCTTCCAAAAGCATTTCAAAAAGGGCTCTCGGGTTTTGTGAATCTGCAACTCTGTTGGTCGAAAAGACCGAAAAACTAAAAAAGAAATCTTGGCACTTGTATTTTATGTTTAGGCTGCAAGAGAGTTCGATGCAAGAAATCGGGAGTTTGACGTAGAGAAGTGGTTGTGTTTTTGGAAAAACTCGAGAGATTTTGATGAAACCACTGGTGGGGACGTGGCTTACAAGTCTTGTCGACTCGCCATGTTTTCTCGATGAATCATGATTTGTGCAAGTGTTCAAAATATGGAGTGACTTTCCTTGTCATCGAACGGCTTCTCCGCCATCTCCCATGCACCTCCTCGACGTCTTTAAAAACAGGCATCTTAGCTACCGCACATGAGGCATTTTAGCTTCCAACATAACTTTCCATGCATTTGATTGAGGAATTGTATCCTTGTCCACAACTACCCATGCATTTTATTGAGGAATTGCATCCTCCCCGCACATTCTTGAGTGGATTTTCTTTTTATAGGACGAGCCTTTAGGTTGATTGTAGTAAACAACCCTCTATATGCCACCTTGCCTAAAGCCTAGTAAGCATTGCCTTGTCTTGTGTCACATCGAGACCTGATAAACTTTTGCCTAGAGAAATTTACAAAGAGTTTTGAGCAATATTTAGGACTATACAAATATCTTCGATCCACTCTACTACAAAATTGAATCAACTTTTGGGTATTTACGATAAATGTTACATACTAGATCCTATGACACGAAAAATGTCCGGATGCGCTAGAATTAATGATCCAACAACTAGTAGCACTGTCGTTTGAGCATGATATTGAGAGTACACACTCTTCCTCGAATCCTGTTCTTGATTGCTGCCGCATTTTTTGACCTCTTGCCTTTCGCTGCAGGAAATACTTTTGCTTCGGAAAATCCTTTTTCATATTCCGAATCTTATGATGGTAATGACATTTCCCTCGCTATCCAGAAGATGATGGGCCAAGAATTCCTTTCCACTTTCCCTTTGGTGAGCAACAAATTTACTCTTTGTTTTCCTAGAAATAGACTGACTTGCCTAAGTGTTTGTGTGTTCCTTTTGATACAAACAAGAATTAACATGATCAAAAGTCAGGGTCTGGTTTTTTGCCATCAAGTGTAAGGTCTCCACGGATGTATTATAGGAGTGCGATAAACTATTCAGAACAAGCACAAACAGGTCGTTATCATCCAAATGTTTTGTTGATGGCTCTAGGTTGGTCTCAAAGATATTTTATTAAAAGAAGATGTTTTTGTAGGAACCCATCCACCATCATCCTTGCAGAAAAGAGCAAAGTCTTCAGGTGCATACCCGATTTTCTCCGAAGTTTCATGCTTATTCTTTAGACTAGTCCAAAACAGACTTCCCTTAGTGGCATTCTGAAGCTCAGGTATCGAATCATTTGACACATAACTTCAACAACATCAAGGCCTTCTTATGATGGTTGTTTGAATTATGTAATGTCCCTCTTTCTCGGATAGTTCGGTCGAAGACCTTTGGTTTGTTTTGTCTACCCAACGGCCAAAGGGTGTTTTCAAGGGTAACCGGTTTATTAATTTGATTATATTGTGCTCAAAAAATAAGTAAAATACCATTAAAGCACATATAATTAATTAATAGACTGTTTAAGTGACTTTAACTTAGGAAAGTGCATTTAAATAAATTAATAAATTATTTAATGTGCATTCCTAAGCCAAAAATGTGACTGGGTTGGAGAAAGGAAATAATTAATTAAAAATTAATTATGAGGATTTGGAAAAAGTGCGGCTTGTTCCTTTGGAAGGTTTTTAGCTATAAGGAAAAATGCGACTTGGGAAAGGGCATTTAGATTATTATTATTTTTCCTTGGCGATTAACACTGAGCTTTTATAGACAACATCCAAAGACGAAAACCCCTTTGGATTATTCCTCATGACGGAAACCTCGGGAGCAGTGAGAGAAGTTTCCATTCAAGGATCTTCATGGTATTCACAGGTTTTTATTATTCCAGCAGTTAGACAGAGAAATAAATTGCAGCAATGGGCATACAAACTTCTTCTAGAGTGGGGCGACTTCTTCTATAATTGTTTTATGCAAAGATTCGAGGTATTTTTCATGATAAATAATTATTGTAATTCCCAAAGCATCGATATATATCAAATCGATTTGGTTTGAATCATTTACAAGTGGGTTTTTGGACAATCTTTATTATTTATCTATCTCGTAGATTTATAATTGTATTGCCGTAATATTTAGCATCGAAATCATTATTAATTCAGAGGAACGACATGGAAGGTGTAACAAACGCTAACATGAAAACAGGCTCCACAAACATAACAAGTGATATGTATATCTTTAGTGTTGCGAGAACCGAACAGGCATCCCAATTTGTAAGGCAATGGATGACGCATGGTTGGAAAATTCAACCATTTGGAAGTTGCTTGAGAGATGAGTTTCTTCATGCTATTGTCATTAACCAAAAATCCAAAGGCTACCCACGTTTTCAAAGGAAATAGGTGTTTTCTTCATCTGATGCTAGTGGTGTTGCTTGTGCTGTGGGACGCACATCTGAATCATATTTAGTGACTTCTTGAGATGCTTGAACTTTAGGATCCTCTATTTCTGCCCTCGCAACAACGTTTTTATAGCACGGCTCTACATTTGAGTGGTTGCTTGTTTTGTGTTTGTCACTCCATTTACCTTTCTTAGATGAGTGGGGCTTTTGTCTAAAATAGGTTATTTCTTTGGTTAGGAAAATGTGTCCTGCTTTCTCTTCATCTTAGACTCTTCCTCATTGATTTTCGCATAATGATAGGCTTTTCCCAACATCAACCTTATCCAACTTTAGTTTGGATTGTTGTAGGCCATTGTGGCATTGAGACACCGTGTTGCTTTGACTGGAATTGTATACATGTTATGGAAGGCATTGGTGCAAGCTTGAAATTGATGGTCACGTCCTCGCACAATTGCTGCCACCGAATGTAGCCATAATCATAGACATCTTCACGATGACATTCATCCTTGAAGGCTTCAATGAACTTTTCCCATGTCTGTCCATGATATTCTTTTGTTTTGTTTTCCTCCAACAGAGTTTGGGCTTTCCAACACGTCTTGATGGGTGAAGAAACTTTCAGAAGTGCAGTCTTGATCTTTTCTTCATCATTGGACTCCTTTAAAAAATAAAATAACTATAATTGATCTAACCAATATTATCTACTACTGATTGCATTGATTTTACCTTCAAACACAGGAACATCTAAATTCTCTTGAAACGGGATCTTGACCTCCAAAAGCTTTAGTGGAGGATTGAGTCAATGGGATCAACCATCTAAGGATTTTAGCAAAATGGCTGAATAGAAACACCTTTTTGTCTTGAAGCACTTTTGCATTTCAATTTTGTTGGTCATCTCTTGGATTTCATCTCATGTATTTTTGAATTTGGCCATTTGAATGTTTTGAAACACGATAGATAATTTGAGGGTTCTTGTCGTTTGATGTTGAGCTTCAACTACTCGACCTTGTTCGATGGGACACACATGAATAATAGGAACTGCTTTGATACCAATGATTCGAATCCCAAGAGGTATTTGAGGGACAACACTCTAAATGAGAATCTAGATGTGTTATGTTTGTGTGCAACAAATGAATTGCAAAATAGGAGCTTTACAACACACATTTTGTGATAGTTTCAAAGAAAACGCTTGTGGATGTTTTGTAAAGCTGACAAAGGTGCGGACATGCCTTGGGAAGGTGCAAACTGACTCCAAAGTACTTAACAAGTTAACACTACACTACAAAGCCCCTTTGGACTATACTCCAATTGAAAAAGCTTCATTGCCACTATATTAATGTACACCTTTGTGATGGAGCTTGTTGATGGAGTTTTGAGTTCTATGCATGGGGGTAGAAGCTGTTCAAACATGAAATATGCCCTTAGGCATGACTCTCCCAAATACAAAAATCCTCATCTAAAATCGAAGCATTGGAGGAAATAACATCGGCAAAGAAGAAGAGATTAAAATTCTTCACTATAATATCAATTGTTTCGCAGCTAGAAAGTGTAAAAAGTAATTTCTCAGAATTGGCAACTTTATAATAATGTTATTTGAAAGGGAATACATAGTTTATTGTTGTTTAAGACCATTGTTACCCGAGGATATTTCCTTGCATGCAAATCTCTAAGTTGTGATAGAAAAGGATGGAGTCTTACAACCTTTGATTTTTTTTGAAGAAAGGTGCTTACATAAGAGACGTTTCCACCACTCATTGAAAATTTTTGTGGGAGTTTTCATGGCCTCCAAACTCGTCCTAACACTCTAAAATCTTGCACCAGTAAGAAATTTGATTTTGAAAAGGTGCTTTCTAGTCAAACATTGGCTAATTTCATCTAGGGAGATACTTTGGGAGACACACTTGTCTGTTTGCCCCTTCTATTCGTGCACTAGACATTACAAAGACTTCAAAAATTAAACCTTCTAGTGGGGTTGACGTGCAGCTGTATTGCATTTTTAATGGCACACATTGCCTTTTAAAGGCATTACTAGAGGAACAAAGAAAGGAACAATTTCAAAAATGTGAAACTGGCGAATTTGTCTTTGCAACGCCTTCCATTTGACACAAAACTAAAGTTCCATGTCACACTATGACATTTTTCCCTCTTGTGGGGTGGGGAAGAATTTTGGTGCTTTTAGATGTGACAAGGAGCTCATGGTAAGAGGTGGAACCTGCTAAAGAGCATATGCAACTTTGTTCAAAGTTGTAATGTCCCCAATGGACATATTTTTACCCCTAAATGGATTTTAGGCAATCCTAAACACTAAATGCAACTTGTAGACAAAATTCCAATAAATTATCATGCAGATCTGAATTAAATAGGGGAAGTGCGACTAGGGTTAGGTGAAAAACCCACACCAATCAACAATAAAAAATATATCTATTCACTGAAATCTGATTTTCTAATTTTTAACAGCCAATGCAAAAAGAGAAACTCAGATTTTAAGAGATCAAATATGCTGAAACACTGCTCAGAAATCTGCAATATATTATAGCTGAAAATGACACTTTTAAGCATCCAAAAATTCAGAGAACGGGCTGATTCAACCACTAAAATCCAGCTTTATTAATAGCTTCCAAAATCAGATCCAAAAACAACCTTGAACATACCAGATTTGACTAAAAGTGGGTCGCTCCACTAGAGATAAATAGAATAACACTGCTGCAATATTTCTTCAAACCCTTGATATAGAAATCTGCAAAATCCCTTCAACAACTGCTGGAAAATAACTAAAAATCTTTGCAAGCTCAATGGAATTCCTTGTGTAGAAATTCCTCACATGCTCTAAGAGGGTTTTCGTCCTCTAGAGGTAAATTCCAAGGGTTTTCGTCCTTAGAATATTTATGCAAAAGCTCCAAGCTTTAGACACAAATTCAGAAATTATCAAATGATCATAGAATGTCTCCAATACAAGTCGACTTGTCCTTTTAAGGAAGTGACCCAAAGTGGCCACACATGAAACCAATCACCTTTCTCCTCCATTAAATGTTTTCACCCACTTGCTTCATTTAATGTTTTCCACTTACTTTATTTAATATTTTCCCTTGCTCTCATTTAATATTTTCTCTTGCTTTCATTTAATATTTTTCTCATATTAAATGTCTTTTTCCCTCCAAATTGCCTTCCTAATGCAAGTCGCATTTTCTTAGAGGAATAACTTTTGGCCCATTAACCTTTTGCCTTTTTCTATGCTCTTTTGCCTCCTTAGTGCAAGTCACACTTTTCTAGAAATAAACAATTTTACTAAGTGTTTTTTCTTTTGATTCACTTTTATATTTTTTTATTTTATTTTGATATTAAGTCTATAATACTTTATTATAAGTGCCTTTATAATTTTTTGTTTTCTTTATGCACTTTATAATAAATTATTATAACTTTAGACCCCCTTTATTTTATTCCTTAGCCGTCGGGTAGACAAAATGGGCTAAAGCTCTTGATTTGGGAAGGGGATGCTTGTTGGTCTCATTGTGATTGATAGTTTTGACATGAACAAGGATATGGAAATAGTGCTGCAGAATTTACATGGAGAATGCTTGCAACACTTGTTTGTGTTAAGAGAACATACCTCAAGCTCGGGGTGAACATCATACATACAAAATGACACGGGTGAAGATTAATTGATGTAGTCTTTTCTATTGCACTGATCTCGTTGAAGCTTGGATCTTATGTAGGTGCATGAAGCTAAATCGATATTTTTCTATGTTGCCGAGGAAGCGTGTACGTGTCCGAAATGTGGAAATGCTGATTTTTAAAAAACCTTTTCAATATTTTAGTCCATGGACAATAAGCGATAAAGCACTCAAAATATTTTATTCTTTGAAGTTCTAAAGATTCATCATTCAACATGGTTACAATTTCAATGTTTCATATATACATGATTATAATCTAGATTCTAGAATATATCATCTAGATTTTCCTTTAGTTTGTTTGATCATCATCTGAGAACAGATTATTATCAAGCAACGGTTTTACTATCCATATACATTTCCACAGAGATCCTACTGGTCACTAATCTAAACGTAACAAAGAGGTTAACAATGAGAATTTGTCCCAGATGCTGACACAGTAAGCATCTGTAAATCCCTCTGGTAGTTTTGGGAGATTTTGTTCTCCATCGGTGCAAGTAATCTGGACATTTTGGAAAAGACAGGTAGACTAGCTTACAGCCCTCGGCAATATTTTGCCATTTAAACAAGAAACTGTTTCAGAAAATCCAGGTAGACTGCCTTCAATCCATTACAATATTTTGTCGTGAGAATAAAAATAAATTGTTTCTTAAAATAAGACTATTAATATAACAAGAATAACTGAAGGAAATCCATGCATTCAAACTTGCTTTGAGTGGTCGCCATCTCTGCTTAAAGAATCTATAAAATAATGGACATTTAAGATCATTAACATACTGAGGAAAACCGGTAGTAGTCTTCAATAGCAGTGCAATAAAGAAGAAAATAACCAGAGCAAAATCCAATGTTTTTGGCTTTTAAAAATGCAAAAGCCGTGGAAATGTGCTTGAAACGTCCGGAAACGCCGGGAGCGTTCATGGCACGTGTCATACATGTTTCCGTACCAAAAACGTTTCAGGCAGGGTACGGGGGGCTGGGGGACGTTTCCTGGCAACATAGATATTTTGCAAGCGATATAATTAATTTCTGGCCATGAAAGTTTCAGTCTCATAGGTGCATCTTCTACATAAATATCATATATGAAAGACAACACTTCAGTGGTAGCCAAAATTTCTTTTTACTGTTATTTGCCTAATGAACATTTTTAACTCATAAAATATCTATTTATTGCAGAACAAGCACATTTGATATTAAAAGAATTGCAGTGAATGGGTAAATTCTTTTCCTTTTATGGAGATTTCACTATGCAAATGAGGTTGAGGAAAAGGCTTACTTTTCCATAGGTTTTCAATGAAAATTAACAAAGTGAAAATTGCTGAGGTACGTGATTAATAAAATCCATGAGCTAGCAAATTTTGGGAGACAATCAATGGTAGATTAAATAATATTTTTTGAGGAGATTGGAGTGGCTTCTTTAGTACAAGAACCTGAAATCAAAAGCTTGCAATGCTAGAGGTCCCACCACAATATGATGGCATTGAGGCAATTGAAAACTTTACAGGAATGCATTGGAAGAGTGAAGAGTGGATAAGCTTTAAGTGATTTATTTTAAAGTGGAGTTTGTTGGCTCCATATCAACTCAAAGTTGATGAAGTTGATCATTTAGAGTTAGGTTTTGGGGTTAAGTTACTTTTTCGTTTGTTGGTGGTGGGTTATTTATTTTTTAGTGGATTTGTGTTAGTTACATTTTTATCTAAGACCCTGGCATGGGGTTTTGGGTTGATAAAAATTTCTGGAATTTGGGGATGGCAGGGGGACGAATATGAAAATATTCAATAATATATAAAAAGATAATTTCTGTTAATAACAATACACAAAACATAAGATATTAATTACATTGATAAGCATAACCTACAATGGAAAGCAAGATGGGTGGTAGGAGTGAGTGTAATAGTGTAAAATGTCAATAAAATGGTTGACATCAAATTTGATGTACATTTGACCATTGACAGTGATAACTTTGCCTTCTTGCTGAGAGAAGGGAATAAAAAAATCTTGATATCTTGGCATATGGTGGATTTTTGATGCCCACATGTTATTACTTAGAAAAATCTTTTTGCGGCCAATGCAATGGTTTAGCTAGGTTGAAGTCATCCATCACTAGACAATGGAAAATTTGTGGAGAAGATGATGAAGTTGTTAATCAATGTGAAACCCTTTAATGGGCAAAACTATGTGACAAATCCAAGATAAGAGTCTTGAGATTTATACATATTGGTGTTTTTCAAATAGATATATTTAAAATATTTGTACTCGTATCAAATATTTAAAACTATTTTACTTTGAAAAATTTTGGTTTTTGTTTTTTGTTTTTTTATTTTTTATTTTTTTTGGGGACGTCAGGACATTCTTTAAAAGGGGGACATTTCAGGGATGTCCTGGAAATGTTCCTGAAATCCCAGGGATGTCTACAATTTCGTTTGGCTTGTCAGGTGTGTGGGAGAATATTTTGTCCCCATCCCCTAGTTCCCGAGGCGTCTTGGATGGCTCAGAAATATGGAAGACATGTCATCACATAACATTGGTTAATTATGAGATGGGTTCTTTCACATAAGTATCTCCTCCTGTAATAAATATAGCAATCAACTCTCATTCTAATCATATTTGAACCACAAAATGCTAGAGAAATGTAATGAAGTATCGATCTTTTGTAATTAAGAAATACTTTGAGTATCAATGAGAAACAAGATGAATAACTTGAAGGTTTATCTGCCATCTAGTGTTCATCATTTAGGATTTCATTTTGCAGATCCTCTGCTTTACTTTTACAAGTGCTTGTAGCATTGTATCTGTTAGTTCAAGAGATTAAATTCATCTTACCTCTCTGTTATTCTGAGTGGATCTCTTCACTTCACATAAAAATGATATTAGAAAAGGAACTCAATTGCTACTCCTTCAAGGGTGTCATTTCCTTTCTTGCATAAATTTCAATTTTCTTTTCTAAGTATCTACCATCAAATTCTAAGTAGCATTGTATCCGTTGGTTTGAGAGATTAAATCCATCCTAATTCTTTGTTATTCTGAGTGGATTTCTTGATTTCACATAGAAACGATATCAGAGGAGGAACTCTATCACTATTCCTTCAAGGGTGTCATTTGCTTTCTTCCATAAATTTCAGTTTTCTACTCAAGTGTCTATCATAGAATCCTTTCTCATAAATCTTTTTACTTAGTTGTGAATATCTACATAAATCTGCGAATGCCATCATTATATATGACAAATACAGAAGGGACTACGGTCCTGCACACTGCCCTTAACAACTTTGTCCCTAGACAAATTTTAGGTAATAACATGATCTTATAGAGCATGTAAAAAGATTACATGAGTTAATCTTAATAGTATTGTACTTATGGCTACCTTACACACCATGATTTTTCTATCACTCAATGTTCACCAAGAATTCATTATATGAATCATTTCCCTTGACTGTGTAAATGCTTTGAAAGGATAACTTACACGTGATGTAGATAAGACTGACGATTAATTCTCTAAGTACAACTAGCTTGAACAACATAACACTTTTTACATAATGAAGTAAGGTAAAATTTTATACATGCTAATCCCGGTGATACTTCAATTGTGAATACCTTGCAAACCATGAGTAGGCTATAAGTAGTGGTTTCAAGGAGTTGTTTGTGTTGACTATTCAAATAGAGAATAGTGTCCTTAGATAATCTATTCAACCATTAAAGGCCCATGACTACTGTACTCCTTCAACGCTGCATAACATTCAAAGCATTCAACGCATAAGCATCCACAATAACATCCAGTGATAGAACAGATAGAGTGACAATATTTGGTGGTATAATGAGTTCCTTATCACAAAGCAATAACTTTAGCACATTGGATAATGAATGATAGATAGGCACAACGTCCAACTATTTATAAAAATATTAATACCTATCCCATGGTTGGCTTTAGCACATGTCGACAATTTGGATAGGATAGGACATATAATTAAAAACCCAATGTACATGGGGAGGTGTACATTAAGTGGGTCCACTCATAAGACACCCAAGGGCTACCATACACTTTGGTGCATTTTAGGGGAAGAATCAAAATGGAGAATGCCATGCCTTTAAAGATTAAGTATCATGATAAGAGGAGATCACTAAAAATAAGGTGCTCACCATGCACCAACATTGATTACATACATGATAAAAAAGGATGACATTGATTGCACAAGGAATATTGATTTACCATTATTTGTCTAGTCAATAAACCTTGAATTTGTCTTCAACATTACAATAGTTGTACATTTTCATGTTCAAATTAATCATTTGTATTTTGGTACTCACTAAAGTTTACTCATGGTTTTGTAAGCAGGCTCTAATAATTATTTGAACGTGTTCTTTATTTGAAGCTTATATTGCAATTACAATTCATGCTGTTCTTTTTTTTAGCTTCTGATTTGAATTAAATTTACATCTTGTAATGGAGTATTTAAATTTTTAGCATGAAATAGTTATAGTCATTGTCAATATTGCAGGTGTTACTCAAATTATTAAGCTCAGGCCTGTCAAAATCATTGACGGATAGCTCAAATTTGTTACCAATATTTGCTTGTAAACTGCTATATCCAGCATTTGTTAGAGAATTGGAATGGCCTATTGAATTTATTCAGGTACGGATATTTTGATCAATGGCTTTTCTAAACTCTGCCAGCCAATATTGCAAGACTCACTAAGTTTTTGAGAACTTGTTGGTTCAATACATTTAAAAAACATCACGTTGAAAGAGTTTTTACTAATGATATACATGGAAAAAAAAATCAGGGTTATGCTGTAAGTCTAAATTAATGCAATAAAAATATATACATATTGTTTTCCTATAGTTTTCCAACAGAGAGTCTCATCCAATTGTTCTTTTAATATTGAGAAATTGTTTAGACGTTATATTTGATACATTAAATATTCTAATCTCATGTAAATATAATATTTATTCTTCTTTAGTTTCCATTGTTTTACTCATACTTGATGAATTTCAGCAGGTTATGCGTCCAGAAATGTGGTATAGGTTTTGACTGAATGTGCCATTAATATTCAAAAAATAAATTTGAGAAATTTTAATGTGAAAGCATCAATGTATCTAAAAGAACTAAAAACCAAGAACTTATATCTGTTAATAATATCTTTGAACATGTAATCAGTAGTAAACATAAGCTTTATACAATCCGCAAATGCCCCTGGAACCTGATTTATCTCAAAGTATAAAAAAGTATGGCATCAATATGTGTACCATTTAATAAGACATTTTGATGGCACAGGTTTTAATATTTGGAAGTTACAAAAGGAATCTATAGTAGCTCGAGGAGGATTAGGCATTTTATCACTTTGACAAAATATGCTTGGTTTGAAGTGAGTGCTTTGTCGGAATATTTTTGTTTGGCTTTGATTATGTTGAGTTATGCCTAGAGGGACTGTACTTGTAGTGCAGATTTGCTTCTCTTGCAATCGTACATGGAAACACTTATGCCAATGTACTTCAAATGATTTTGAAAACTGACCTTAACTATATATTATCCTATCGGAAGAGATTTTCCAAGAGCACAAGTAGAGGTTGGATGAGTTGTTGATTTCAGTAGCTATCCCAATTTGTTTGGCAATCTGGTGGACGACATGGTAAATTGCAGAAACTTATTGTGTTATAAAAGAAATGAACCCAAGAAAGGGAAAACGAAACAGATGATGCTGCAATGTGCACGAAAGCTCTATTCAAAATGAGGATAATTTACAAGAAGATAACGATCTTTGAGAAGGGATGTGAAGCTACAATGTTCTGACTTTTACATTCCAATGAGAATTGCTTTATAGTTATTTTTGACAAGAAATAACAAGTCTTTAAAAATGTAGGAATGATTCCCTGAAATTTATCAGACTAGCATTTAACTAGGCAAACTATAGTTACCATGTTTGCTAAAATAAGGTAGATTCGGTAAAGCATGCAATGTTTTGATTATTGTGAGTTTGTTACATGATTGTGAGTTTGGTATAGGCTGAAGCTTTTTTAAAACAGTCATCAAGCAGTATATTTTCATAGCTTGTTCAATAAAGCTTATATAGTATTAGAGGCAGAAACAATTATGTGGGTTTCATTTATGTTTTCTTTCATTGCTATTAATGCTTTGAAAGATCCCCAATAATTCCTTTACCCTAAATCAGATTTTTGTGACTTGCAAATGATGAAATATAGCTGTTGAAACCCTCAGCGAACAAACTAGGGAAAAACTGAATTTATTACAGCAAATGCGACTAGGGTTTTGGATGGATCTCAATGCAAATAACACTAAAAATTATGTTCTTTATCCCAAATGATTACCAATAATTTTAGAAACCAGAATATGCAAAAATCAGATTTATTTGCAGCCAAACAACTCAGAAAACCAGATCTGAAATCTGATTATAAACTGCCTGGAAAACCCTCTAAAAATGCTCAGAAAATTAAGAAATTGCAGCTCCTTTATTCATAAAAATTTAGAGATGTCTGACAATAATTTTCAGAAGTAAATACCTCTAGAATCATGCCCAAACAGCCCCAAACTGGGTCGATCCAACTGCTGCAATATATCACCAAAAATATCACCAAAAAGCACTGCTGAAATTGACTGGAAATCAGATTATAACCGCTGGGAATTTCTGAGTGAAAGACCCTCTCAATCTCCTGGGGTTTTCGTCCACAAGAGTTAAATTCACAAGGGTTTTCGTCCTTGGAATTTCTGCAAAAGCTGGAAGCTCACTGCAAGGAAAATATGATGAATAAAAATCTGGATATCTCCTACACAAGTCGACTTCTCCATATAAAGGAGAAGTGGCCCAAATCGACCTCCAAAAACATCCAATGAGATCTCTTGATTTTTCCTAGGCCAGTCACATTTTTCTATGAAGGCCAAATGTCACACTTTTCTAATTTTTCATTACTTGGGCAAGTCGCATTTTTCACTAGATGAATACATTTAATTTTTAATTGCTTTTTGACTTTGCCCAAGTTCTAATTTTTTATTAAGCTTTATTATTTTATTGTATGTGCATTATAATTTTATATTTTAATATTTTGCACAATACAAATAAAATAAATAAAACTTAGTTACTGTGATTTCACCCTTTGGCCGTTGGGTAAGAATGGGCCAAAGGTCTTCACTCGAACTACTCGAGAAAGAGGGACATTACATGCTTCTTTTTGTATTTTCGCACATAAGGACAATGAGAGCTCACAAAGCTCAAACTACTCGAGAAAGAGAGACATTACATGCTTCTTTTTGTATTTTCGCACATAAGGACAATGAGAGCTCATAAAGACAAATTAAAAATAGAAGCATGCACTTAAAGAGGTCGGTCATGGGGGAAAAGTCACCCTTATGACTCTTGGCGCCAAAAAGGGAGGATATAAAGGTGGATCGAATGGCCTAAGGAAGGTTATGCATGTTTATTTCAAAGATTGATATCTTGGGTTTGTGCACGGTGTGCCCTACTCTCCATTGAAGATGAAGACCTTTGGTGTGGCTCAACTTTGAGGACAAAAACCCTCATTGGATCCTATTGGGGGCGAAACCCTCAATAGTCACAATGCTTGGGGATAGAAACCCTCATTTGTTGCATTGGTGGCTTCATATGGGAGTCACAAGTGGACTTAATTGGCAGATTTATGGAACAATAAGATGTTTATCCGTGCTTAGGGCACTCCTTGATTAGGGCTTGCTTTTGGGGCCTACCACATTCATTTCCACTTGATCTACCCGTTTGGAGATTTTAGGTACACTTTTAGTGGGTTTTGATGGTTGGAAAATTGTGATTTCATTTTCATTGGATAGCTGGTCTTTATCTTTGCTTAGGGCACTCCCACTTCAACTAGGGCTCGCTTTTGGGGGCTACCACATTCATTTCCACTTGATCTACCCGTTTGGAGATTTCGGGAACACTTTTCGAGTGGGGTTTTCATGGTTGGAAAATTGTGATTTCAGTTTCATTTGATAGTTGGTCTTTTCAAGATCATTTTGAGCTTTGGTTTGTGTTGAAACTCCAAGTATTGGAGCTATGAATTTTAGAAGTTTTAGTTGTATTTGCACTTAAAATAAATGTACAAAATACATATTTGCTCCAGATTTTGTCTTGCTGGTTTATTGAGTATTTGGGATATTTTTATGATTAATTTTGAGTCGATATTGCATGTGAATGATTGTTCTAAGGGCCGGTGCAGGTTGCTTTGCCCTAAGGGGATATTAATCGGTGTTACGCGGAGACGCGTCCTGGCCATTTTCCTCACGTCTCGGGGACTTGGGGACGGGGACGGACGCGTTTCCATGTCGTCCCCAACTTCCAAGAAAAAGGGGGACGTCCCCCACAAACCAGGAACGCACCCGGGACATCCCGGGTGCAAAGGGACTTTGGGGACTTCATTGGGGACGTCCCGGGGACTTCACGACGTCCCCGAGACATCCTGGGGACTTCACGACGCGTCCCGAGACATCCCGGGGACTTCACAACGTCCTCGAGATGTCCCGGGGACTTCACGACGTCCCCAACAAAATCTGCACTTTTCCAACATTAAAATATGTTGAATTTCAGTTTTATAATACTTTTTTTAATTTTTTTTTAAAAATTTAATACATTCTAGTAAAAACAACATGCAAAGTTCTCATAATTGCCATAAACTGCAGTTTTTGTTTATTATTTTGGTTTGCCTGAAAGCAGAGTAACTGATTATCTGTCAATAATGACGAACTAAATGGAAAATTGTCAGAGAAAGATGAAGGCCTGTAGTAAGTACCATCCTTGTGAATGATGAAAATTCCCAATATATCTCACTGTTCTACTCAAGTAAGCACTCACATTTGTCTTTGGAATAATAGTCCGAGGTGATCATTTTCGACATGTCACTTGCACAAAAATTCAAACTTCATTAGGGAAAGACAAGCAGACCACATTTATTCTGCCTTGCCAGTACCACTTTATGTTTTACATCTCTCCATATGTCTAAGCAATACTCTCAATAATTGCCATTCTTGTTTTCACTTTGAATTGCCATATGCAAATTGCAAACCCTAACACCTATAAAACAAAGGTTACCTTTTGAATTAAAAATCCTAGCAATCCGTGAAACAAAGAAAAAATGGATATACATACATACATACATACATAGATAGATAGACATACATACATACATACATACATACATACATACATACATACATACATACATACATATATATATATATATATATATGTATGTATGTATGTATGTATATATTTTCAAAACATATAGATCTACTTAAATGGGAAACAAAAAAAAGTAAAATGAAAAACTTCAATATGAAATAAAGACTCTTACCTCTTAAATCCCCGTCAAAATCTTTTGAAGTTGATGCAAATGAATAACTGGATTAATCATTATGGTTTCAATCTTCAAAGTTTCAATTTTAAGTCTTAGTTTATTGAATTATTCATGTTATATTTGTAAAATTAATAAATTATATATATTTTTATATATTTTTTATTAGCCGTCCCCTTGCCGTCCCCCTGCCATCCCCAAATTTTCAAAAAAATTGCCGTCCCGGAAACTCCGTCCTACGTACCGACGTCCCGCCGTCTCGGAGTCTTAGGTAACTATGATATTAATTAATGTTCTAAGCTGATTTTGATACCCTAAAAGTATAATTTTCAGATCGCTGCTAGGGTTTTTAATTTTTTGGGATCTGCTGTTATAAAATCAGATTATTTTCAGTTCGGTGTTGGTGTATTTTCAGATCTGATTCTTAGAGTTTGTGGCCAGACCTTTATTGGTTTAAGCCCTAGAAAGAGACATTACAATAAGAAATAAACCCCCTCAAACTTCATGTGTTATAGCCTAGGATGCCAGAAAGCGGGTTCTAAATGCTGAAACACCAATTTTAAAAAACCCTAGGTACAAAACGACACAAAAACGATTGTATAATATGTCATTAAAAACATAAATATATATAAAAAATTCATAATACTCATTTTTTGTTCATAAAAGATAAAACACTTTAAAATATTTTGTATTCATGAAAGTTCAAAACATTTTACATGCGTAAATTTTCATATGTACATGATTATAATCGAGATTCTAGAATATATCATCAAGATTTTTCTCAAGTACCAAAGAAACATAATTATCTATTGTTTTTTATTTTAATTTTATATTTGGCATTCATAAAACATAACTGCTAAATGGTACAGAAACATTCCAGATACAGCATTGTTTTGGTGTTTCAGAAATGTTTCAGGCAAGTACTGGGACCATTACGGTACCTGGTATGTCAGTGTGCGGGTACGCTGCTTTGGTTGCTGTTTCCAAGTATTTGAAGTTATAGCCCATGTTCAAACTTCAGAGACGATATCAAAATGTACATGGAAATGAATAAATGATTATATAACCTAGGGACTAGAATATATCAAGTAGATTCTCCTAAAAATCAGCATCCCCATGAATGCCACTCCCACTAGCTCCAATCTTCACTCATTGTGTAAAACTACCTTGATTGTATCGACACCAAGCAATGTAAGTTGAAGCTTCTCCTAAATGCCTTCTTGTTCTGTGCAACTACAGCTAAATTCCTCTAGCTCCTGACTCCTTGCTCTTGTCGCAACATTGTTTTTAATACTACTGACAGTTTGTGAAAAACAGAAATCAGGGATGCAATGAGAGTGTGTTTTGTAATGGTGTGTTTATATAGCTTTTAGGAAGTGTCTTTTGCATGTTTGGGTTTCAAGCGTTTTAATTTTTTTGCACTTTTCTGGCAACATGTTTCACTGGAAATGTCCTCGGTACGTACTGGTAGCTACTGTTTCCATATCGTTTCCAGTACGGAGCCGAGATTGCGTGACATTTTGGCGGTGTTTCTGTACCGTTTCCATACCAGAAACATCCGGACATTATTATAGGGGCCCTCGAGATGTTTCTGCTTGACATAGATTTATTGTTATGTTGTGGATTCAATCTGAGCATTTGCTTGATTCTTTGGTGTTTCCACTTTGGAAAATTGTACGTGTTTTGTTCTCTAATAAACTGCCACATATTAGGCTGTTAAATAATAGCCAGATTGAGGAGTGCTGCTTTTTGTTAAAACTTAATACAGAAAAGCAATGTGCCCATGAAGTTATTTTTGGTCTCCATTGGAGATAAATGCCCTTGCTAGATGCATTTTGACTCTTTTTTTCTGGGGGAAGGTGGGGGTGGAGCGCTGCAACTCTTGAGAATACGCAACACATTGTTGGAGCATGTTGAAGGAGGAGCGGTGGGTAGCAGCAGTAAAGATGTGAGGCATGACTGCAAGCAAGGCTTGATCAGTGGCTGGACATAGGTCTAACTAGAGTGAAGAGGGTGGGTTTGATCCTTGGAGCAATTGAGTGTTCAGACCAGTAGCATAAGTTGTGAGTCACGACTGTTCTGTTGTGAGCTTGCATGAAGACTTTTCTGGGATGTTTTTTATATGGACGGTATAATGGAAGCATAAATTTCATTATATACAGCGTGGTAAAATATTTTTATAAAGTTAATATAAGTTCATACATTTTACGGTTGAAATATTGTTTTAAATTTATAAAAGTTTAAATAAAATTTAAACTTATTTAAATATTTCTCCACAGAGGGCTGCAGATCGAATTAAATTTGTATCTTTTGATCTAATGGGCAGTTTCCGATGCAATTTTGCTAGTGTCCAGTAGAAATTTAAAGTGATTGTAAATTTTGTTTTGCTTTTACACTTTAATAGTTTATGCAGGCTAGGCGGTCTTTGCTCGTGGTCAGCAATGGCTAGTGTACAACATTTGCTTTTGCCCAAATTTCTAAAATTAATTCTAAAAATCATAAAATACTCACTATCTGTAAGTATGGTGATGATGCAGTCACAGTTAGGGAATCAAGTTAACAACCTCCTTAAACCGTACACCCTAGATTCATTCATGCACAACATATTTTACACAGAAATGGAACACCACAGAACTCCTCAATATTGATTTCAAAACAGATTACAATGTTTGCAAACTCTTCTTCTCCTATTATAGTCTCAAATAAATTGAAATTTTACAATATCCGTCCTCAAGGGGACGTGACTCACTTCTATAGGCTCTTATCAAGTCACTCCTTGTGAGCCACTCAAAGTCTCTATTAGGAAGAACAACATGAACTTCTTGCTACAAGCTAACAACTTCCTAGCCGTACTCTTCCGGCTTAAGGCAATTTATCAACTGCAGGTTAGCTCCTCGATATTCCCTAGACAGCTCACTTAGCTAGAATCCTCTAGCTTAACCATTTTGGACCTATGCTAGCTAACTTGCTTTAAAAGGAGTTCGTTTCCTTTATCTGCATGGTCCATTCAGGAAAACGTCTTGGATGAGATGTGGCAACTCCTTTTGGGAATCTTCACCTTCTCTTTAGTTGCAGTCAAGGGTGTTATCTTCCAGCAGTTATATGATGCATTGCATGCCTTTGTATGCTTTTGAGATGAGCTAAATCGCGACTTAAGTTGTTTCACAGGAGGCTACTAAACTTTGTAGGACTTGGCAGACACATAGCTCCTTATGATGACAACTACACACAGGTATGCAAAGCTTCATAGAAGCGGGAATCACAATGCTTGAAAGTGCACTTTAGGGTTTCACGGACAAATGACATGTTGTGCTGCACTAGCGGTGCCACCTTGCGATGTAAGAGAAAGGCCAATTTTTTCAAGATTTCGCAAGTTTCTCTTGTTGTACCCCACATCGCAAAACTTCAAAAGACATTACAAGCAACAAAAATTGTGAATACTTGTTAAATCTACTTCTAATTGGGATTGGGTGATTCATGATTGATAGTGGATCCAAGTGCTCCTACAACAAGTGATCTTGTCCAAATTGTTTTAAACAAATAATTGAGACTAAGCGATGATGTTGAAGACAATGACAAAATACATAAAGAAGTGTTAATACTTCTAAAGGTGTAAGTTATAGATACAATAGCACCATAAGTACAAAACGCCACCATAGCATACACCTTGGACAAATCTAAAGACCAAGTACTCGACATCAAAATCCGGGTGAGCCTTTTATTTTAAGAACAAAACATGAGAAGGGAAGAAGAAGACCCGAGATGAAGGAATGGGGAATGTCTTTCCGGGAATGGTAAACGCATCTCTCCTAACATCCGAGGAAATTTGGAAGAAACTCGAGAATAGTATGATGATCCGAAGAAGAGGAAGATGAGGTGAGATGACGAGACTTCCCCTTGTCTTCTTGTTTGTCGAAAGTAGTTTGCCTCTCAAGGGCTTGGTGGATCTAGTCTGCCCTCTGGTCTTGGGATTTGTATAATAGTGCTGGGAGATATAAGGGGGTTAAATATAGACCCCCCGAACCATCTTGATACGGAGTGTGACACTAGGATGGTATCGATCTAGCACTTAGTGCCTCTCTTCGAGGGTAAAGCCGGAAAAAAAGGAAGTGATCCTCTAGGGAGAGTTTGCTTTGTTAAGTGTCTAAATAGTGTGATCCGAAGCCTAAGAGCCTCTGCATGTATAAAGCCAGGCACTTCTGATTGACATATTTGAAAAGTCAGTAAGTGCATGGGTCCCTCTAAAAAGACAATGGAACCTCCCCCAATCTCATAGTAGATGGGACAACGGAAGATGAAGTGGGCTTCCGTCTGGACCTCTTGAAGATCATATATTAGGGCAAGCCTTGCTTGACCGATCGATTTGGTGTTCCATCTCAATCGAAGCCTCTAAGAACCCACTCTGAATTGACCAGGGGGATGCGAAGAGCGTGCATCCAATGGCGAAGGGTATATTGAGGATGGATAATAAGTCCGTCCCTCAACTCCAAGAAGTGCTTCGCATAAAAAGCCATCTTTGGGCGTAACCCACCATGAGGGTTCACCCAAGTGGTGTGGATGAACTGTCTGTAAATATCCTCTCTAATGATCTGTTCAACTCTTGTCTAGAAGGTAGGAGATGAGTGGTGCGTCCACGGAGTATCGAAAAGGAGGAAGATGATCCATCCTAATACTCATTGACTCTAAGAGAGTAGAAGCCCCAACGTACCAACAATGAGCGCGACCCGAGAGAATCGAAAGGGCAATGCTCTCCGAGGAACAATATGCCAAATACGGGTACTGTTCCTCCCCTCCATCGAGTCAGCAAAGCTCCGGATACGGTGCAAAAAGGAAACCAGGTCAAAAAATGGTCTCTAGCTTGAAAGGACGGGCCCCAAACTCCGCAAGAATGATGTGATGAGGAACAGATTGCTTGCACTTGATGAAGCGATGAAGGAGAAGTGTCTGGACTCTCTTGGCTGAAGCCCAATCTGACTTGAGCAAAGAGGGCCCCCACACCACAGAGCCATAAAGAACAGTGGGTTTGATAAGAGAATCCATGAGGGACATCTTGGAGGAGATGTCTTGAAAATGGTTTTGGAAGCACTGTCGCTGAGGAGAGCTAAGGAACCGTAACCCTTATTGACACGTGGCTGGAGGGCTTGTCTTAGACGAAACCGGACCAAAGAATTGCACACCCAAGTAAGTGTAGGTATTGGTAATCTCAATCTCCTCCCCCTTGAAGAAGAAATGGAGGTGTGAGGTCTTCAACATTGAAGACCATAACCTTGGTTTTACCTAGGTTGACCATCAACTGTCGAAGATCACAAAACAACTCTAAGGCATCCAATTGTCTTTGTAGTCCCTCAGGAGATGAGGCTAGAAGGACCACATCATCAGCAAACAAAAGGATAAACATCGAACTCTGGTGGAGGAGGCACCCATCACCGTCTTGGATATGCTCACGAAGAAAGGTCTCGAGCTCATCAATGTAGATCCCAAACAAAGTGGGGGACAGGGGGCAGCCCTGTTTAACCCCAATGGTACATCTGATATCCCATGAACAATATGGAGACGACCAAGAACAATCTCATATAAACGCATGATGGCAATCAAAAGGATCTCGGAAATGCCAATGTCTCTGAGCCTCTAGAAAAGAGCCTTATGAGGAACATAATCAAAAGCTTTCGAAAATATATAAAGTAGCAGTAGAACTTTCGATGAGCAATGACGTGCCTCCTCAATGATGGCCCAAAGAGTGAAGATATGGTCAATGGTTTGGTAAGCGGGCCGGAACCTTGCCTGCGTCCCCTAGCTTTGAGATGTCTTTGCTCTAACTCCTGGAAAGCAGCATGTGGAGAACAGTAGCATAAAGCTTCGAGAATGTATGGCCAACCATGATAGTCCTGTAATTATTGGAATCAAAATTGGGGCTCAATTTGTGTATCGGGTGAATGGAGTGATGGGACCAAGCCGATGGAAAACTATAACATACCACGTGGTTGAAAAGATTAACCAAGAAACTACCCATCTCTCTAAAGCCAAACTTGAATTCAACCAAGAAGCCCTCCTCATCAGCAGTCCTACTATTGTTCATCACTCTGACCACCTCTTTGATATTCCGGTAAGTGAACAAGTAACATGAGGAGGGAGGAGGATGAACCTGGATATGAGGCTGCCCAGGGATATCATATAGAGTGGTGGTGTGAGAGAACATGGACTCAGGATTAAGATCGAGAGGAAGGGGAGAGTAGTGAGGGAGGGTGGTGTGCCAAAAATGTCTGGGAGAGCGTCAGAGAGAAGAATACAAGATCCATCTCCTTAGGGAAATAAAGAGACGTTTCTTATGCCGAAGAAGACAATAGTAAGAGGCTTTGAGGGAGGGATAGGAGGGAAGGGAGTGGATGAAGGCATGACGAAGCTGGCGGTGAAGGAGTTTGCACTCATCATTGTACCACTTGTTCATAGGGCAAGATCTAGAGTTATTGGGTTGATGGGAAGCGGGTGAAGAGCTGGTGGAATTGGGGAAAGATTTGAGGGCTGCCTCCCAAATGATGGAAGAGAGGCGGGTGTATTTGGTAACAACACAATCCAATGAGAAGAAATGGGTCTCCGAAGGGAGTAATTGATGGATGTGGGAAGAGAAGGTATTGGGGTCTCCTTCATCAAACCGGAACCTACTACAAGGGAGGCTATGAATGGGAACAGTGGCGGGGGGGATATCAACTTGGAGAGAGAAAGAAAGGAGGGCATGATCGGCAAGGGGGATGGGGGAAATAGAAAGGTGACGGACAAGTGACAAGAGATTCTGGATAGAAAGGACATAATCCACAACACTCGCACCCCCACCATGAGGCCGACAAGTGAAGTGAGAGTTAGGAAAGCAAGTGAGTCCATTCAGGATCAACAACTCATGGGATTCCCCTAATTGAAGAAGGTCTGACCATATGTAGTGAAGGGCCCTAAATCATCCTCTGATATCTTGTGAAGTCCCACTGCCTCTGGATCAATTGCCTGGGTGGGAAACACGTCCTCTGATCGGTCATGGTGAGGAATTTGGAGGGCTCTGGTACCGACATTGAAGTCCCTCGTAAAGATGACTTCGCCAATCGCTGAGTACTAAGTAATACTGGTATACAAGTCATCAAAAGGATCACCATCATGGCCATTATGAATGGCATACACCAAGGAGGCCGGAGGAAAGTAACAAACTGCAATATAAATTTCCCGGGAAGGGAGACCTGCACCTCTAATCCGGATCCACATAAACCTGACAAACTCATTCGTGGTCACCAACAAAACCCTGCTCCGGAGGAAGTCTCTATACAAACAAGCCACACCCCTTGAACCCTTGACACCACCCAAATACCGTGTCTCCTGTCTACAAGCAAAGTACCAATGGTATCCCGTGATCCCTGGAAGAGGTCGTATAGGGCTCTTGTGTGTTTCTCGTGACGAAAAGGATGTCAGACGATCCTAGAGCATCATACATAAGACCAGGTGATGACCAAAAAGAACCATTACTGTTCCAACAACTAATGGAGATACTTGTACCTCGTCCCCTCTCTCTGCGGACTCGTCATTTAGAAGTCCTAGGTCGGGCCTCCCATCCTAGAGGAAAGCATCTCTAATGACAACTCTGTGATTCCTGATAACTGTTCATTTCCCTAGCTGCTGAGCTGTCAAAACCAACTCTCTGGAGCGTTTGAGCTCCGCCACCTGTGACCTGGTAAGATCTTCGTCAAGGAATATCTTGTTAGGGAGAGACTATATCATTCATTTGGCTCAAAGAGCCCTAAGCCGATCTGTTGCTGATCTGAATCTGAGGAAAAGAGTGGAGTCATAGCCCAACCAGGCTCTGTCTAGAGCAATATCGGGAATATGCAGAGTATCCCGGAGAAACCCGTTCCCAACCACCAAGGGGTCTGGTGACGAGTGAGGTAGAGGGAGTCCCCTCACCTTGAGATTCAATTCCCTCTCGTGCCTGGTACGTTCCTCAGATAACTTGGCCTAAACAACCTCCTCAACAACTGCCATAGGGGAGCGAGACCCATCTTTTCCAACATTCTGGGCCCATGACCTGATGTTTGTTTCTATTTCTTGTTTAAAAGAAGCCTGCTGCGACCTAATCTCCTCCCGCTTTTTTTGAGGTCCAGGATTTCTGCATGCAAGGTATCGTTGGGAGGATTGAGAACCCTTTGCCTTTCACTGGTGTGGAACCTTTCATTTAATAAGATATTTTCCGATTTGAATGCTATAATTCGGCTGGAGAGTTCATGGATTTCAGTTTGAAGAGCCTCATTAGCGAGTTCCATTTTTTGAACCCTGTTGATGAGCTCCTGGACAAGGTTTTTCATGCTGTCAACATAATTCTGCTCAGCGGTTTTGAAAAATCAATTATTTTGTTACTTGGGTCAGCCATCTCCACGGTTCGTAAAATTGGTGCGAAGCAAAGGACGGGGAGGAATTGCCTGGATTGGTGTGACTGAGATGGGTGAGCAAGGTGAATTCCGTGGTGGAATCAGACAGGTAGAACAACGAGATTAACCAGACATGAGCAGAATATGAGCTGGAAACCGCGAGCAGGAAAAAGGAAAAAGGAATTTGCAAAATGTAATTATGATTATGGGTGTTGAAATGATATAGCTACTATTAATGGTCACATTAGCATCTATGTGTGCAAGTGTGATAGTCTAAGCTACACATGTTGTTAAAGGATTGGTAGGTTTTGCAGTGTGGAAGCTCAGTTCCAGATTCGATATAAATCAATTAGCTTTCACTCAGGCTTTGCTGTAACAATTGTAGAAGCCAGGATGTCATGTAACCTTCCTTTATTAATGTATTCTACATTGAACTTTTATCTAACAAAAATGCATACTTTCAAGGTGATAATGCACACTTTCAATTTTATGAAGATGTGGGGACCTCGTAAAGGACAGGAGTCCTTGAACAAGGACATAAGATGAAATAAATTTAGAAAACAATTTGAAAGGCTGGCCTGAAAATAGGCAACTACTAAGGAAGATTTTCCCCTGGAAAGGAATCAAATCAGAAATTCCTTGAAACAAATTTCTGTGATCAATCATATAGTAAAAGGCGGAAAAGTGAAACATTATCAAGTAGTACTAAATCAATAGCAACTGCCTCACACAAAAATGCAGAATTTATCTATTTTCTAGCAGCAGATTTCTATCCTTTATCAGACTTGAATGAAAATGCTCCAAAGGATGAGAAAATCTTGTCATGATATTCTATCAGATATAGCAGAACCGGAGTTTTATTTTATTGTATTACTGGATTTATGTGGGCATCTTCGATAGCTACCCAGAACACTTGGAGAAACTACATGATCCAATGAAAGTTGTATTGTTATTGTAGCGAGCACACATTGAAAGGTTTAATATTATTTGAACTAAAAAGATTCATTGTTTTATGTATTGGTCAGGCCTTGACTTACAGACTGTCTATATAATTTTTGAGTGTAAGTGGTTTATGTTTCTTGTCAGACCCTTTTTCACCATTTATAACTTCAATTGATATCTTATGCTCCAGGATCATCATTTGATTTAATCAACCATTTGGTCGTGAATGCCTCTTTGATCTGTCTTGGAAGTTGTATTGTTATTTTAGAAAGCACACATTGGAAGGTTTTGTATTAGTTGAACTAAAAGCTTCCTTTGTTTTATGTATTGATCAGGCCTTGACTTACAGACTGTCTATGAGTTGAACCAGTTTCATTTTTAGTTAATTATTTTAAGCGGAACCGGTTTATGTTTCTAGTTCAGATTTTTTTAACCATTTTTAACTTCAATTTATAGCTCACTCTCCAGGAGCATTCTTTGATTTAATGAGCGATTTGGTCATTAACGCCTCATTGATCTATCTTGGAAGAAATCATTGATTTTTTTTGTTTCTACTTTCTTGTGCAAGAATTCAATTTTACTTGTTGCTGGAAACAATGGCTTTTCTCATTCTCATTCAAATTAATGTTTTTTTGTAACATGCAGGCCTTTTTGGGGGACATTGTTGGTCCTTGTGCATGGATAGAGCATGACAGTTGCAAGGATTTTGTTGGAATCTTATCAGCTGCTTTTCAGGAGTCAATAATTGTGTGTATATAATTTATAAACAGAAATTAATGTTGCATATCCTTAATTCTTCCATGATTTGCAAGAATTTGTTACACGATGTAAAGCCTGAGATTTATGGCTGCTTTCTATGACAGACACCTAAAAACAGGTATTCGAATGACATGATGCGTAAAATGGTGCGGCGAGAATATTTTACAGTTCTTGGTGAAGTACTGAAGGCAAACTCAACAAGAGAGAATCCTCGGGTCCTTTTGAAGTAACTTGATGCCATCCTTGTTCTGCTTTCACCTTTCTAGGCCAGCAAATATGTGTATAATGTGGCAATGGAAGGGTGTTTTGTATGTGCATTGATAAAATTCCATTTTCTTTTGATTTATATTTTTGCCTTTCTTCTCCGTCTAGCACAGAAACAATGCAAGGAATCATAACATTTTTCTGATTATAAAATATAATGTGTTGTTTGATTCCATAGACTGTTTGGTCTCGTGGACATTATTAAAATCTTTCATTCATTCTTTCCTTAAATTATTTCTCTTCCTCGTCTTTTGACCTTTGCAGGCCATTCATTTTATCTTAAACTTGGTTGGTGAGCATTTGTTTTATTCTACAATAGTTAACCAGTTTAATTTGATATTTTAACTTGTAGTAGACCGACTACACTGGCAAACCCTCTCCCCATTTAAAACAGGTGATGTGTACAACTTCTCTAAGCAGGGAGCAAGTTTTTCTTAGTTTTAATTTTAGTCAGTCCCAATGATTTGCCTTCCTAGTTTTCATTTTAGTCAGTCCTGATGATTTGCATATTGTGGGAATAAATCATTATTCAATTAAAGTGGTAGAGGCAACATAAAAAGAGGTGAGAGATTGTGGTACCTCTATTGATTATGAGTGTCATAGTTACACATCATTGCCTGTTAGGTATTAAACTGAAAATAAGATATTATACCTAATATAATTGATTAGGTATAATGACTGTAGATTCTTGATGACAGTAGATTCTTAATGACAGCTGATTTAATTAATACCAAGTATATACTATCGAGTATCAACCCAAACTATATATTGTAAATCATCGATACTAGTAGCTGAATGGACAATATCTCTGATACCAGCCTTTAACGTCCAATAAGAAAACTGCACAAAACATCTTTGAGTTGGGGGGCAGGGGGTGTGGGAACTTGCTGATTGATCCAATAAAGCATGAATTGTTTGTTTCATGCAAATTCTTCAAAGAGCATATATCTTATCTTCATTATCAACCAAAATCACAAGGCTTCAGCTTGGATGAAGCAGAGAGCTCCAAAAAATGTAGAAAATTCACCAAAAGCAATCATCCAGCTGCCATTTCCATATAATGACGGACTCATTGTCGGGTACCACGACCATGCAACATAATTCACTGAAAAATCATCTACAGGATGGAGCTATGGAATTTCACCTAACTCAATAAAAATCACCCAAAAAAATGCAATGCAACTATGAAACATGCCAAATTTCACTAAAACATCACTGTTAAAAGTTAATCCAAAATTCTCCATTTCCAAAAGTTGACCAAAATTCTTCAATCAAAATCATTAAAAGTCTTCACTAAAGCACTTTGTTGCAACAAAAAAAAACTTTCAAGAAAAATAAATAAAACTTTTAACTGAATGACCTAATTTTCCTGGAACCATCTGTGCTTGAGTGAAAACCTGCCTCTATTTTCTATATGTCATGCATTAGAATTTTTTCATTCATGCACCAAGAAAATACCTCACTATTCAGATTCTCTGAATCACAACAACAAAGCCCTGTACCTAATGCGGACTCTGTTGAAAATCATTATTTGTCTTTTGTCTGCATCTTTTTAGACAAAACATATCTTTCATCCAAGATTACAATAAACTCTCTTCAGAATGTTTCTGCGCTCGGGATTACTGTATTATTGAACTTAAAAATATATCGTACTGCAGTTGTATAGCTCCTCTTTCTGTATTTAATGACCATTCTACCTGTGTCAAAAGAAGACACAGCTAAGTCTCTGCAGGACTGTTTATGACTTTACAACAAGTTATTCAACCGCCCAAACTAGACTGAACCATACAATTTCCGACTGAAATATTCTTCAAAAATATTTCAGGAATCTGGCCCATAAGATCTTCAGGAAAATTAAATTTCAGGCATATTAGTTTTATCAAACAGCAGGCTTTAAAAATTGCCTTTCAGAATTACAGGTCTGTCTCAGATTTTTCACACAATCATTCAAAGTATCCCACCAATAAAACACATGGATTCCGGATCTGTTCAGATATCTGTACATTCAAGATAACTTTGTTCAGTCTTCATAGAAAAATTACTCTCCTGACTCTGCCCTTTGTAACCACTGATCTGAGTTTGTACACATATATTAGTATGTTTTGCATTTTCAACATGCAATCTGGGCAGACCTCTGTATTGTGTTACACACGAAATGGTTTTGTTTAAAAGAAAATTAAAAAGATGACAGAAACTTATCCAAGCACATTTAAGCGAATAATTTCTTACATGTGTTCATTTTGGCTGAGTTGGGAGCTAAGTTGCCGCATTCGAATTCGTGTTCGAATTCGCCGATGATTAAATTCGTGAAAAATTCGCCGGTAAAAAAATCAGCGATTAAATTCGTGATTAAATTCGACTATGAGAAATATACATTTTTATTAAATATATAAAAACAAAAGATAAATTCACATTTCAAAAGAGAGATAATATCACATTTCATTGATTTCATTACTAATCTATCTACAGGCGATCAAAGCTCATGATTATTTCAGAAGATTGCAAGAAGTTGCTTGGTCGAAAAAGGTGCAAAAATGGATTTTATGAAAATAAGAAAAATATTGCCATCAATGCGTAGAGCTCAAGAAAATATGCACTTTTAGAGAAAACGACACCTGAAACGGAGCCACAGAATGAAAGTTATGGCACATGCAAGTTTTTGCTGCTACATCTTCCCGGACCCTTTCCAAAAATGGCAAATTTTTCCTATTCTTCTGTTTTTTTCACCAAAAATCCAAAAAAGGAAAAAATTGCCAAAAAAGGAAAAAAACGCGAATTAAATCGCGATTTTCAAGGCGCTGTTAAAATTCGGCGAATTTCGAATTTTTTCCTTGAAGTTCGCCGAATGCGGCAACATAGGTTGGGAGCATGCCCATCATTTGTATCATGATATTTCATGTATTACCGTGCACCATATCATCTGTTGTATGGCTGATTCCCATTTCATTAAGACATTATATTGCTATTCCTATTCATCAAGACATTATATTGCTAAACAACAATATCTAGATTTCACTATGCCAACCAACTGGCTTGTCTCAATTACAAGAAGTTCACTAGATATCCTTATATTTATAATGAAAAGGTTTGAATTTTTAAGTCCACAAGGCTTACAGTTTACAGAAATTTTTAGAGTTATTGCATCAAATAGAAATTATCATCTCTACCCTAACATGGCTTTAACACTAATCACAACCTTTCCTGCTATCCTTTACTGACAAGATTATTTGCTACACAAGCTACTTGTCAAGATTATTTGCTATCCTTTTTAGCAGGTACGTCTAGGGTTGTCAATCCTTACTTCATAAGGATCAAGATTAAATCCATGGGAGTGGTGGTCTGTCATTATTTGGGGACCCCAGGGTTTTCCAATGGTGACACACTGACACTCCATCATTCTGCTTTCATTCTTACCATCAAGGGTAAAAGCTACATCAAGAGGGTTTTTGTCCTCAATAGCTGAATACACGAGAGGGTTTCTGTCTTCTAAAGCCAAAGTTGGAGAAGCAACTCAAAATATTCATGAAAAGATAGATAACTCCTAACTCCAAAAGATGATCTCAAATGACCCCCACACTCTTCTTTTATAACTTTTCATGTCACGTTCCACGATGAAAGAGTCCCAAAAACAACTTTCCCTTTTCTATTTCCTCATTGATATTGTTTTATCAAAAAGTAACTTTTTATAATAATAAAACTTTATCAAAAGTTACTTTTTATAATAATAAAACATAAGTGTCTTTTATAAAGTTACTTTTTGACACTTAAGTTATATTATTAATTTATTATACTTTATTTAAAAAGGGGACATGACATATTGACCATTACAGATGTACTTGAATCACGTTGGGCAGGGACCTTTCTCATGTTTCTTGCTAAAAGTTGTGGATGTTCCCAACTATTCTCCATTGTCTGGCATTTACCTATAGAAAACTTTATTAGTCATTTCAAGTACTGATATATTAAATCTTAGGTGAATATATCCATCATCTCAGTAATTTAAATTTCCCCAGGCTGCTTTTGATTGGAGCTGAATATGATGATGCGAGACTGATTGCTTCTAGTATGCTCGAGCATTGGATTAACAATCCAATTCATATGCACACTGCCAAAGCCTTGTTGCACGGTGTTGTACAGAAAACATGCAGCATGAGTAAGAGTGACAAAAGTACAGTGGGGAATTTGTTTCTTCTTAAGGTATGGCCATGTCTGAGATATTATTCTATTTTTCATTTAGCTCTTAGCTGTAACCATTGCTTTTACATATGCGGGGTGATCAAAAGCAAATTTCAGTTTATCTTGAAATGTTGACATTTTAGCAATGACATTCATGTTGTGTAGTTAGATATAGTCTAAGTAGCTGATCTTGGTACTGGTATGGGTATCGGATATGTCGATTTATGTTTGGCTTGAGTATGGCTTTGGGTACGGCCATATAAAAATGTATATAATATCAAAAATTGTAGCCATATAAGCAAAAATTAACCATATACTATGCAGAGAGTAAAAAAAGTTGAATAACCACAAAACATACTAATAATTCAATGCCAAATGTCGTGATTTTGAGTGGTTAAACATAGAACAAGTACTTTGTGCAAATGTTACAATGTATACACAAAACTCAAGATAAATCAGCTACAATGTATACACAAAACTCAAGATAAATCAGCATATTCATAATCATATTGCTCTTCAATGTCTTCATTGAGAGCATCAACACCTTCAATCAACAATCCTCTTTGCTGCAAGCTCCTTAAACTCTTTGACACCAAATTGGAAGCTGTAGTGGCGTAGGATTAGGAAAAGGACAGAGTTTCAGCCTTAAGCAATTGAAAATATGAATGAGAGAGAGCGAATGTGCAATGTGAGGTAAATGTGTTGCTTATAAAAAGTACGAGTGTCTCCTAGGTTTGCAATGTTCATTAATTTTTCTTTGAGTCCAAGTTTGACTTTGAAAAAAAGAAAAAAAAAAAAACATTAACGTGTGGGTTCCTTCGAACTCAGCATACCCACTTCTGCTTGGCAGTTCCCGGGCTGTACCTAGAGGTGGACCAGACTGGAACTGGTACCTGAAACATATCATACTTTATGCCGAAGCTTTCTAGATTTATTGCACTTCAAAATTGTGATGCTTGCTTTTCATTTATTTGTAATTTTTATTCCATATGAAGGACCAATGCAGCAACATGTACCTGTAATTTTTTATGCTAGATTAAGGACCAATGCAGCAACATTTACCACGAAATGGTCACCCAGCTGGTCTGTAAAAGATCAGAATATGCAGTTATTGCTTTGAAGGTAACTTGCTCATGTCTGACCGAAACACTTTTTGCCTGTGTTAAGTGTGGTAGGATTTTTTTTTCCTGAAGTGGGATTTTTGCAGACACTTGTTCTGGTGGCGCTTAGTGTAAAAGATATATCCAATCTGAAGAGTATATCTACCGTTCTAAGCGCGATTTCTGTTACTGCCTCCCCAGAACATGAACTTGCTATGATTTTGCAGGTATGGCAATTCTCAAATTTAATTTTTCTCTTAGACAGTATTCTCATATTTATGTGTTTCTGCTAGTATAAGCATTAAATGTGTCTTATAATCATTTCTTTTGAAAGAAGGCAAATAAACAAAAATATATTGCTGTTGATGTGTGTTGAGAAACCGATGCAAGGGGTTCAAAATACATCATTTGCTATACACCATAGAAAATGGTGATGGCATCTTGATAGTAAAAGCACCGCAAAATGCTAAAACTGCTGTTAGTTTTCCTGAACTAGAAGAGTCCCTTGTTTAGACAGGCCAAGGGCAAGCGCAGTCTTCGGGAATCACCCCTCTACTCTAGGTTCAGGCCTGATAGAGTGAAATATCCCTTGTTGGGATCTTACCACAAAAAATGACAAAACACAGAAATTTGCAGCAATATACTAAATCTGATTTTTGCAGATTTTATACAGAAAAGTACAGCTAGGGCAGCGAACAGAAAAATGTGAATAACTCTTAAAATACCCGTCCAAAATACTTGAAATTTTAACTGGAACAAGATAATAATATGTAGAACACAAGGGAAATATTTTTGGAATTTTTCAGATAACAGAATGCTGCCAGAAATTTACAGCGTGCCTAGAATAGCCGGAAAACTTCGAAAATTAATATCTTTTCGAATACAAATGCAATAAAGATGAAACTTTGGAAATAATATATATAAAAATAGTAGATAACTCTCCAACCTTCAGATCTGAAAAAGGACTGCTGGAAACCCTAGAAATTAGGGCTGCAAATTCCCAAACAAGTCGCCCCCTTTGGAAAACAGCCAAAACCCTTGTGAAACCCTCTGTAGATGATGCCGAATCCTTCTTCTATGGCTGCCGTAGGTCTGATCCGAAAACCGGCTGAAAATCTCCACAAAAACTCTCAAAACCCTTCAAACCCTAATTCTGAAAATCCTGAAAATACCTCTGTAAAACAGCCCTGAAATCCACTCCAAATGACAAGCTAGGGTAGATCTTTCACTACCGAAGAATGCCCTGCTAGCTAGGGTTGGATCTTTCACCACCGAAGCTAGGGTTCCCGTGGGATCTTACTCCACAAGCTAAAAGTTGCAAACAACAGTTGCACCATGAAAAGAAAATATGAGTGTATGTATGAATGATTATCCTTTCACCCCTCACCTCCTTTTATAACCTTTTCATGCCAAAGAAACCCTAAAACCACTCAAGGCGCACTTTCCCAAAAAGAGGGCCTTATTAAAAATAACTTGAAGTTGCTTTTCCCTTCCTAGGCGCCTAGGCCCATAAAGTAACCTCAATGAAGAAATATAACATTTAATGCCATGCATGTCCTCTCAAGTCGCCAAAAAGGTACTTTAAGTGGCCCCAATGATGAAACATAACATCTAGTCCCTTTTTAAAAGTACTTTATGACCCAGTCAATAAAAAATAATAACTGGACTAGATGCCCATACCCAATAGCAAAATAGTGTCCGTAACCCCTTGGGCATGACTAGGGTTAGGGCACGCATTGGCCCTTAGGCCATGGGCGAGGGAAAAGGGACATTACATAGAGCGACCACTAGTGGGACTTGGTCTCTGAAGCTCCTCCCTGCGAAAGATACCGAGCAACATAGACCATCTAGTGATCACATCTAGCGATACCGACCCCGCCAATTAAGGTTAGAGTCTCCAGGGAATACTCCTGGTGAAAGCCGTTGTTCTCTACCCAGCCATGTGGAGGCCTCATGGGCGGAGGTTTCCAGTAGCTGAATCAAGGGGTTGGAATGTACATCATTTTCTATACATCACGAGAAAATGGTGATGGCATCTCCATCGTAAAAGCATGAATAAGAACATTTTGTTAGTTACAAAAAAATGCTTAAAACTTCTTTAATAACAGCTATAGTAAAGCCGAGGCTAGACCTGGAAAGAACTAATTATTCTTTTCAAACTTTGTGTAGAATCCTATCATACATGTGTCATGGATAAGTGAAAACATGGTGAAAAATGAAGAGTCCGTATCTGTTCTTACATAGGATTCAAATTGTCTTAGACCAAGTATGACTTTTTTCCAGCTTGCGTATGCTTTGTGGGACACAGTTAATAGTTGCTCACAATACTTGTTTACTCCTTGTAAGGTGCAAATATTTACATCATGTCCTGTTAAACAAGTGGTTAGGTATAAAATTTATTGTGGACAGTTGGGGTACAATACTGCCACATTTGCAACAGCAATGACAATCACTATCATAATTCATTTGTTCAAAAATAAATTATCTAGTTTCATTTTCCTTTGGACCCGTACATATTATGCCACATATGGGCAACCCACACATGGATGTGTGAAGGCTACATGTGTGCATGATAACTTACCAAAGTGTCAAGTGCACGACACATGGCACTCTCTTGAGCAGCAACACAAACGAGGGAGAAAGAAAGGTTCAAAGGATTTGAATTCTAACTTGGTAAAATCAAGTGGTTCTGCTCCTAATGTCCTGTGAGACCTTCATCTTACCTCAATATGGTTTCAAATGTTAATTCTTCATCTGGCATGCTTTTTGGCTCATTTTTGTTTTCTTTCCTTTGTTCTTTTAAAAAATCTCTCCACATTTAGGCTGCCTCTCCCTCATCAACCCGTTGTAGTGCATGGAAAATGTATTTTAGTGCTTTTCTACCTTCCTAAATTTCTTCCTCTTTTAATATGAATTATTTTCTCAGTTTTCTATTATTCTCATATCTTTTCCCAATTTTTTTTTTTTTGTTTTTAGGAAGGAAAAACTTTCACTATATGACATACAGTTTCAGTATATGACATATAGTTATACCTGTTACAAACAAATATATTCTAGAGATTTGAAAAGGTCGGTGGCAAAAGGGTTTTCCCCACAAGAGCGAGCAGAGTAAGAGGAGACTTCTACTCCAACGACAAAGATGGTGATGATCAGGTTGATTCTAGCCTTTGCTTCACAATTTGGCTAGAGCTACCAGACGGATGCAGAAAACGCATTCTTTAAAAGAGATTTGGGTGAGGAAGTTATATGACGTAAAGATTTCTAACTGCGGGTAAAGGACACCTTGTAAGTTGGTCAAAGCTCTTTACGGTTTCAAGTTCCACAACCTTGGTATATCAAAATTGATCTCCATCTTTCTTGATCTTTATTCAGAAGATGCACTTCTGATCCAAATCTGTGTCAAGAGTTTAATTGATAATATAATTATTCTCATTGTTTATGTGGATGACTTAATTATTGCTGGCAACAAGACCATCATCATTCAACAAGTAAATTCAGATTTATACTCTACTTTTGAAATGACAGATTTAATTCTCTCGCATTGTTTCCTAGGAGTAGAGTTTGACAGTCTAATAATGGAGTATTCTTTCTTACGTGAAGTATGGCAAGAAATTGTTGGAATTATTTTGTATGGATTATTGTAAGGAGGTATCTACTCCTACCCAGGCTGGTTCAAAGTTATACTCCAATGGTGACTCGGAGAAGGCCAATGAATTGGTTTTTGAAAGTTGGTCGGCAGCTTGATTTATCTTACAACCACTGGGCCCAATCTCAGTTTTGCTGTGAGCTATATTTACAGGTTTATGAGTGAATATGGATCATTGGAGAGCAGTAAAATGAATTCTGAGATATGTACAGTGTGCAACAGGGTTTGGCATTTGGCATGTTTGGAGTGATCATTTTCAGCTTGTTGGCTTTACTGAAGTTGATTGAGACGGTTTAGTAGATGATAGGAAATCTACAACTAGATATGGTTTTAGCCTAGGAACAGGAGATGTTTCGGGGCTATCAAGCAGCAGCAAGCTACAACTATTTCCTTCACTGAAGTGCTAAGTCACCGCATTCAAATTCGTGTTTGAATTTGCTGAAGATAAAATTCGTCGCTAAAAAATCAGCGATAAAATTTGTGATTAAATTTGACTACAAAAAATACTTACATTTTTAAAAATATAAAATAAAGATATAACTAAATACAAATATAATAAAAACTAAAAATTATATATAATAAAAATCAAGCATAAATATATAATAAAAATGTAAAATATAAATATATAATAAAAATGTAAAAGTATTATATATAAATATAAATATAATAAAAACGTTAAAATAAAACCTAAACTAAAAAAATATAAACTAAAATAGTAACTTATATATATATTAAAAAGCTAAAATAAAACCTAAAGTTAAATATATTCACGAGTTCTGTAGTCGCGACTCATGGGGCTGCAACTATGGTATCAACGAGCCTGGAAAGGCCCTTTCCGCTGGTCAATGCCCTTCCACTTTGGTATCAATGAGCCTGAAAATGGAATGGAAAACAGATTCGCGACTGCAAATACACATGCTTCAACTACAAATACAATGATTCACGACTGCAATAAAAAGATTCGTGACTGCAAATAAAAAGATTCATGACTGCAAATACACAGGCTTCAATTGTAAAAACCCTAGAAGACAACACGATTCAATGATACAAATTTTTTTGGTAGACGGTAATTAAATTGCGAATTTCAACGAATTTCATGTGACAACTTGAGATTCGATGAATGTCGCATTTTTCCCTTAAAAATCGGTGAATGCGGTGACTAAGCTGAAGTGTAGTATAAATTGTCTTTGCAGCTTTTAAAGCAGTTTGGTTGAGTGGGTTGTTTATATGCAATTGATTCAAATGGAAGCATCATTAATCGAGTGCAATTAAATGTAATGTCCCTGATTCCGAGCAGATGGCCTAGGAGTATTTTCATCTATCTTAGCCTTGGTCATGCGCAAGGGGCTAGTGATGTTGATGGTTATTGAGTATGGTTTGCACCTTCATTTCACTTATAGGTTATGTTTCGAAGTTGGACATGTACTTTGAGGTGACTTAAGTGAAATAAGGTTGTGTGATGCTCCCCTATGGTACTTTATTATTCTAATTTTGCGTTGGGATAACTTAAGTGTACTTTTGGGCATAGTGGTGATAAAGTAACTTAAGTTATTTTATTATTATGCAGATTTTTCTGAAGAAGTCGATTAGGATTCTTTTGGGCCCTTTCGTTGCAATGAAAAGTTATAAAATGAAACGCTTGAGGGAGAAAGGGGAACTCATTCATACACACACATTTTCAGATATCAGAGCCATTGTTGGTTGCGCACTTTTGCTTGTGGAGTAAGATCCTGTAGGAACCCTAGCTTCGGTGGTGAGAGATTCACTCCTAGCTAGTGAGCACTCTTCGGTGGTGAAAGATCCATCCCTAGTTTGCTAATTTGGAGCTTCATTCAAATCAAATTTTCGAGATCAATTTTTTTAGAGAATTTTAAGGGTTTGCTCAAGGTCTTGGGAGAGAGATCATTTGGTCCATACTTTAGCCATCTATAGATCAGATTATTTCAGCGTTTGCAAATTCCCTGGAGGAGTTTCATTCGGTTTGGGCTTTATTTATTTTCAGATCTACTTAGGGTTTTGCAGCAGTGTTTGCTAGGGTTTCTAGTTAGAGTTTTTCAAATTTTTAGGTTGGATATGATTTGTTACAATTTAAATACGTTGCTGTCCGAATTTCAGAATTTATAAAGATCATTTCAGCGCCTTGTGAATGTTTGGAATTTTTAGACAGTTTCAGTAGTTAAAATAAATAAATAAAATCAGATATGAGAGATAAAAATTATTTCTCTCTTGTTTACTGTTCTACATATTTTTCTAAGTTATTTGAAGCTTCTGGGTAGTGTTAGAAATTATTATTTTGGAAAATACAATTTTTTTCTTTGTTTCGCATGTTGCTGTCCTAAAAATCATAATTTTAGTTCGCTGTTATTTTATATATTTTTTGAATTTCAAGTGATATGAAGAAGGGATATTTCATTAAATCGATCAACAATCCAAAGGCTTTCGTGTATGCACAAAGCATATTAAGTTACATTTTATCATAGTCACCTAAGACTCCGTAACGACAACAAATTCCCAGATTTTGGGGACGGCGAGGGGACGACTATTAAAAATATATAAATATTAAAAATATACAATGGGTCCCCTAACCTTGGAAAAAAAACATGAAAGGTTATAATTTCAGCACCATAGCCAATAATGTTACCAAAGGGCCTGTAACATGCCAACATCTCTTTATCATGTCACTTACATGATTATATCCTCAAATTAAAAAAATAGCTTTTTGGAATAGTAGAGGCCATGCAAACTACATGAATAGCCATCCATAGACAAAACCGGCTAAGGTAACTGAAAAACACTAAAAAATTAAATACAAAGTTGGCCTCTAGAACATCCTAATATACCGGTAAAGCCTTCAATATCATACAAAAAGAAGCAGAAAGACTTGCACAACAAATTTTGAAACTAAAGAAATCCTTTAAAATATGCATATGAATTTATTGATCCTATTGCTATGTATAAGAAAGGCTTTAAAATGTAAAATAACAACGACCTCTCATTAGAATATCTTCTTTTGGAACCTACATAAGACAATAAAAATCCATTTCTTGGGAAGGTAAGTTTGCATGGGAAAAGGATTAGTTTTCATTTTCCTCTTTTCAAAGTCATAATCCTTTATGTTTTATATATTTTTATTTTTGGGACTTCGGGACATCCCCCAGCCGTCCAGGGGACTTCATGGCGTCCCTGTTGGAGTCCCCAAAGTCTCGAAGCACCCAGGACGTCTCGGGTGCGTTCCCTAAAGTTAGGGGACGTCCCCTTCATTTTGCATTTGGGGGTCTTGGGGGGACGTTTTGTCCCTGTCCCCAAGCACCGGGACGCCCTGACGGCTTGGGAATGGGGGTGTGTGTTCATTTTCATTACATTACAAAAAAGTAAGGGAGCCTGTTAGTGAAATAAATTGTCTCAATGTACATTATTGATTTCCGACCGATCATCACAGGGGCTAAACCCTTCCTTGGATATGGGAGGCTCCCATTATTGAATATAAACTACCTAAAATTGTGGGGTGGTGTTAAGCCGGTGATCACACAGAATACTCCACTAAACCTCGTGCATAACGTGCTTTGCATACAGTGTACAAGGAAGAATTTGTTGTGAGGAGAGGTGAAGAACAGTAGGAGAAATAGGGAGAGAGGGTTAATGCTATGAGTAGACTTACATAATTCACATGCATTAGCCATAGTAGGTCCACATTTAATTAGAAGAACACAACAATGAAAGCAACAACAAAACTAATAAACCGAGAGACACAAAGTTCCTTTTTGGTTGTACAAGATCACAATGCTTGCAAAGTTGGAGAGTAGAGAGGATAGAGGAACATAGAAAAGGAAATAGAGGAAATGTAGCTTTTATTGCTTGATGTAGTAGTGAAATCCAACAACTTACAACAATCAACAATTGCCAACCCTTTGGAATGGAGAAGGCATTACAATTTATAGATTTACAATATGACTCTTCATCTTCCCCCACATGACCTTTCACATTCTTGTCACTTGTGACCTTTCATCTCCTTGAGTTAATACATTCAATTAGGCACAAATACATCATTATAACAGATGTGAGGGAGTCCGTCCTCAAGTTTGTATGCAAATGAGAGATTTCGTCCTTTATTGCTGATGCGAAGTAAAAGCTACTTGTAGACAAAGAAGCGGTTGATAAATTTCCAAGGTGTATGAACAATAAACCCCAAAGATGACTTTATAACTTCCAACCCCTTTCTAAAGTGGGTGCGCCCTTTTTTTCCCATGTGGGCGCCCCATCCTAAGAAAAGGATCAAACATTTTAAAAATACTTTATCCTCGTTACATCCTAAAAATAGGACCTCGACACTCATTGAGCCCATTCTATCTTTGGCACCCCATAGTAAAATGTTTTATATAATTATTATTCTATCTTTGGTGCCCCAAAAATACAAGTTCTTTATTTTATTACTATTTTATTCCACTTTTGCGTTTTGGATAAAATATAATTTATTTGTCCTTTTTCAAATAATATATAAAAATACCCTTGGACCACTTAAATTAATTTATTCTTCTCTTTAATTCCTCTTAGCCTACAAAAATAAAAAGAATAGGCTTCGGGTATCCAAAATCCATTAATTTTGAAAAGGAGACATTACAAGATCAAAATTTAACACTTTTAGACGCCGTGGTTAGATTTCCTACAAAATAATCTCGAGATCTAGGATCCCTGCATTTTGTAGAATCGTGTATTTAGACTTCTTTTTCGGCTCCAGCTTCTGGTTTATTCCTTTGATAGGAATATGAGCACAAGACCAATCCATCTTTACCTCTTCCCGTTCTTTGCAGAAGTTTCTGCTCAGCAACATCCCGTAGGAGACAAGAATATCTGCAACTAAGATTGTCATTTTCAATCTTTTGTCAGGGAAAGCTACCAAAATAGCTTGTGCATCTTTGATCTGTCCAATTAAAGGGACTTGTCTTTCCATGGAGTAACACCTTCCTATGGTCTTTGTCAAGGTAAGCCCAAGAGCATATGTAACTTTAGTTGGCATGACATTGTCAGAAGCACCTGAATCTAAAATGCAGTTGCTTAACTTGAAACCATTAAGTAATAAGGAAACATAAAAAGGTTCTATTCTTTCAGAAGATGATGGGGTTTAACAACTGCAACATTGTTTTGGGAAGGAGTATCTTTGGGTTTAGGCAAAAGGCCTTTTGATGCATTAGATGGTCCTGGTGATTGCACGTATTTGACTAGCCTATTTAGCTGGTCAGGAAAAGCTCTCAAGTATTCAACTTCTGACATTTGAATTCTAGTTTTCTTGACATGATCAATAATGTCAAAAGAAGGAATAGATGCGTTAGTTTCAGATACTGAGCCATTTTTTGTGGTTGAGATGAAGAACTCACATACTTATCTCTGGGAGCTAAGGAAGAAGGTAAAGGGCTGCCCCTTTTGAGAATGGTGATATCAGATCTGGAATCTTTTCTTTGTTCATCACCTAATGCCTCAGCTTGGTGAGTTTGTGATCTTGTAAATACTGCATAAGTATGACCATGATCATCTTCAAGAAGTTCCTCATAGTCATTTTCAGATTTGTAGTCTAGGTAACCAATATTGGAGTTTTAGTAAGATCTACAAAATCATCATTCTCAAATTGATCGGTAACAACTTCTTGATCTTCTTCGTTCATCTCAATGTTGTTTCTGGGAGCAACTTCAATTGCTAATCTTTGAGGACCAGCAATGCGGTTTTTCGGTTGTTGAAATTCTGAGCAGGGGCAGTGTTGTTGCCCTGAGCCATTTGTTTCTTCATTTGCAACATCTCATTTGCTAACTTTTGCAATAGTGAATCAGAAGTAGTAGCAGATGAACTTTCGGCTTTAGAAGTACGCTCTTTATTTTTCTAGCCATGATAAGGTCATCTTCAATTTCAATCGCCATGTTTTGAGTTGCTAACAAGTCAGTAGGACGTGCTCTTCGCAATTGATAACCTACTTCAGGAAGTAATGCATTGATGAAGAATACCTTTTGATTCTCATCATTCAGAGAAGCAGAAGCTAGAATTTTGTAAAGTATTCTTTGGAATTTTGCAATAAAATCCCGCATGTGCTCATGTGGCTCCTTCTTTAGTTGAGTCAATTGAGTTATCAAGGTATTGAAATCTTCAGTTGGCTTGAATCTTTTTAGGAATGCATCTCGCATAGTAGCCCAGTTGGTTATGGTACGAGAGCTAACCGTAGGTAGAATCATTCTCCAGTCTCTATGACATGAAGTCCGACAGATACATACGCTTGTTCGACTACAAGCACTCCACAAAATATAAAAACGCAACCAAGTGGTCATTTGGATTCTCGCTTGCCGTCCCAAAACATTTTGGAAAATTCTTTCTCATCCCTTTAGGTAAATCATGCATAAGAGGAGTCAGGTTTAGAGGTCCAAAAGCTACACCCCATGGAACAGGTGCTGCAGGGCAAGTGGTTGATTTTGCATTATGAAAGGAGCACATCTTCTTCGAGAATAGACCTGGTGAATAATTCCAGCTGCTGGATTATGCTGGAAATGATCAAGAGGAGTCTGCACTCTTCTATCTGGTGAAAGACTTGCTCTGCGGCTCCTAGTTTGAGGAGGATGATTGAAATTAAATTGCTCCTGCAGTCTATAATAATGATCAGTCCTTCCTTGAGCCCTGCTAGACCGGGTGAATGGACGTTCTGCCAGGTTGAGGTTTTAATATAGATGGGAACTGACAAGAAAAGCTTTGGTCTGCTAAATTTGTTGTCCCCAACGGAGTCGCCAAAAACTGTTGGCTAGATTTTATGCACAACGTAAAACCTAGGCAATCATGAGATAAATCTCCTTCATTTAACGGTGAAGCTCCCATGTAAGATGTTTATCTATTTGCAGTGGTGAATCCTAATAACTATTTTTGGGGTTTTACTTTAATTTCCTCAGCTTGTGAACCACAATGGGTAATTTTGCAGCAAGTAAGCAATTGTGTTGGGAATATTTGCAGAAGGGGAAAAACGGAAGTAGGGAAAGAAGGAAGGAAGATGTTCTTGAATCAACAAATAGTTATTAGAGTTTGTCTCATCCACACAAAGTAAATAAACAAAGAAATCACAACATTCAACAATAAGGGAAAGAAATAACTTCTAACCTAGATCTAAGATAACACAAAGTTTATCTAAAACCTTTGAATAAAAGTACTCAACAAAGCACTGTAGACGCAAAGTTCTCAGAAATCCACCTTTTATTCAATCCCAACTTTTACAAAAATCACATCAAGGGTTCCAACACAAAGTTTGAAATCTTAAAAATGCTCCAGTTACAAAAGCCTTTGCTAAACAAGTTTTGATTATTGATGATTAGCCCGTAGGCTTCTTCCTCTATTTATAGTGTATAGAGGGAAAATACAAATGGGAAACTTTTAATGATTTTCCGCATGTGGAAGCTATGAAAAAGGAAAGCAGTTGAGAGTCCTCTAAAAATTCTCTTTGCCTGACACGAATGATTTTCAACTTAAAATAGAATCTTCTATTTTGCATGTTTACCACCTATTTCCAAGTAATTGACTTTTTCCAGTAACTTGAAGTAATGGCTTTTAACCCAATTACTTCAGCTTTACAATTTTTGTTCGAGAAAATAAGAAAATGAGAAGAAAAAGGAGAAGAAAGAAGAAAGAAGTTATTCCAACTTCAACACTTCATACTCACCCCTTTTTTGATATGAATGTATTTGTCAAGCATGTAGTTCATTGTTTTCCCATGTACCTTAGTAATAGCTCCGCTTTCGGTCTTGAACCTCAATAGTTCCCGTATAGGATATTAATGCTTGTGAAACCCTCTCTAAACTAGGTCCAAATCCCTTGACATTTGCATGAAGCCTTACTAATTTTTCAATTGAATCAAAAGTGAAAGGTATGACGACTTCATCAATCTTCTTTTGGAGAAATGGAAGAAATTCTTCAAGGGAAGCTGGTGGTTTGTTGGGAATGAACCTTGTATAATAATGGACACCATCAATTACTTCCTCTGTAGTGAAAGAGATTATACTCCTCGACACTTCTTCCATTTTGTCTTCCAACAACTGCATTTCACCCAGTATATGTTTGAGAACTTTCATGCGGAAAGACACTGTCATTTCCAGTTGCTTACCCTTTTGTATTGATCCATTGGTACCATTTTTCTTCAATCAATACACTCTCGAAGGCGGTGAATTTATTTTAGCCAAGTCTCAAGTGGCTTTCAGCAACTGCATTTTCACCTTCTATACCTATCATCAATTCTTTTAATTGAGTCAATGCTCTTTGCATATGTTCAAGCTATCTGGTACTTCTTTGAATTGCTTTGCCACTTGGTGGATGATTTGCTTTACCCATTCATCAATAGCCTTGACTTTATCACCGCTTCTTCAACTTCTTTGATCAAATGACAACTTACCTGCTCCTGTACTAGTACTGGCTGAGAAGAAGGTTTAGCAACCTTGGTGATAATTTCACATAGCTGGGAGATCTGCTCATGGAGTTTGGATTTCTCTGCTTTCTCCCTTTCTAGCTTGAGGAACAAAGTATCAATCAATGTCTGGGTATCTTGTTTTAATCCCTCAGTGGTGACTTCCCCCAGTGGCACTCTGGTCACTGATATATCCATTGCTGTCAGTTCTCCTTTTTGCTTTCCCTCAGTTGGAGTTGATATTTCTGCAAACTTTTGCCCTGATGACTCAATGACCAACTTTGAAGTTACTTTGGCAGCTTTTGGCTTTTTAACTCTTCCTCCAAGGCTTTTGAGCAGCTGTAAATCTTCTTCTTCCAGGTTTATTACTTCCCTAGCCTCTGGAACTATTTGCAAAGCCAACCAAGATGAGAAGTTATTATCTGGGGAATGAGAAGCATCAATATGTATCACCATTTCTTGCTCGGGCCCTGTCGTATCGAATTTAACATTGTATCATGGCTCTCTCCTTCTGTGCCATCTAGGGAAAGTGCTCTTTCGAATTCTGCCATCTGTGCCCTCAATTCTTTGTAGGAGGAGGTGGAGAACTAGGTGGCGAAAGAGGAGTGTATATGAATGATGTTGGCTTCAATGATGGAATAATTATGCTTCCGTGGTGCTAGAACTGCTGAAGTGCTATGAGTTGATGTAGGAGAAGCTTTGTCAGTAAGCGACACTTGTGTAATAGATGAAGACTTTCCTTTATCCAATGCTTGAGACCTTTTGAGCACTTTTAACTTCTCTGGTCTTCTGCTGCTTTCACCATCATGTTTCCTTTTGCTAAAATTCCCCATTATCTGATGCATTAATGCTTCATCCAAACAGTATCCTCTTTCTAACAACCAATTTGAGGTATTAACAAGGACTATTGAAGACCTTTCTTCAATTGTTTTGCTACCACCTATACCGGTTTGAAGAGCAGCTTTATCCCCTCCCATTTGATGGTATGCATCAAGTATCACATGCCCATCATCGCAGAAGGTCTGCAAGTATTCTTGCCAAATCAAAATAAAAAATTGTTGAGTTGTCAATCTGCTGAAATCTCTTTTCTTGACTTCAAATTCATTCCTGCATTTCATCCAGAAATCTTCCAATGAAGGGATGTGCATGTATTCTAGGGAGACTGTTTTCTTCGTTATTCCATTAGGATCAAAATTCATCTTGGCTTGGAAAGATTCCTGCTCATAGTAAAGAAACATTTCAGCTTGGATATTTCTGGCTTTGTAAATACTCTAGCAACTATAGTGGCCAACTGTGATTGGGAAGCTAATTGTCGGCTGTGCTGTTTTGATTGTAAGTCCTGCAATTCCACGAGCTACCTACATAGCTCCATGATAATCCACTTATCATTGGGATATCTTGGTAGCTTGATTGGTGCACCTGAGAAGCCACTAACCTTGAGATAAGTGAAATCAACAAACTGAATGAAGACACAACCGTCTTCGAGTGACAGACTTCCCAAACTTCCTTGCGTACTCTGTTTTCCTTCAGATCACTATTTAGTTTGCAAATGACTTCATAAAAGAAGGCATCATTTACTACCCTGTATTCCTTATAGTATTTAGGTATCACCAGTTGTGGGTAACACTCATAGATAGGATCCTTGGAAAGTATCCCTCTTCTGTCCTTGGAGAACACCCCTCTTCGAGGCTGCAACATACGAAGATATGAAGTCATTTTGAAGTTGAGTGTTCGCCTAACCTTTTTGAGTTGCTCATCGATGTTGTTGCTTATGATTTCTGCCCAATTGATCATTGAATTAGCTCTATTGATTTCAATTGTCCCGACGAAGTAATACATCCATGAGTGGAAGTTCTTTGCGTTACTTTCTCCATTTATTCTGCATAACTACTGGGTGATGTCATCAACTTCCTGTATCATATTTGATCTAGGAAGGGTCCTTGGAAATTTAGATGGCTGCCTAGATTTCTTCATATAGCTCTTGTTCATAATACCTACACAGTCCATTGTGTTGTTCTTCCACCTATCAATAACCTCTTGCATGCTGATTTTAATTAATCTAGATCTTGCAAGAATCTCGAGGCAATAATTGATGTATTGAGTATCTTGACTCATCACTATATTTCCTATTGTATCCCTGATTGTTCTAGATAGAGGATGGTAGAATTTAGCACATTCTAGAACAAATTTAGGTAACTCGGGCGAGAGAAATGTTGTAGCTTGAATGATTTCGCTGTCCCTTATAGCCCGTATAAGGGGTGTTCGACAAGTTAACCTGGATTTGTCAATTAATTCATTGATAGACACATGCCCCATGTTTGTATCACTCACTTTAGCAAGCTTGGACACTATGCTTGATTCTGCTAGATAACCTTTGTCATCACGCTTCATTCTGTCTGAACCTGCTTTTTCCTGAGATTTGACTTTTCCACCTTTACCTGAAACTTTTGCAGTTGTGAAATCTAGATTTCTTTGTGTAGAAATTGCAACCGCTTCTCCTGATTCTGAAGATATATTTAATGTATCCGACATTGGCCTCAACTTTCTTCTCACAAGTATGTGCACAAGTGAAATATTCTTGTAAACAATTCAAACAAACATGTAACTCATCACCCTTTTATTTATGCATATGGGCAGCCTTAAATTCGGGAATTACTTCGGGTGCAAGCAAAGAGAAGTAGGCTCAACTTGGGCTCAACTGGGAGATTGGGAACAACATGCATGGGCTTTTGAAGGCTTAACTGGGAGACTTTGCATGCATTTATATTGGCTGCGTTTGGGCTTTTAGAGGGGATGCAAGGATGTCTGTGTGCTTGGAGAGGGAAATAGCTGCGTTCAAAATAGAAGACAAAGCCTCAGACATCCACACAATTCTTTAAAATGTTTTTCTTCTTATAGATCTGCGTGGATGCAGGGAAGGGAGGATGGTGTGGATTTAAGAAGGGAAGTCTGCTTTGCAAAGGCAAGAAAAAGTCTTGCATATCCACGCAATCACTTAAGTGATTTTGCTTTTGCTTTAAAAATTGCGTGGATACTAAGGAAGGATGGCTGCGTTGAATTTAGAAGACAAAGTGCTCGGAATCCACACCATTTTAAATGCTTTTCAATTCCCAATCAAAGGCTGCGTTGATTTCCTAAGGCTTTGTGGATGCTAGGGTGATTGGATGCTTAGAAAAATAGAAGACAAGCTCATGAACATCCACGATACCACTTAAGTGTTTTTGCTTTTTATTACAAAAGGCTGCGTGGATTATGGAGGAGGATTGTGTGGTTTTGGAACGAAGAGGATGCTTTCACAAAATAAGACAAAGCCATAGACATCCACGATTTCGTTTAAGTGTTTTGCTTTTTTTTTTTTTTTAAACAATTGCGTACATTCCCCAAAAGCTGCACGGATACTGAAGGAGGATGCTTTCAATTTAGAAGACAGATTTTCATAACCACGATTCCTTCAAAAGAATTGCGTGGATCCTTTGAGTGAACAACTGCGTGTTTGCTAGGAGGAGAGGATGCTTTCACAAAAGAAGAACAAACCATGGCCATCCACACAATTTTTATAACCTAGGCCAGGGAAAAGATCCGATAGGAAGAAAGAAAAGGCAATGGGGATTGTCAGATGGAAAACAGAGAAATACCAAAACCAAAACACAAAAGAAATAAATAAAAACAAAATATGAAAGATCCCAAACCCCTTTTTGCTTGAATACTTTTTTTTGTTTTTTTTAATATATATTGCTTTGGCTCAAATTTGAACTGATAACATCAAAAGAATCCATAGAACACCATACTAAAAGCGCATAGATAAATTAAATAAAACAAACCCCGTAAACCGGGTGAATACGAAAAGGCGCCTAGGGTTTATTAGGTAGATTTCATCATAAACAATTCAGCCGTGTATTTAATAATGATTTTTGATGCTAAATATTACGGCAATACATTTATAAATTTGTAGATAGATTAATAATAAAGATTGTCCAAAAACCCATTGTAAATGATTCAAACCAAATTGATTTGATATATATCTGATGGTGGAAATTACAATAATTATCTATCATGAAAAATACCTCAGATACTGCATAAAACAATTGTAGAAGAAGTCACCCCACTCTAGAAGAAGTTTGTATGCCCACTGCTGCAATTTATTTCTCTTTCTAATTGCTGGAATGATAAAAACCTATGAATACCATGAAGATCCCTGAATGGAAACTTCTCACTGCTCCCGGGGTTTTTCCGTCTGCATGAGGAATAATCTAGAGGGTTTCCGTCAGTCGATTTGTCTGCAAAAGCTCGAGCTAAGCTGTAGGGAGAAAATAATAATAATCTGAATGCCCTTTCCCCAAGTCGCATTTTTCCCTTATAGCCAAAAAACCCTCCAAAGGAACAAGTCGCACTTTTTCCAAATCCTCATAATTAATTTTTAATTAATTATTTCCTTTTCCAACCAAGTCGCATTTTTGGCTAGGAAGGCACATTAAATAATTTATTAATTTATTTAAATGCACTTTCCTAAGTCAAAGTCACTTAAACAGTCTATTAATTAATTATATGTGCTTTAATGATATTTTACTTTATTTTGAGCACAATATAATAAAATTAATAAACCGAAGTCACCCTTGAAAACACCCTTTGGCCGTCGGGTAGACAAAACAGGCCAAAGGTCTTTGATCGAACTATTCGAGAAAGAGGGACATTACAAAATACCCGAAAAAAGTTGCGTGCAAATTGCTTGAAAATTCTCTCCAATTAGCTAATCTGTAAAAACTCTTCCTCGGGTGAATGCTCCACTTTGAGGTGAAAGTACTAATGATTTGGTAAAGTGCATTATATAACCCAAATTTCCCAATTTTAGCTCAATCTATTTTTAAATGAACTTTTACTTATTTAATATAAAAATAAGTAAAAGTTATTATAAAACAGACTAGGTTTTGAAGGGAATTGAGTGAGCTTTTTGCAAATGGGTATTTGGCGAACGTGACTCTATGACTTCCTGCAGATATCTTTGAGCAACGCTAGCAATTGAAAGCAAAAAGCAAAAAATGACCCTTCGCTAAAAAGATCGAAAATTTGAAAAGGGGTAGTCCCATATTGCCGGGTGAACTCGGGGACACCATGGCCACAAAAGTTGCATTTAACCTTGGTTTTGTTTGAGCCTTTAATTTTCATGCCATAGGTCCATGCAAAATCTTTCTCACGCGACATGATGATCAAATCTGTAGTGTGCATAATGTTTTTGCTTAGGCACTGAAATATTTTGAAGGTGTTTAATTTTACCATATAGTAATATAGAACATTTATATTACGTCTTCTAATTTACAAACATTTTGATTTAAAAAAACTAACCTTAATTTGTGTTTAATAAAATTAGAAGACTTTAGGTTAGTTAAAAATTTAATACACCTTAGGGTTAAGATGTATTGAAATTTTAAATAACCTAAAGTCTCATAAATATATAAACATTTTTTTAATTTAAAAAAACTAACCCTAAACTCTTAAAAATAACATTTAGGGTTAGGATATAGGTGCAATAAAATTATTTATTATCTAAAGGCTAAAATAAAAATCTTCTAAATTTGTAAATATTTCGATTAAAAAAACTCTCGGAGTTTAGGGTTAGGGTTAAGGTGTATTAAAATTTTAAATAACCTTAAGTCTCATAAATATATAAACATTTTTTGATTTAAAAAAACTCACCCTAAACTCCGAAAAAAATCGTTTAGGGTTATGGCAAGGGTTCAATAATTTTTTTACGTAAAATAGTAAAATCTTCTAAATTTGTAAATATTTCGATTAAAAAAATAACCCTAGTCAGTAAACGTTGGCAAACAATGTTTAGCATTAGGGTTAAGGTGTAATATTTTTTTAATACCTAAAATGAGATATCATCTAAATATGTAAGTATTTTGTTTTAAAAAATAATTAACCCTAAATGCTAGAAAACCAGCGTTTAGGGTTGGGGTTTATTTAGGTTTTGATCAACAAAAAAATTTCATCTATGTATACTTATTTGATGAATGTCATGTCCCTTTTTGGAGATTAGCGGAATTGAAGACCTTAACTCATTCTTCCTCCCCCTGGGTTTAAGGAAAGAAGCAATGGGAAGACTTGGATAACATTCTCTGAGTAGATATTTTCATTATTGTCATGTATTCTTATTGGGAAGCCAAGCGTTTCAATAGAAGAACTTATTTAATTAGAATATAAAGTATTTTGAGCATGTAGGCTCCAAATACAAATTAGATAATTAAAAGGTACTTATTATAAGGTCGGCCATAAGTTGTGATGTAACACCCCTTATGTTATAAAAGGAGGATACTTAGCCATTCGATGGATAGGTTGAATCTTATTATTTCTTTTTGATAAAGGTTGTACCTTTCCTTTTTCTCATCAAGGACGAAAACCCTTGTTTGAGACCACTTCAAAGATGAAAACCCTTGATAGTGGAACTTGTCTTGGGGATGAAAACCCTCAAGCAAGGATATTTGGAATTATTGAATGTCTCAAGGAATTTGGAGCTGATATTTTTCTATGCAGCCCTAGGCGACTTCTATTATGAACATGTTAGATATGTTTGGATGTATGTATGGTATGATTTTTTGCATGGATGGACTTATACTAATTGTTAAGATCAAAGCAATCATTTCGTTGCATGTTTGAGCTACTAATTCATTTATTTCCAAGAGGGGCGAGCTGCTTGTAGGTCAACTTTGGCATGTTTGAGTGGATGTTTGGGCAAACTGATTTGATATTTGCATTCTTCATATTTTTAAACCCCAAGATTCCATGTTTCATGAATTTTGGAGCCTCCTAGGTAAATCAATGATTTTTTAAAGTAACTTTGCAGACAAGGGTTTATAGAAAATTCATATCCTCACTTAAGGGCACTTTGAAAATCAGTTTTCCTTCATATTTTCATTGCTGTCAAGTAATCAAAATTTTGAGCTTGATTGGGCACTTTTTTGCGAGTTTAGGGCATCCAAAAGTGAGTGGGATTTCTCAAAACAGGTCGCTGCCCTAGGAAGGGAAAAATTGCAGGTTTCAGTGTGCATTTTCAGTCATACACAGTCCTCTGAAATCTGATTATAGCCCATCGAAAAATTAATTTTAGTCATCTCACTTTCAACCCTAGCTATTTACGGAAGTCTCCCAAAAAGGGACATTAAAATGAATGCTAAAAGATAAAAGCAGTTGAAAACCCCCCAAGTATTGTTTGAAAACTGCGAAAAAAAGTGCTCCAAATTTGATTGAAAATGAATGAGAAAAAACCCTAAAAACTCTTTTTTAACATTTATAGGCAATCGTGACTTTTCTTGTGTGTTTTTTTTTTTAAAAACAAAAACTTTATATTAGAAGGAAATCAATATATACATATTTGGCCATGCCAAGCCTGAAAACTATTAGTCCAAGCTTGAGCATTATACAAAAGTAAATCCAAAAGATAATCATAAGGAGGAATCAAGATTAAGAATATATTTGATGTCTTCTTGGAGCTTAGTGGACCACCATGAAGGAGGCAGACCATAGCATAGAAGATCCCTATTATCCAAGGCCCAATTAGCCAAGCCATCAGCAACTTTATTCCTTTCATGAGGGATGTGTCTGAACTTGAACTTCTTGAAATTTCTCCTATAAATGTTTTATCTTCCAAACTTCCTTAGCAATTGCCAGTTGGGAGAAGAACCAATATTATTTTCAGATAACTTCATAATGATTTGTGAGTCTGCTTCTATTTGAATTTTCTGCCACCCTACTTTTAAAGCCTCTTGCATGCCTTTATAAACACTTTCACCTCCACAAGATTATTGGTAGTAATACCAGATTTTTGCAAAAATGAACTGCACATCACCTTCCTTGTTTCTACCAATTCCTCCCATAGCCGCTCTTCCTGGATTTCCTCTAGAAGCCCCATCTATTCAGTTTTCCAAAGCCCGCAAAAGGGGCTTTCAATTGACTTTCTCTTACAATTTTCTTATTAATATGAAAATGGGGCATAGAAGCATCCCTAGGATCAAGAGATAACTGATTGCATATATGCTCCCATTCCGTAGAAAGAGTATGAGGCAAAGATATTTTGTGTTTCAGACTTTCAGCTATATTGATTTTAGTTTTTTCCCAAACATAAGATCCATCTTTGTTGATTTGCTGGAATATTCTACTATTTCTTTCTTTCCAAATATTCCATAGGAGAAGAGATACACCACTCCATAACACCGAAGAAGATTTTGTCCCTTAGGGAGGAGTCTATCAATCTTTAAAAACCTGTTCAAGGGAAGCAAAATTATTCCAATGTAATTTAAACAGAGCAGCCAAATGTTTCCAAATTTCCAAAGTGGATTAACCCAGGGACAGAGGAAAAAAAGATGAGTAGAAGATTCTTCATCTTCTAAGCACAAAGCACATCTGAAAGGGCCATTATATCCTTTCTTCATAAGCTGGTCCCTTGTTAAGACTCTTCTGTGAATAAGAAGCCAAACAAAAAAACTTACTTTAGGCCACATAACCGGTTGCCATAAGTGCTTAAAGAGAAACTGCAGAGGATGAGGATTATCTATCATCAAGGAGGCATATCTAGTGGACACTGCATACTTTCCAGAAGGGTCTTGTCCCCATCCCAGCTTGTTAGGAAATGGGGCTAAAGAAAGAGGATGATCCTTCAACACATTTTGTAACAGAACCTGAGCATCATGCTCTATAACAAGCAGCCATTCAGAAACCAAAGTCCAAACTTTTCCACTCTCCCAAGGGTTAGTAGATGGTTTACCATAATGGGCTACCTTAACCCATCCCATATCTTGCATTTGCCTCATAATAGTCTAAAAATGAGGAAATTGAAGGATAAGAGGGGGTTGTCCATCCCAAGAATCAGTCCAAAAATTAGCTAATTGCCCATTATTAACAATCCAGAAGAGTTGCCTTTTAATAATTTCCTCTCCCATTCTGATAAACATCAAGGTCGGAGAACCCCTATTAGGAAGGGATGATCTAATGATGTTCTCAGGGGTATTTTGGTCATACTTCCTAGGGGCTAGTAGCCGCCCAGAGATCATTAGGGGTGTGAATATCTAGTTCAGTTTGTTAATTTTTCTCGCTTGGGGATGACATGAATCCCAAAGTGATTTGGAGGGACTGGATGTTATAGTTTCCCATTTAACCCCATAGGACCACTTTTTATTTATCTTGAACTGGGGTCACTTCCATAAGAATTTCTTGGAAAAATTGAATGAGATGTTTCAAGATAGTTCGGGGAATATTTAGAACGAGGCAACATAATTATTGACATTCCTTTAGGACAGATTTGCTTGCAAATTCATCCTTCCTGGAGTGAAAGCCATTTATTAGTCCATTTTTGTAATTTTAATTCAAACTTGTTGATTAGGCAATGCAATTCTTTAGTTTAAAGGCTAAAGGAATACCCAAAGCTTGTAAAGGAAGCAATCCCTTCTTAAAATGGAAGATATTCAAAATTTGAGGAATTTCTTTCTTCTCATTTTGTGGAAGAAAATACAAGGGATTTTCTTGATCTGATCAGCTAACCATTGGCACCGAAAATGTTTAAGCACTTTATGGATTTTTGGCCTCTTCCAAAGAGGTAGCTATTCCCATTTTGAGTCATCAACAATTTGGGAGACAAAGATATTGGATGATGGGATGTTTTTATCGGTTAGATATTATTCCATGAATTTTTTTTTTGCATGCTTTTTCTAAGTCTTTGCATCTACTCAGCACCAGAATAATGAATAAGAAAGGTGATAGGGGATCTTTTAGGGAATGCCCCGAAGCTCCAAAATTTTCAGAAGGAGGTTGGAGCCATTAACTAAAACAACAAAGGATTTCCAAAAGATTCTTAATTTTATCATGCCTATTGAATCCAAGATAGAAAGGAATTTTTGAAGTTTTTAAAACTTCTGCACAGAAATTTCAATCTACTCATTATATCAGCTTTGGAAAAATTCCTAAAAAACATTTTCTTATGTTCTTATAATGTTAGAGTGCAAGATTTCTCCCGAGCTAAACAATTTCAACATCATGAATATGAGAGATACCAAGAACAAAGCCACCTTGCTTAGGAGAAATAATCTTATGGAGAAGGGGTTTTAGTCAATTTCTTATAACTTTGGTGATGATTTTATACAAGACATTACATAAATATCAAAACTAGAAGATATCTTCCACTTCATTAGCTTTAGGGATAAGAGCAATGAAATGTTCTGAAAGATTTTAATGACGCGTCCTAAAAGTAGTTTTGCCCAAAGATCATAGGATAATTTTAAGATGATTTCAAACTCTTCTTCAATAGACTTTAGTAGCTAATGCTTTTAATTTGAATCCTTAGGGATGATCTTAACAAAAACCGTGATCTTTTCAAGTCTTGACAAAGTTTTCATTTATAAGGACTCATTTTTCTTATCTTGAAGTTATTTAAGAATTTATGATATGAATATCATCACTTGTTGAGATAGTTCCATGGAATATGTCAACACATCTCTAACACCCCTTTGTTGTAGAAAAGACAAGTTTGATCGGTGTAATCCTTCCTTGAAGAAAGTCCATTTACTAGTCCATTTTTGTAATTTTAATTTAATCCTTGTTGATTAGCCAATGTTCCTTCCTTTTAACTTAGAGGCTAAAGGAATTTTCAAATCGTGTAAAGGAAGTTAAATTCTTAAAATGGAAGATATTCAAAATTTTCTTCTTCTCTTCTAAAACAATGAAAGTCCTAAAATATCACATAGATTTTTTGATTTCCCTGTTGTTGTTAGGTCTCCGAAATTGTTTCAGCATTTTATGTATTTGTTTAGCTTCCAAAGTTGGCTCTTCAACATCTAATTTTTAGTCATCAACAATTTTGGGACAAGATATTGGATCCATGTTTTTCAACCTTTTCGGATAACTTCAAAGATTCCATGTTTTTTGTCTGATGCTTTATCGAGAAAGTCTCCCCATGCATTCCACCAAAATAATGAATCAAAGGTGATAGGGGATTGACTTATAAAGAATGCTTGTGATTAGTAAGTTTGGATTCTTTCTAAATTGTCTCCAATTTGACAGCCATCCCCAACTAAAACAACCATAAAGGAAACAAAAGAGTGAGTGATGTAATCCAAAAATCATTTGATAGAATACCTAAATAGTCCCAAAGTTCGCACTTTTGAAACCCAATCCACTCTATTTTTAAGCTTAGATAAATCCAACCCCCTAATCCATTTTTGTTTCTCTAAATGTCCATAAAGTGCAAGATTTCCAAAGCTAAATCAATCTCAATCATGAATATGGTGACCAGAACAAAGCTACCTTGGTTAGGAGAATTAATCTTTTAGGAAAAAATCTTGACTTTAGTTTCCGCTTATAACTGTTGGTGATGATTTTATACACGACATTACATAAGGTTCTATAAGGCTTTCAAATGATATCTTCACTTGATTGCTTTAAGGATAATTAGAATAAGAAAGTCTTATTTATCTCTTTAAGCATAGTTTTAGCCATCCTTACTTCCTCCACCACTTGTAATCAAGTCCCCTTTAATAATGTCCCAAAAGGCCTAGAAAAATTCAATCGGGAAACCATCCGGACCTGGAGTTTTGCCTCTTTTCATATTGAAGACAATACCTTGGAGCTCTTCTTCCGTAACAGGTTGAGTCAACTTTTCATTATCTTGTGAGAAATATTGCTAGGTAATATGTTCAGAAGTTTGTTGTGAGTCTAGATCCAGAGGTTGAGAGGTGAACAACTGCTGAAAATATTGTTGAGCCACTGCTACATCCCTTGAATCAAATATACCTTTGTTCCTTCTCCTTTGGACAGGGAGTGGATATAATTATGGGCCCTCCTAGCTAACAAAGATTTATGGAAGAAAGCTAAATTTTATCTCCCTCCTTTAACCATTGAATCTTAGATTTTTGCTTCCACATAATTTCTTCTCTAATCTCCCATTCCTATAGTTCTGCTTTCAAGAGACATTCTTTCTTGAAAAGGTCCAAAGAGAAACTTGAATGTCGGTGAAGAGCATTAATATCTGCCAGCTGATCTAGAATCTTTTTTTTTTTTCCTTAATATCTCCAAACTCACTCCAATTCCAAGCTTTTAGCTTGAATTTTAAGTAGGTCAATCTCTTGACAAACATAAACATTTGAGTTCCAAACCGGGCTTTCCTTCCACCCACCATTGTTGAACATGCTTAGCAATATCTTTATGACGAAGCCACATGAGCTGAAATCTAAAAGGGGCTTTGCATGGAGAAGTTCTTCCCATTTCTAAGCATATACCGGCCAGTGATCTGAGCCACTATTATTGATAATCATTGTCTTAGGAGCACAACCCCTTAACCACCAAGTCTTCTAAGATCAAAAACGATCCAATCTTTCCATGATACAATCTTGTCCCTGCCTTCTATTAGACCATGTCATCATACCATTAACAATAGGCACATCCACCAAATGATGCGTCTAAATGAATTGAGTCATGAAACTCGAATTGGCATCAATATGGGGATTACCTCCTGTTTCTCATGAATATTCAAGATAGTATTAAAATCCCCACCTAAAATAATAGGAACTGAGGAAAAGATTGGATAATAGAGGTCATACCCTGCCATTGTTGTCTTTTGTCTTCCATAACCAGAGGAGCATAAACATTAAAAATAAGAACTCCTGGTCTTCCATTTTAGAATAGGCATGCAAACATAATGCACCCTTAATCGCACAGGAATTTAAGACCGTAATCATTCTTGGGTCCCAAAGAGAGACAATACCTCTGAAGCTCCTTGAGAGCTTATAGAAAGGTGTTTAGCTTTAGGCCAAATGTTTTCAGCTAGCTAGTGCGGACATAAGATCAATGGAGGCTTTGGTTTCTGGATACAAACCATCGTGGGATGATCAATATTAATCATTCTTTTAAGTTCTTGAACTTTTGAAGGAGAACCCTTCAAACCCCTTATATTCCAAGTGATCACTTTCATTGAGAAGAGCTTTGGAAAAATTGGGACAAGTCCCGAGTTGTTCCCGAATTACTCATCTTTTGGCCCTCCTGCTGAAGTTTAACTTGATTTGACTTTCTCCCAACCTTCATGTTGGTATCCATTTTAAATTTCTTGTTTTTTTCCTGATCCATTCCTAAAGTAGGACTCTATTTGATGTGACACCTTAGAGTCTCTAACAACAAGAGCTTTTTCCATTCCTTCCATCTCTTTTGTTTGTTGATTATGTTCTGAAATTGCTCATGGAATTTTTTTTACGTTGGTAACTTTTCACCATGTTTTCACTCACAGTCTTATTAGGTTGTGCTTGAAAAATAATCAGCTGATTCTGGCCTCCGATATCTTGTTGAACTTGAGTTGCTTATTGTTTGTTCATCTGTGTTTTACGGGACCTATGATTCCATATATACATTCTGGTTCCTCTTCCTCTATTCCCTGAGCTAGCAAATTTGTTATTATTATTGGTTTCACATGTTCTTTACGTGGTCGTTCTTTTTGCCATGTGCTACTTCTTTGGCGTAATAAAATCATCTTTAGTCTTTTCGTCCCCCTGTTGTTCTAAAACTTTATGCTTTACAATCATGTACCAGATGCCCATATTCATGGCATAACGACATCTAAAGGGATGTTTTCATAGTCCAATACTTGGTCCCACTTGTCCTCCTCTATGACTAGAGATATTTTTGTAGGCAATGGTTTATTGAGGTCCATCAAAACACAAATCCTTGCATATATCATTTGTTCCAGTTGTAGAGAAGCATCAACAATCATCATAAAAGTACCCAGCAGTGTTGCCAATTGCCATGAAAACATTCTGATTCCAATACTCACTGGAAGCCCAAAAAGTCTTACCCATATAGGGGCTATCAAGGGTAGTTCTTCATCCCACTTTAAACATGGGGTGCCAAGGTTTCATGAATAACCCAACCCTTCCCATGAACCATGGTCCACCTTGAAAAATGAGTTCACGATCGGAGGTTGTAGCAAAGAGGATCAAGAAATATCCATTAGGATAAACAAAAACTGAGTACTCACCTTTTGTGTTCCAGACTTTTTTAGCCCACTCCTTGAAAACCCCGGCGAAGGTCGGAATCCAAGAAATCGAACAATCAGGCCTCGGTTCTCCAACTCATTGATGCTACCTTGTATAGTCTTTTTGGTGGTGAATAACTTTGTGTGCCATCCGCTGCTAGCATGCATCCTTTCTCATTCTTCAGGATCCAACTTGGGCATCCTCAAGGGAATTTTTTGGAAATTTCTACCATTTGTATTAGTCTTTAAGGAACCACGAAGGGCGTCTTTAAATGAGGTTTGGAAGCCATTCAGAGGCATGAGATAATCTTTGCCTTCATCAACCTTCTTCACTCGAGCCATTACCATCAGGTTTCACTAAAGATGATCTCAAAGGGAATACCCCACAGACTGTTTCCTCCACAGAGGTTCCATGCGATACTCACTTGACTCCAAACACGATTGTTAATTACAGAGGGTTTCTCCTCTAAACGACACAGGCAGGGTATAAGATGGATATCACCCAGAAATCGTGGAACATAGAGTCCCAACACAGGCAGGTTCGAAAGCAGATACATACAAAGGAAAACTGATGTAAGTTATAGGGAAAGCCCTCCCCGATCCCTACAGGTCATGACGCGGGTGGTGAGGACCAGAAACAAACTCCAAATACAGAAACGTCACCTCAAATTCCTGAATACTAATGAAATAGGAGTCGTGAACCCTAGAAACTCCGTTTTTCACCTTTGATAGGCATAATAATAATCGTGATCATACACACAAATTTGGATCAAGGGTATCTCATACTTTATATTGCATAAAAATGTGATTTTTGTAGGTCTGATCGTGGTTTGTGCAAAACTGTCCGTTCAAAGGCAAATAACCGTGATTTTGGCATTGAATAAATTGTTTTTGCTGGTGGTTGGAGATTTATCACGAGATTTTTCGCGATAAATCGGAGATTTTTGTAACTATGGTTTCATGTATGACCATTATGTGAAGGTATTAGAATATATTCAATAGCCATAACAGTTATGAGTTGGTCAGTAGTCATTTTACAATTTCAGATTTAGTTGATGAAGAACATTTTAAATATAATGCAGACATGAATGTAATTAAAGAAGTATTGCTTCCTCTTCTCCCTTTATATTCATTAGTGTTCTATTTTATTCTTCTTTCATCTATTTAAAATTGAAAATTTTGGCAGTGGGTGCAATTTTGTATATCTATATTGTGATCAGTGCAGTGTCTGCTTATATTACCATTTTTGCTTTTATTGTTCATGCCTTTTTATCCTCTCTTTTCGGCTCCTGTGAGTTTGTATTTGAGATTTACTGTAATCATGAGGGAAAGTGATTTTGGTTCAAGTTCTGATATCCTTTGCAGGGAACTCTTGTATTTATTGATGGGTAGCAAAGTATTATTGAACATGCAATTATGAAAAATTGTCAATTTGTTTCTTGTGAAACCTGAAAGGCTTTTTCTTTATTTCATTAATGTTCTCTTCAGATCACTTGTATAAATATCTTCAGTCTCAATCCCGTTTGGAACTTGGAATGTGTTGCACTTATATTGAATACAAGTTCTATATGTTAAATTTTCACGAACCAGCTAGGACTTGAACCTAGGACCTCTCATAGGCTGCTGGGCTGCTTTCCCACTCTACTGGCCCTCTATGTGGTTCAAAATGTGGATTATTTCCAGCATGCCCCCACCCCCTGCTCTCCACTCCCCCAACCCACGACCCCCACCCACCTCTTCAAGACACGCCTGTGCATGGGGCTCCTAGTCTGACTCTAATACCATGTTAAATTTCCATGGACTAGATAGGACTCAAACCTAGGGCCTCCCCTAGGATGCTGGGCAGCTCTACCACTGAGCTACTGACCCTGTATGTTTTGTAATGTGGATTGTTTCCAACAATGTGGTTCAGGTTGTGCTACAACTGATTCCCCCTTTGTTGTTTGGATTGTGGATTGTTTCCAACATGAACAAAAGACTGACGAGAGCATCCCTGCAGGGTAACCCCTGACATGATTGTTTAACTAATCGACATCACTGATAAGGGTGATCCTATTGGGGGACTTTGAAAAGCATCATCTTTGTGACTCGTCTTTTTGTTTCATGAGATTTATTTATCTTGAGTATACATACCTTGGAAAGTGATGCTTCCTGTAAGTTTTAGATTAATTAGTATTAATATGTGATTTACCGTCATCATCTATTCTGTACATTCTAAAAGCTTCAGTGGATCCTTCCCTTGTGATATATATATATATATATATATATATAGATAGAGAGAGAGAGAGAGAGAGAGAGAGAGAGAGAGAGAGAGAGAGAGAGAGAGAGAGAGAGAGACATATTTTCTTGTAATATCAGTTGTTAGTAGTAAAAGTTTCGTGTTTGTTCTCCATCTTTTGTAATTGCTTCATATCTAATAAGAATTAACAATATTTTGTTTATTTGGATGCAGGAGCTTGCTGCAAATGATAATGCTCGGACAAGGCTTAAGGAATTTGTTTGCAGGTAATGTACTTTTGATACCTATAAGTTATAACTGTCAGGTGGTGTGAATATCCACATAGTAGTCAATGCAGACAAGATGGAGCATGTAAATAAGAAATGTTCAAAAAAAAAATAGGCACTGAATGGATTCGTTTGTTGAGGCAGGCTAGTAAGGCATATGGGATCTGAAATAAATATTAAAGCTTTATGTCAAGGCCTTTTACAACAGTGGGATGCAATGGCCAACCAGAGTGAGTCTTTGAAGCTGGCTTGGTTAACAGAGGTACTGCAAGAAATCATTTTTTCTCAATGTATGAGCATATTTGTTCAAATTTACACCGGACATCTGTCCCTGGCAATTTTGTAACTGTTAATTCGACATCTTTATGTGTATTTCTTCTAGACCATTTTGTTCGTTGTCGACAATAATTAATTTTTGGAAATAAAGTTGATATATTTACCTTATCTTCATTAAGTTTTTACAGAATAAAGGCCGAGTTTGAGGATGCTTATGCTAATATGTGATGGTCAGATAGCCGAGCTTGTGACAGTATCTCTAGTGCACTCGACCGCTGTCCTTGCGATGGATGAAAGTATTATGGTTATTGTTTCGCTTCCAGAAAATTCTGAATCATCTATTTTGAAGGCTGCAAATATATTATACAACACAAGAAAAGAAAAGCTCGAGGCATTGGGAAAAGTCAGAAATGACCTTACAATGTTTCAGGTATTATTTTGGAGTAAACATAAAATTTTCTTATAGCTGAAAACCACAATGCATGCAAAGATACTGAGATTTCAGTAATTGTTGCAGTTGGAGGCCATGGCGTGGTGTACGGATGTAGTAGTGGTATATGCGCCAAACATGAATGAAGATCAGTTTGCGAATATTTTGAAGAATTTTTTATTTCTTGGAGAGTTTCAGGTTTGCTGTGTCTATTTACTTGTATTTTTATGTTGGGATCTAGTTGTTGCCATATATTTTCTTCTTACGAGTAAGATAAACATGTATTAATTATTTGATGAGCCAACAATTATGTTTGAGAGTCTAGAATAAATCTTTATTTGACTGATTTCTGCAATCAAATCTTTGTGACTGGCAAGAAGTTTAAGCTTGTTATGTTCAGGGTTAGAATGTTCGTACATCTGACATGTTTTCTTACTTATTTGAATAAAATGCTGTAGGCAGGATTAGCACACGCATGCACATACAACAAACATATTTATGCATGCAAAGTTTAATTCCATGACCCAAAGGTTATGATTGGTAAGAAAAACAAAAGGTAAAGGAAATATATAAACTGTAGAGTGCAGAGAGCTTATAGTGATAATTTGGTCAGTGATTGCAGCATTATTTCCACAATAATATTATTGCATGTTGGGTCTTCATTGAATAAATGTAATTTAGAGAGCTTAAACAGCTCATAGACAGGGTTGCTAAATATGAGAAATAAAAACATAGTAGATGAGTGTCCTCAAATGACAAAAATGTCAATAATAATAGCGGCCATGGAGGGCATATATCTGAAGGGACTGAGTTAGCTCTCTCTTTTCTCGCCCAGTTTTGAAGGCAAGTAAAATAATAATTGAAGTAAAGTTATTAAGGCAAGCCTCAGTTTAAAATTGGTTGAGATATTAATTACAGAGAAGACACAGTCTCTGTCTTTTAAGTCCTCGTGATAAAGGATTTGCTTTAGATAACACTACTTACGACAATGGTTTATATCAGGAGCATAGTAGGGGTCATTTAAAGGAGACCTAGAACAGGTTTGAGTAGATAAGGTAATATAAGATAAGATAATTATATTAATGTCCAACAAATGACCACAAAAGTAGGTCAATGGGACTGCACAGTACAATGCCAAAAAGAACCAGCAGGGAGACCCGAAAGGGTCATCCAAACAACAAGAAAAGAGAGAAGAGAAAAGAAAGAAGAAGGAGAAGCAAGGGCCACAATGGCTACAAGAGTGCAAATGGATGGAGCCGAAGAAGAGGGGGGCGGAAAAGCCCCATCTCCGACACTATCACCTAGCATCCGAGGCCGATTGGAAGTAGCTGGCGATATGCCTGTAACCTATAGTTGAAACCGTGAAGAGTTTGGAATGTCGGTGTTTGGGAGGACGAGCAAGACGAGCCCTCTGTATCCTCTTGGCTGACCGCGATCTATGGGGGAGGGGGCCCTAACCGAGTGCAATCGTGAAAGCCTCTGAAGTGGGAGGTGGCATCCGGGTCCTGACGGATTTGGTCTGGGAATCCATACTGGTGTCAAGGTGCCGCTTGGTGCCTCTCTCTGGTTGGAGCAACGTAAAGAAAGATGTGATCACGACTAGTAGTAGCACTTTGTCACGGAGGAGACTGAAGGGTCTCATTCGAAGCCAAGAGTGCCTCTTGTAGGTAGAGAGCAAGACACTCGCTGATTGCAATACCTGAAGAAAGCCGCAAATGATGGATGCTCCCGAAATATGCAATAGAATCTCCCTTTGATCTCATAGTAGATGGGGCATCTAAAAATGAAGTCTTCCTCCGTTTCGACCTCCTGGAGAGAACAAAGCTAACAAATCCTCTCCGAGCGGTCCAATTAGTGGTCCTCCACACGAAGTCAATGAGAGCCCACTCTGAACTATCCTAGGGATATGCAGAGTGCCGCATGACCAGTGTCGGGAGATATATGTAGGCGGCTAATAAGCCCATCATTGACCTCAAGGAAATGTGCAATATAGAAAAAGCCATCTTAGGGCGTAATCCACTCGAAGGGCTGATCCAAGTGTTCTAGATGAAGCGCTGGAAATGTCGTCTCCGATATTTTTGTGCGAGATCTGCTGCTTACTCGGTAGGAGATGGGAAGGAGCATCCAGGGAGTATCTGTATGGTGGGAGGTGATCCATTTGAATCTGAGAGCGAAGAGGTGAGACTCCGGCGTACCAACATGGGAATGACCATTGTGGTCGAAAGAGAAATAGCCTCGAGAGGAACGGTAGGCGAGTTAGAGATACCTATCCTTGCCTACAGAAGAATCTGAAAGTCCCCGGATGCGTTGCAAAAGCGAAACAAGGCCAAAAATAGTCTCAGTCTAAAGGGCGAGCCACGAACTCGTGAGGATATTGTGTGGAATTGTCTCTTTGCACTGATGATGCATCGAGCATTGAGGATATGGACTCGGTCATCAATAGCCCAATTAGAATCGAGTAGGGATGGCCCACAAACTTTAGAGCCATAAAGAATGTGGGTGTCATAAGAGAATCCGAGAGAGGCATCTTTGACAAGATGTCCTAGAAGTAGTGGCAGAAGCACTGTCTCTCCAAGATTTCCAAAGAGCCATACCCCTTGTTGATGCGGGGTGAAGAGCGGTCAAGACTCGAAACGGAGCACGGTAAATAAAACTCCCGGGTAAGTGTAGGAGTGGTGATCTCAATCTCTTCCCCTCTATAGAAGAAGCGGAAGTCGAAGTCTTGACTCATTGAAGATCATGACCTTGGTTTTACCCTAAGCCACCGCATTCGGCGATTTTCAACCAAAAAAGTTGACATTCGCCGAATATTTAATACACACCAAAAAGTCGTTGGGATTCACAATTTAATTCTTGATCACGTTTTATTTTGCGATTTAGGGTTATCTCTGCCACGAAAGCAACTTCTGTGAGTGCATACAAGTAACTTCCGTTAAAAATAATGCCCTATTTTTGTATCATGAAGTTAGGGTTTTTGCAGCTTTAAGTGTGAAGTTAAAAATAACCGAACCGGAAATGGCATTCCTATAAAACCCTTCAAGATTCAAACCTACAAAACTTTACTCTCTAGAATAAAGAGTCATAATGGCATGGCATGATTTCTTTGGAGGGTTCGAAGCCGAGAAATCATCTTCTATGCTTTAAGTCTTGTTGTTTTAAATTCTGTATAAATAAATAGGTACAACGTACATGCCACTTACAATTAAATTGGGCTTAATCTTTCTATCTAGTCGAGCTTAGTTTAAGTATATCACTTATATAAATATATGCGATTAAATATATCAATAACTAGTAAGTATTAGTAATATTTAATAATAAATGTTTAATAGTAACTATATATTATTCAAGTAAATTATTAAGTAATAATTATAAATATATAATAATAAGTAATATTATATTAGTAAATACATAATAGTAGATAAAATGGTAATAGTAATAAAGTCACTTATATAAATATATGCCATTAAATATATCAATAACAAGTATTAGTAATATTTAATAATAAACGTCTAATAATAATTATATATTATTCAATAAATTATTAAGTAATAATTATGAATATATAATAATAAGTAATAATATATTAGTAAATACAAAATAGTAAATAAATTGGTATAGTAATTTATTATTAGTACATTAAATTAATTAATAATAATAAAATAGTAAATCTTTTAGTCGAATTTAGTCACGAATTTTGTTTGAATTTTTACGAATTTTATACCCCACGATTTGAATGCGGTGACTTAGGTTTTACCATAGTTACCTAAGACTCCGGGACGGCGGGATGTAGGGACGGGGTTTTCGGGATGGCAAATTTTTTGAAAATTTCGAGACGGCGGGGGGACGGCTAATAAAATATATATATAATTTTACAAATATAACATGAATAAAGAATAATTCAATAACCTAAGACTTAAAATTGAAAGTTTGAAGATTGAAACCACTAATGATTAATCCAATTATTCATCACATAAGCCAAGGCCCAAAATGCTACAGCTATATATATTATATTCAATGTTCAAAACTTCAACATGACAAGGAAAGACTAAATAGTAAATAGTAAAGCTGAACATTTAAAACAAGTCTTAGTCTTACTCTTCAATAATCAACATGAGAAGAGTACAACTACACCCACATTACATATGCTATGAAATATTATGTCATGTCTCATAACCAAAATGACATTACATAACCAAAATGACAAGTGACAAGTACAACTCAAAAATCACTATCAGAGCCCTCCGAAGGAACAGTTGCAAACCTCTCCTCACTAGGAGTATCTGTATCAACGTCATTTGCATCTGCAAAGGAGATATCAACCAGTCCTCGCTGCTCCTGATCTTCATCAACCTGCCTTGCATCCTCAGGATCCACATCCCACCGCAATGCTTTGGGCTCTCCTTGTACGTAGGTGTCTTGCGATCCATGAGACGCAAGGCACTATGTACAACAAGTTTCTCTGCTCTCTTAGAGGTAAGTTTGTTCCTCTTAAGAGAGTGGATCCACCCATATGTTGACCAATTCCTCTCAGAAGCAAAGGAACTAGAAACCTGAGAAAGAAGACGAATAACAAGTGTACGTAGCAATCCTACATGTCCATACAATCGCCACCAACTAATTAATGGACTCGTATGTGCCAATATGGTCTGTCTATCTTTGATGATTTTTTGTAGCCATCCAGATAAGCGAACTTGAGCCAATCAGTTCTGACTCGTGAAGCATCCTCTACATTATACATTTTTTTAGGGCTTTCAAGAAACCCTTCCTCACCTCCTCATCATCTACTGGGAGAACTCTGCCAGGCCTCTCAACATACCACTTTGGATTTAGTGCATATGCAGCCATGTGTAAAGGAGTGTTCAACTTCTCCCATCTCCGCTCAATGATAGGTTGAATATGGTGATGGTAGAACTCCAAGGTGGGGTCCCTTGCTCGAACAACAACCTTCATCTGGCCAAGCATACTATCAATACATTCATATATCTCACCAAGGCTAGGGCTCTCAGAATCCCCATATTTTATCACACTGAAAATTGGAGATATTATGGATGTGATATATCTCACATCTATCCAAAATGTTTCATTCACCACAATTGCTTTCACCTTCTTCCCTGCTCTGTCTTCGACCCATCCCACCTAGACCACTCTGATGTCATGACCATGCACTGTAATGATTCCTGCAACTCAACCATCCTATCCAGCAAAATAAAATACGATGCAAAATGTGTGTCCTCTGGCTTGAGGAATTCCTTCCTCGAAAATCTACGGGAGAGTGCAATGATGTATGGTGGTTGCAGATGAACATCTGAACATCTCTAAGCATCAGCCACTACATTTTTGACCCAATCAATTTTTCCAATATCTTTTAGTGCATTGTTCATGGCATGTACACAACATGGGGTCCAATATATATGTCGGTAGTGAGCCTCGACAAGCTTACCTGCTGCCCTGCACACATATGCTGCATCTGTAATAACCTGCACAACATTGGCAGGGCCAACCTCCTCAATAGCATCTCGCAAAATGTTGAATTGGAACTCTGCATCCTTTTTCTTCCCGAACAATCAACCGCCCTAAAAGAGTAATGACCTCTCTGCATGAAACAATGATATTTATATGAGTGGGTGGTGTCGATGTCATCCACCCATCCATGATGATGTTGCAACCATGAGAGACCCATGTGCACCTCATTTCCTCCATCAGTAAATTAACCTTGGAATAGTTCTTATCCAAGATTGTGGTTCTCAACTTCGTGTCTCCTAGGGGCACATAACTCACACCTGCTTTGGCTATCTTAGCCATAGCCTCCTTGAAATAAGGAGAGCGAGCAACATGAAATGGAATGCCAGTAGCAAAAAAGAATTTTCCAATGGCATCATCAGCCTCTTCTCTAGCCTTTGTATCATACATTTCAACAACTGGATTGGAGGCCACAACCTTCCTCTTCCCCTACTACTACCAAAAGCATCCAATTCAGACACCTCATAAGATGCACTGTAACACTACCGGTATTAATTCTCACAGAACTAGAAGGGGTGCTAGTGACACTAACATGATGACCACGAACTTCTGGAACCATTTCCACCATATCTCCATTATACAACCTCACCATTTCTGCCCTCTCTTCAAGTGATAGCTGTCCACACATGCCTACACCTTTCCCCACGATGTGCAATAAATGTGCATTCAACCTAGTAATGCTGCCTGACCAAGATAATGAGCATATGTTGCATTTTCATATTTTAGTGCCCCCTAAAATGTTTGATCTAGGACCTTGCATAATTTGACCAAATTGTTTCAAAGGTTTTTTCTTATCAAAAGCCCCCCTAGCATACTTTTTCAAGATTTCGGAGGGGTAACTGAACTTGTCCACACTCCCCTGTGAACTAGTAGCAGTATTAGGTGTTTTTGATTGTGTTCTTTTTCCTTGCACACCCATTTCAACCTCATATTCAACTTGATAATTACTATCGGAACTCATTTTGAAGCTGCAATAATTAAAATACAAAACAATATAACTATACAATACAATAAAACAATGAATGCAATTTTTGAATACATTTAAAAATTAAAAAAAAAACAGCAATGAATACATTTAAAAATTAAAAAAAAATAGCGATGAATACATTTAAAAATTAAAAAAACAAACAATAAAAATGCCCTCCCTTTATGCTTTATCTCATTCCATCACTTGCTAATCCAAATAGGAAAAAAAATACAAGCAAATGCAATGCCTTCACTTTCAACTTTGCATTTGGAAATTAAAAAAACAAAACAAAGAATGGTAGTAAATTAGTAATGTATGTACATACCTCTTGCTCTTGCTCTTGCTCTTGCTCTTGCTCTTGCTCTTGCTCTTTGCTCTTGCCTTCTCTTTTTTTACTCTTGCTCCTTCCTTCTCTTTTTTTTGCTCTTGCTTGGTGTGATTAGAATGAGTATGAAATGCTCTTTTTATAAGTTTTTTTGTTGCTTTTAGGGTTAGGTCATGTTAGTTTTAATTAGAAAGCATTAAAAGTTAAAAAAATATTTTAAAAAACATAAAAATGATTAAAAAAACCTGTTTTACCTTTGCGCCGCGTGAAAGACGTTGGGGACGCCACGACGTCCCCAATGAAGTCCCAATCAGATTTTGCACCGGGACGCCCCAGTGCGTTCGAATTTTCGGGACGTCCTCCATATATTTTTGGAAAATGGGGACGGCAGGGAAATGTCCCGTCCCCGTCCCCAAGTCCCCGAGACGTCCCGGACGTCCGGGACGTGTTGAAAACCCCCGGGACGCGTCCCCGAGTAACACCGAGTTTTACCAAGTTTAATTGTTATAATGTTGGTTTATTTAGGGCTAAGGCGTCGGTCTCACGGAGTCCCTCCGCGGAAGACATTCTTAATTACGGGATAAATTTAAATGGAGAAAATATCCCATTTTGAATTTTCGATTAATGACATTTTATTAGAATTTAGTTCTAGAAACCATTTTTAAATGACCTTTTAAAGTGATTTGAACACTTGTTTAGGTTAGTGAACCCGAGTAGCAATTAATTGTGCGTGTCTTAGGTTTATGATAGACATCTCCATTATAGGACATATCATTAAATAGGGTCAAACTCAATATGTGATTGTGACTATGATAAGATTTGTAATGAGTTAGTCTTTTGTGCCTCTAGTACACAACCACCAATGAGTGAATATTATAGAGAGGCTTGGGACGCATGCAATCCTACTCAATATTCGCGAGGGCATGTTGTAATCGAGCAATGGAAAGTGTCTAATTCGGGACCCACACAAGTAGTGAAAGAGTTATGACCACCCTAAACCCTCCATATTCCTTGACTAAGCATCAACATGTTAGGAAATAATTGTTTCTCCTGTTCACATTAGTATGGGTAATAAGATAATATAATAATTGTATGTTGTAATATGAATAATTACATAAGTAATTATTCGTTAATATGTAAATGAGTTGTTATTAACGACTCATGTTATTTAAAGAATATACTGTTACGTGAGTAACAATTACTCTTGATATGGAGTTTTGGGTGTTTTAGTTGAGCCAATCTCCTAAAATATAGGAGATTCTTGGCCTATTTTTTTGTATGGAGACCCATTTGATGGATATGAGAAAATACGAATATTATATTGTTTTGTTTTATTTCATTGTGCAATTCCAACCAAATTCAAGATTTACTATCGAGCGGAAAAGATTAGGAGAGCTTCATTGGTTACATCTGCAATGGATTTTTGAAATTGGTCAGGAGGGGGCAGATCCATATCTTTCATGGTTGCCCGATTAATGAGAGCCAAAGAATCCAAATGAGAGTCTGAAATGCATTCAGTCTTTGCATGATTGTTATTGGACATTAAAGGACACAGTTAAGACTTGGAGTTATTTGCACCAACCATTGGAGTTTTAAGGATATTTATATAACCTCATACACGGCCTCAACAGATCTGAAATTTCACCTACAAGTGAAAAGATTTAAGAACTCATATATTTGCTTGGAGTGTTGTTGTTCGTCCACACGTGGATTTGTCTGCACATATTGAAGGAGCTTATAAAGGATCCGGAGGCATCTGTCTTATACGCAAATCAATTATTGTTGGGAACGTGTAAATGCGTACTGGATCTATTATTCTGAGTCATTCATCCTGTGCGCATATTGTTTAGTCTCTATATGTGTGCACCGACACTCCGTTGAGAGTCTATTCTAATAGATTCGTGTACGTGCACATATATGTGTAATGTCCCCAATTCTGAGCAGTTGGCCTAACGGCCATATTTTGGTCTTAGCCTTGGTCATTCCCAAGGGACTAACGACTTTGGAGGTTATTGGGGATGGTTGTCTGATTTCCTACTATGTTTTTGTTATATTTTGGGCGTTGGGAGGGTTTAATGGGCCCTTTGTGTTCTATTTTGTCGTTGGGATCACTTAAGTGGACACTTTTGGCATTTAATGTTATGTTTCTTCGTTGGGGCCACTTAAAGTCCCTTTTTGGCGACTTGAGGGGATATGTATTGCATTAAATGTTATATTTCTTCATTGGGGCTCATAAAAAGCTATATAAGGAGATGGAGGGTGTAGTGGGAGATCACTCATGCATACACTTATATTTCTTTCATGTGCAACTGCTGTTTGCAACTTTTTAGCTTGTGGAGTAAGATCCCACGGGAACCCTAGCTTCGGTGGTGAGAGATCCATCCCTAGCTAGCAGGGCATTCTTCGGTAGTGAGAGATCTACCCTAGCTTGTCATTTGAAGCTGATTTCAGGACTGTTTTACAGAGGTATTTTCAAGGTTTTCAGAGATAGGGTTTTGAAGGTTTTGGTGAGTTTGGGTGGAGATTTTCAGCTGGTTTTCGGATCAGACCTACAGCAGCAATAAAGGAAGGGTTTGGCATCATCTACAGAACTTTTCACAAGGGTTTTGGTCATCTACCAAGGAGGGCGACTTGTTTGGGAGATTGCAGCCCTAATTTTTAGGGTTTCCAGTTGGCCGTTTTCAGATCTGAAGGTTGGAAAGTCATCTACTATATTTATATATGTTATTTCCCAAGTTTCATATTTTTTGCACTTGTGATCAGAAAGATATGAATTTTAGAAGTTTGGAGCTGAATTGATGCTCTAAATGTGTTGGGCGACCTACTTTTTAGGGCAAAATTAGGGTTTCATGTTTGCTGTGCAAATGAAAACTAATTTTGGAATATTATTCTTCATATTTTTGTGGCCCAAGATCCAAAATTTCAGCTCATTTGGACTTCTTTATTAAAAAATATTAATTTTAGAAGTTTTCGGCTATTTTAGGCACGCTGTAAATTTCTGGCAGCGTTATATTGATTGAAAAATTCCAAAAATATTTCCCTTGTGTTCTTTATATTATTATCTAGTTCTCTTTAAAATTTCAAGTGATTTGAGCGGATATTTTGGGAGTCATTCATATTTTGTTCGCTGCCCTAGTTGTAATTTTCTGCATAAAATCAGAAAAAATCAGATTTAGTATTTGCTGCAAATTTCTGTATTTTGTCAATTTTTGTAAGATCCCAACAAGGGATATTTCAATATGCCATCTGCGGTCATCGAACGGTGTGTATTCACAAAACCAATGTCGTGACTATGAAAATTTGAAAAAAGAGGCGTGTCGATTCATTCAAGAAGACATCGCATACATCTCTTCCACATGTTGTTGTCAATTGTGCGTGTAAGGAGGTTTTCAAGGAAGTTTTATTTGTGCATCTAATGACGGTTTGAAGTTTTCTCTGCATTGGATGCTACATGGACATGTTTATTTTGTGAGAAGAATTGACATCTTCCTTTATCTATAGATAGCTGATATATTTCTACAATAACTAATATGCCTATTCTAAAATAGTAGTGAGCACGTGGCTTTCTCCAAGAAAAACTCTCTATTATCAATCAGTCTGCATGCCCAGTAAAAGATTTGGGAGGATTTTTTTAAAGATCATTACAGATTTGAAGGCGTTGGACCTTCGGACGGCTTGTTGGATCAAAATATCGACTCAACCTTGCATTGGACAACTAAGATCCTTCGACATCCGTTGAATCTGAGTTTCCTCTTGGCGTGGTTGCAAAGGTTCTATTCATCCTCTCAAGTTTCTAGTCTCATTGAAATCGTATTGTGTTAAGTTATTGGCTAGATTTTTCGCATAGCTGAAAACCTAGGTAGTCATGAGATAAATCTCCTCATTTACCGGTGAGGCTCAGTGTAAGATTTGTCAATTAAAATATGCTAGTATCTATATGGGGTTTTACTTTAGCCATGCGGCTCATGAACCATATTTGTATAGTTTTTGCAAAGAAGTAAGCAATTGTTAAAGAAATGAAATATCTAAAAGAGGAAATAATAAAAAAACACAGGAATAAATAGGAAGATGTGCAACCCAATCAATAGATACAGAGTTGATTGCATGCTCATAGACAGACATAACCAATAGATATTAACACACAAAATTATAAACAAAGGCAACTTTTAGATCTAGATCTAGAATAACACAAAGTTTATAAGTAGATCTAAGACAAAAAAAACTAGAAACAAAATAAACCTGACACGCTTTTCGAGAAATTTGCTCCTTTTTATTCCTTTGCTTCAAATAGCTATCAAGGATTTCAAAGACAAAGTCCGGAAAACAAGAATGCCGCTTACAAATTCCGATCTTTAACTCGAAGGTTCTTCCTCTACTTATAGCATGTAGAGGGGAAATTGCAAATAGGAAGCCTTTAGTTGAAGCGATACATGTGGAAGTGGGAAAGGTAACAACTAGCAATCTCTCTCCTAGAATTCCTCTTTGCATGACATGCATGACTTCATGCGATCAAGATAGAACCTTCTATGTGCTCGCCACCTATTTCCAAGTAGTTGACTTCTTCAAGTAATGGCTTTTAAAACAATCACTTAGGTTTTATAATTTAATTGATCGCTCAATTACTTTGTTGGAGGAAGTAAGAGAAAGAAGAAGAAAGAAGAAAATTGTAGTCTTGTCCTTTTTCATATTCTGCATGCAGTTGATTCTTTTGCCCTTGATTCTCACCAAACTAGATTTGGGAGCAGCTGGATCTGGAAGCAAGTGACTGTGATTTGCTTGCGGGTATTGCCTTTGACATGTCTTCCCTCTTATCCTTGAAGCTTTTGCAGTTCTTCTCTAGTACATGCATCAGTGCAATGTTTGCCGTAAATAACTCATCATTTTTATTTTTAATTGCATATGAGCAATTAAAAATTTGGAAAAACACTCCGGGTGAATGCAAATTCAATGAAGGCTTCAATTGGAAGATTGGGAGAACATGCACAAGGTCTTGGAAGGAATTCTCCATGCATTGACTTCTTCACGAGCTGCATTCGAAACAAGAGGATGAAGCCTTTGCAATTATGGATGTGGATCTGAATCTGGATCTGGATCTATGCATGATTCTGCTGATCTTTCTCGTTCATCCCGCTTTTGCCATGGCTGGAGTGATATTTGTCTGAGCAATTATTTTTCTTTTTATTCACCTGTAATTCTTACATTGGTGCAGATCCGGAGATTTCTTGATTCGGAGGATATGCTCAATGTATTGGACATTGATTTAAGCTCCCTTTATCTTATAAAAGCACTGTAATGAATTCTTGAGCATCCGTACCACTATGCAAACAATTAATCGACTTAATTCAAGCTCCTTCAAACCTAGGCGCAAACATCAAGCTTTCCGGCGTTGAAAACACCTTTTTGCGTGCAAAATTCCTCCTTAATTGGGTGCCAAAATTGCCCGGGCTGCACTTGTTGAAGAATTAATTAATTCATCATTATGGCAGCCCATTCTTATATAACCTTCACCATTCTATAATTAATAATTGCCTCTCCTATTCCTGGCAATTAATTAATTAATTAACATGCTTTTCTCTTCAATTTGGGCGCCTATTTTGTGCATGCTCATGGCTGCCATTAAATAAATTAAATTTATTTAATTTTAGCTTTCTACTTAATACCACATTGACCTCACAAAGTGTGCTTTGACCTTATGCACCAAAAATAGGAATTAATTCCATTAATTAATACTTTAAAAAATATTATTTCTCTTCAATATGGGTCACACTTTTTTGCATGAGAGGGGGCTGCATTAAATAAATTAAATTTATTTAATTTTAGAATTCTATTTCCAATCTTCTTTATCCTTTCATCATGTGTTGACTTTTCCTCATGCTTGGGCACCAAAATTGGGTGAATAAATAAAAATAAATATTATTAAATGCATTATTATTCACCAAGGTGGGTCACACTTTTGGCAAGGGTGAATTCTATTTTTAAAAGTCAATTTCTAATGGGATTATTCACCCTTTACCGCAGCTCCAAGAATCCCATGATCCACTTAAGTGTTTGACTTTCATAATGGGATTTTTACCCGCAAGGCAAGTAAGAAATTTCCATCAATTCCTTAAGTGATTTTCTTTTATTTCACAATGAGAATTTTCACCCTGCAAGGCAGGTAAGAAATTTTCCGCCTGCTGCCTCTAATAATCCCATCATGACTTAAGTGGCTTTGCCCCCATGGGAAAAGTACCCTGCTAGGTAGGTACAAAATTCCCACCTGCCTGCTGCTACCAAAAATCCCATTGTAGCTTAAAACCTTCTTTTCCCAAAAATGCGACCGACCAAAAGAAGCTTTTTCGTGCATGACTTCGTCTTTTCAGAGAGAACCGAACTCCTGTGGCAAATTCCTTCTGGCATAACGTCCATAGATGATCTCCAGATACTCCAGGCAAGAAATCAGACTAAACCGACAAAGGAATTGACCTAGAGAAATTTCACAGAAAACAAAACGAGAAAACACCAAAACGCAAAACGTTGCCAGAAGTCACAGATAAAGCCCAGGATTCATTCCTGGTTAAAACCCTACTGGTATATGGGAATATTGACATGTAAGACCACAACAGGGTTAAACCGGAGCACAATTTGCCTCAAACAGGGCTCAGAATAATTAAATAAAAATTTCTAGCGAGCAAAACCCAAATGATGAATATAACGATTTCGGGCATCTGGGTATTTGGCGAAATTGGCTAATATGACTCTCTGCGAATATCTCGATGTAATATTGACATTTTCTGGCAATAAAAACACAAAACGACTTGTTATTTTAAAAGAACGAAATTTTTAACATGGGGTAGTCTCATATTTCGTGGTGAAATCGGGGACACCATAAGCATTGTCAATGTAAGTCAATTTTTCCGTTTAGTCGATATTTGGTGAATTTGGTCTTTTAGTTTTGTCCTTCTGTGTTAGGTTGATCGTTGAAGTAAAAGGTAAGTAACATTAGGTATTTGTTTTAGTCATTATAAATAAGTGTAAGTTTTGAGTCTGTGTTATTATATGTATGTCCCTAAAGTCAAAGTCCCATAATAAATGTCATTTAAAATCAAGAGTCATTAGAATATTTTTGTGTCTAGTTATTATAAGTCATTGTAATGATTATCGATAGAGTCAAATAAAAGTCATTTGTCTATGTCGTTGAATTTAGTAGTCTTATGAATGTCAAAAATAAAATGAGTCGAGAATCTAGAGTTTTTTTATGTTGAGTCCTCCAATTGTCAATTAGTGTTTAGAGTCATTATCTAAAGTCATCAAAAGTTGTGTCATTGTAAAAAGTCCTAAAAAAAAAAAAAAAATTGCCTCATGGACGCATTTTCGGTGTTGCCCGATGTCCGAGAAAATAAAGTGTTTCACATTGCGGGAGGGATATCTTTGTATTGTTGGCTAGATTTTCTGCATTGGTGAAAACCTAGGCAGTCATGAGATAAATCTCCCTCATTTACCGGTGAGGCTCCCGTGTCGATTTGTCAATAAAATATGCTAGTATCTATATGGGGTTTTACTTTTAACTATTCAACTCATGAACCATAGTCAGTATAGTTTTTTGCAACAAGTAAACTGTTGTTTAAGAAAGGAAATATTTATAAGAAGAAAATAATAAAACATAGGGAAGAAATGGGGAAGATATGCAACCCAATCAATAGATAACAGAGTTTATTGCATGCACATAGAAGAAACCAATAGATATCAACACGCAAAATTATAAGCAAAGGCAACTTTAGATCTAGATTTAAAATAACATAGTTTATTAGAAGATCTAAGATAAAAAGCTAGAAACAAAATGCACCGTGACACAAAGTTCTCCGGTAAATCGCTTCTTTTATATTCCTTTGCTTCAAGTGGCTATTAGGGGTTTCAGCACAAAGTCTGGAACACAAGAATGCTGCTTACAAATTCTCCTTTAACCCGAAGGTTCTTCCTCTACTTATAGAATGTAGAGGGGCAATTACAAGTCGGAAGCTTTTAGTTGAACTGACACATGTGGAAGTCGGAAAGGAAACAACTGGCAATCTCCCTCTTGGAATTCCTCTTTGCATGACATGCATGATTTCAGAATGAAAATAAAACCTTCTATTTTGCACGTCTGCCACCTATCTCCAAGTAGTTGACTTCTTCAAGTAATGGCTTTTAAACCAATCACTTAAGTTGTATAATTTAATTGATCGCTCAATTATTTTGTCGAAGGAAATAAGAGAAAGAAGAAGAAAGAGGAAAGCTGCAGTCTTGTCCTTTTTCATATTCTGCATGCAACTGATTCTTTTGCCTTTGATTCTCACCAAGTTGGATCTGGGAACGGCTAGATCTAGAATTTTGCTTACGGGTGTTGCCTTCGCCTTGTCTTCCCTTTTATCCTTGAAGCTTTTGCAGTTCTTCTCTTGTACATGCATCAGTGCAATGTCTGCCGTAAATAACTCATCATTTTTATTTTTAATTGCATATGAGCAATTAAAAATTCTGGAAAGCACTGCCGAGTGAATGCAACTTCAATTGGAAGATTGGGAGCACATGCACAAGATCCTGGAAGAAATTTTCCACGCACTGACTTCTACACGGGCTGCATCAGAAACAAGAGGATGAATTTTTTTGCGGAAGCTTTTGCAATTATGAGATCTAGATTTGGATCTGGGCCTGGATCTGTCTCTCGATGTTAGCAAATCTGGAAGTAATGCATGATTCCGCTGAGCTTTCTCGTTCATCCCGCTTTGCCATGGCTGGAACAATATTTGTCTGAACAATTCTTTTCCTCTTTATTCGGTCGGAATTCTTCACAACCGGTGCAAATCTGGATAATTCTTCAGATTCAGAGGATATTTTCAATGTATTGGACATTGATTTAAGCTCCCTTTCTCTTATAAAAACACCTATGATGAATTCCTGCAATTAATTCAGACAAAGATGGCAATGAAACATGAACAGTGGATTTTAATCATAAAAATCTGCATATATCAAGTCTGCTGCCCCAAAATTTGATGCTTTATTTGCATGCAAAGGAAACATGAATTTTACCAACTTCACCTGAGCACCTGTATTACTTATGCAAACAATTATTCAAACACAAATCAAGCTCGTTCAAACCTAGGCGCCAAATTTGGAAACTTTCAAAGATAATTAAACCTTCTTTCGAGCAAAAATCCTCTTCAAATGGGAGGGCTGCATTTTTCGCTTTTAAATTAATTAATTAATCCTTATGGCAGCCCTCGCTTATATAATCCTCATAATTCTATAATTAATTAATGCCTCCTTAGTCTTGGCAATTAATTAATTATTTAATAAGTTTTACTCTTCAAATGGGGTGCCTATTTTGTGCATGCTCATGGCTGTCATTAAATAAATTAAATTTATTTAATTTTAGCCTTCGACTTCAGATTAACTTTTTGGCTCAAGATGCTTTGACCTTAGCCACTGAAAATAGGAATTAATTAAATCAATTAATACTTAAAAAAGTATTATTCCTCTCCCAAATGGGGCGCACTTTTTTGGCATGAGCAATTTCTATTTTTAAAAGTCAATTGACAATGGGATTATTTACCCTGCAAGGCAGCTCCGAAAATCCCATGATCCACTTAAGCTATTTGACTTTCATAATGGGATTATTTACCCTGCAAGGCAGGTAATAAAATCCCATCAATGCCTTAAGTGATTTTTCTTTTATTTCACAATGAGAATTTTTACCCTACAAGGCAGCTCCGAAAATCCCATGATTCACTTTAAACCCTCTTTTTCCAAAAATGCGGCCTGCCCAGTAGAAGCTTTTTGGTGCACGACTTCGTCTTTTTTGAGAGAAGCAAACCTCTGATGGCGAATTCCTTTTGGCACAACGTGCATAGGTGATCTCTAGATACTCCAGGCCAAGAATCGATCAAACCGCAAAGGAATTGACCCAGAGAAATTTCACAGAAAACAAAACGGGAAAACACCAAAAACACAAAACGTTGCCAGAAGTCACAGATAAAGCCCAGGATTCATTCTTGGTTAAAACCCTACTGGTATATGGGAAAATTGACATGTATGATCACAACAGGGTTAAACCAAAGAACAATTTGCCTCAAACGGGGCTCAAAATAATTAAATATAAATTTCTCGCAAGCAAACCCCAGCGACAGAATATAACAATTTTGGGCATCTGGGTATTTGGCGAAAATGGCTAATATGGCGCCTTGGGAATATCTTGACACATTAGAGAAACTTTCTGGCAATAAAAACACAAAACGACCCACTATTTTAAAAGTACGATTTTTTTTTTTACATGAGGTAGTCTCGATTTCAGGTGAAATGGGAGAACATTATAATAAACAATGTGGAAATAGTTTGAGCGACATGATCATAATTGGCCGAGTAAGCAACATCATTCATTGGAGGATGGAGGCATTAGAGGATGGCGGACAACCAACGACTTCTTGTTAGTCGCTAACGACGGGGCTGCTTCACTGATTTGGTGGCACGTGTGTGCAAAGTGTGTTTGATTTCAACATTTCGGTTGTGTGGTGTGGATTCCATTTTTAGATTTTTAGTGTGGTGTGAGAAATAAGAGCAAAGGTTCATTCCTGTTCATTGGTATATGTGGATATTCCTACATAATTCCCCAATGTAATAACATAGTGAAGAACAGATAGCACAAGTGAAACGCAACATCGTGATTCTTCAAGAGGTTGGGACGGATGATGTGTTCCCGATCATACCTAGGTTTGTGGTTAGCCTCGGAAAACCATCAAGGCTATTCAAATGTGTTCCTACGTGAGTTGCCACCGCTAGGTCAGATGTGTTTCCTAGAGTGAATGGTTGATAAGCGAGATGATTCCCGAGTGTGTTCCATCCCTCATCATCGCCGATGTGTTCCCGATATTGCAGTGCATGGTTGATAAGAAGTTGATGTGTTCCTTCTTCTACCTTCAGTTCGAGTTGTGTGCCAAGATCATGTGCGCGCAAGGGCTGTAAGCTACAGAGGAAGTATGAAAGTTCTTTTGCTACGATGTAAACACTAAAGGGGGAATGTTAGGAAATAATTGTTTAGTGTTCACATTAGTATGGGTAATAAGATAATATAATAATTATATGTTGTAATATGAATAATTACATAAGTAATTATTCGTTAATATGTAAATGAGTTGTTATTAACAACTCATGTTATTTAGAGAGTATATTGTTACGTGAGTAACAATTACTCTTGATATGGAGTTTTGGGTGTTTTAGTTGTTGAGCCAAACTCCTAAAATATAGGAGATTCTTGGCCTATTTATTTGTATGGAGACCCATTTGATGGATATGAGAAAAATACGAATATTATATTGTTTTGTTTTATTTCTGTTGTGCAATTCTGAACCAAATTCAAGACAGCAACCTATAACACTAGAATAGATCACTGGTGTCTTTGTGTATTATGCCATCAGAATAGAGGTGCATGATGATCTATCCTTGGCGTGTCTGACTTAGCCTTGCCAACCTCACACTTGGCTTTTAATCTGATTGAAATAGTCAAATAGTCATGTTTGAATTTTAAAGGACAATCAGGTAACGAGTCATCAATTTGTGGTGTCAAATGTATGTCAGTTCTTGAGAAATGTTAAGGTGATTTTTGGAGAGGTGCAAGGTCATAGACAAAATTAATAAATAGGCATTTATGTAGCCATGTAAATTGTAAACTTTAAGGAATAAAGGGTTTTATGTATTTCTAGAGTGCATATCAATATAATTCTCTTCTCAATTTTATTTTGATTTTTGAATGAGGGTTAAATTCAAGGGTCCTGCATCCAAGAAAGAAAGTACAAGGAGATGGAGTGGTGAACAGCCATGCAAAATAGAGTATCTATGCCCGATACTAGAGAAGTGAAAGAAAAAGATGAAAAGGTGGCCACGCAAATGAGTCAAAATTACAAAAATGACCACAAACCCAACCACCACTGTAACTAAAAGCAACGATTAGAGCACAGTCTGAGAAAAATGAGACTAAGCCCATTAGACTTGCCAGCCTTGAGTTCAATTCTCTTCTCTAATTTGATGGTCCCTTCAATTATTCCTTTCATTTTGTATGCTTCCACTATTCTTAGTTGCTTCTTCGAAGAAAACTGACATGGTATGGAAATAGATACATAGACTATGAGCTTCCAGAAGAGTATATATGAGAAACCAATATGCAAGTTGGAGTTGAGAGAGCATCTCAGGGAGATCACCAGTGCAATGGTGAAGTTATGAAGGGTAAAAGTTTTAGGATGTGGTTGGATAGGCTGAAGAAAATTGCTGATTAGTAGCAGTAGCGAAAGAACTGCAATAGACAGTAGCAAAATGCTATTACTGGAAGGATTAATAACTCTTATAGATGAGAGACAGTGATGGTCAACGTGCATACTGGGAATACAAATATACCAGTAGGAAATTGAAAAATTGCATGAATATAAACCCCAGCAGAAAAAATCCTCAGTGGCAGGTTTATCAATGCAGCAGCAATTTTACTGGTTAAAGATGGAATTTGTTTTGGTCAAGAATGTCTAGCGTGAAGCTGGATAGGCCGTATACAGCAATGCGGGAATCGAGAACTTTGAAAACCATTGTTACCATGTTCTTACGAACTTAGTGAAAATTCAGTTCGAACCGTACTTTTTGGTCTGACTGAACTTACCAAACAAGTTCAGTCGAACATTATTATTATTATTTTTAATTAAAAATTTAAAGTGTTTAAATTAAAAGAACTTCAACACAAAACAAAAACGAAACAAGAAACACTAATATCTAAGCATGCAAAAGAAAAACTCTGTAGATAATATATTTATTTATTATTATGTGTAATTGGTTTTTCTTTTCAAATATCATCATATCTGTATAGTATTTATTATTTATCATGTGTAATTGGTTTTTCTTTTCAAATATCATCATATATGTATAGTATTTATTATTTATATATATTTTATATTTGTGAATTTTCTAAACTGAACCGAACCAAACCAATTGAAAAATTCCGAACTTCCGAACTTTTTCCCCCTTTCGAACTATCCGAACTTTTCGAACATGGTAACTATGTTGAAAACATTTATACTATAAGCTGTTACCAGACCTCAGTGGTGAAGTTAGAAGTTCAGTTTGTGCAGGAATTGAGAACATTGAGTTTTTTTGTATAAACCATTTCCATGGCTGTCATAATCTGTTACTAGACATTACTAGTGAAGTTGGAATTTCACTTTTATGCAGTATTGAGGCAGATAGCGATTCTCTAAGGCTACAGGTTTCATGCTGTGGGTTGCCTCAAGGCTTATAGTGAACTTAAGATTTTCTATGATATCAACATTTGATTTTTGTGTTTTCAAAAGGAAAGTCTTAGGGTACCCTCTAATGATTTAGACGTATTGATTAGTAACAAATGTGCCTCATTTTTTAATCAAAGAGGCCGAGTTACTTGTGCAAGTGTTTCATATTTCTCATTTTTTCAAGTCTTCAGCATACATATTGATATAACTAATCCTACTGTACTGTGCTGTTATAGTTTTAACTTTTGCATCGAAGACCCTCAAATTTGTGCTCTGGTTCACTTTTCTTATGGTTTCAGTCATTCTTTCAAAGGGGTGAAGGTGTTGGTGAAATCGAACAAAATTCATTGCAGCTACTAGGTTTTTGTACTCGTGCATCTGAAGAGGTTTTGGCACGGGTTATTCTTCTTGGCATTTCCGTGAGTATATAAAAATTCATATCCTCAAAAACTATGAAGTAGTCTTGGTTTATGGCTTTTTCTAGTGTCATGTGATATTTTGGTTGTGGTTTGGTAGGATTTATATCCGCTTACTATGGGAGATGCTCTATCTATTATTGAAAGCCTTGTTTGGAGGGCAGCCATGTTCGAAAATATTTTCAGGGGTGGTCTGCATGCCGAAAGCAATCAGGTATTTCTAAAGGACATAATTTATTGGTATATTTTGTTTATTACTTATTGTGCATATTGATGATCTTTTCTCTTTTAATAAAGTTCTTTCTTTTGGAGCTTGAAGAGACATTTCAGTGGAGTTGTTGAATGTCACTTTTATATGACAGCTTCCTGCAGCTGTAATCAAGCTGGCTTCATTCTGCTTACCAGGCCTTCCACAACAATCACTTCCGCATCTTGTAGTATGATATCATGCACCCTTTCTAGTTTATCTACGATATTCTTATGACAACAGTGTGTGCTTTTCAATATATTGGATTGCAATTTACTGTGTTATTTTGTTTTTCATCTATAACATGCTCAAAGCATGCTTCTAATGGAAAGTCTATTTGTTGAAGGGCAGATTTTCACGACGTACATATATTATGGTATTATTCACGATTCCATCTGTTGAGTACTGACTTGTCTCTCTTTTCTTCAGTATAAGGACAAGTATTGGCGAGCGTGTATGGTACTATTCTTAATTGCAGTCTACAATCCTAGAACAATTGGTCAATATCTTTGGGAACACAATGCTACTGTCCGGCAGATGATGGAGATGGTCATCACGGGCAGTCAAAAATTCTTAGCTTTAGAGTAAGAAATGCATCCTTTACTATTACTATGGTTGTTTCTTTCGATGGCAAGCATGTCATCCATGCTTCTGTTTGGCAGTGGTGAAACAGAGTCTTGAGTGTCATCTTTCATGCATGGCTAAAGCCTGGAACCTAATAGTGGAAAACCCAAAATTAGTGAAAGTAAATTTGTCCATTCTAAATTATACATGTTGAAATATTTTACTACTGTCATAAACTAATCATCGCTGATTTTTCATATTAGTTTGGAAAATTTAAGGTTTTTAACATTGTCCTGTACCATCTTCAGGTATAATAAGTTGATTTGAGACTGCAACTACTGGTCCTTGTATACCAACTCCTATATTCTTTGATAATCAGAATAATATCATATCGTCAAGATTGTTACAAAAAGACAGCTAATCAGGGCTGAGCTCTAACTATGAACTGAAAAGGAATAAAGAAACCAACTGCCTAGTTTATCGGCGCAATATGCAAAATGATGTTGCTGGCACATAAGAAGTTGCATACTATGTAGTACAAGTAAGCCAAGCAATAGAAAGCTGGAAATGTACTAGCCAAGCTACAGAAAGCTGGGAATGTACTTCCCGTTGCTGATTCCATAAAGGCCTTGGGAGAGCATCTCAATAGATTTTCTTGGGGGTACCAGGAACAAGGAATGACAATGACTATGCTCTTGTTGTTGTTTATAGATATAATAAAATGTGTACTCATACCATGCAAAAAGAGCATGCATGGTTGAGAAACAAATTACCTAGTTTATTGGTGCAATTTGCAAAATAATGGTGCTATATTCATAAGAGGTTGCATACTCTGTAGTACAAGTAAACCAAGTAACAAAAAGTTGGGAATGTACTTTCCATTGGTGGTTCCATCAAGGAATTGGGAGAACATCTCAATAGATTTTCTAGCGGGGCTACCAAGAGCAAGGAATGCCTGCTATTCCTATTGTTGGTAGATTTAGTAAAGTGTGCACCATACCATGCAGAAAGAGTATAGATGGTTAAAAAGACGTTATACAGTTTTTCAATCATAGATATATTGTTTCAGATAGGGACGCAAGTTTCTTGAGCAGGTTTTGGATTGCATTGTGGGTGAAGATGGACATAAGATTGAAGAGATCTAATGCCTTCCATCTACAAAGGGATGGCCAAACTGAAGCGGTAAACCAAATATTGGTGCAACTTTTGAGGGTACATAATAGCAGGAATCCAAAGACTTGGGATGAGAGTCTCACCTACATTCAACATGCATATGTTAAGGCAGCCCATAAATCCACTCAATTAGCTCTATTGAAGGCATGCTATAGATACTTGCCACAATCTTCATTTGATTTGGTCATGGAGACATCACATGACAAAGAGAAGGTGAGTAAGGAAGAAGCCAAGGCTGAATTTTTTATTTAAAAGTTGGAACATATGTATCAGAAAATGCAAAAGCAACTAGAAAAATCATAAGCCAGGTGCAAAGCATATTAGAAGATTGAACATAAAAAGAATGAAGAGAAATGAGAAAGGCACACAACACACATTGAGAGGTGTGTGGTGCTCGTATTTGTTACGCTGAAAGAGGTTACAATATAGTTAATGAAGTTCATAATTGAACATTAGTTAGTTGATAACTAATAGTTCATTAAACATTAAGTAATAAGCTTTAATATCACCCCTTAATGACTAAATTAGAGACAACATTTGTCCCGAATATTTACAAATACAATAAAACCAAGGAGTTTAGTCATTAAAATTGTAGGCCACTACTTAGATATTTGTCTGAAATCTGCAATAGTCCATTGATGTTTTGCTACCATCCAATGTATGAGCTTTGGCATAGAAAAGGAAAGTGAATTACAAAACCATGATTTGGTCGTGTTTGCATAAGATATGATAGGTGGTCCACCACTTGTTCATAGGATGATTCATTGACCGGTGATGAATAATCAATGGTTGATAATTTTAGCCCGAATTTCATAATTGTAAAATCAAAATATTGGATATTCTGATCAAAGAGAGTGTACCAAACTTGTGGAACCTGCTCAAGTGTGCACAAGGACTCAATGAATTTGCAATCCAAATGAGCAAGTTCAGGGACCTCAAAATATTTAGGGAACACTGTGTGGATCTCATCCAAATTTCTAGAGAGAAGCAACTAAAATTGAAATGTGACCATTTTTGTAGCATCCGTATGAGTTATAACCAACTTCATAGTAAGAGAAATAAGCATCTCCTCAATAATAGGAGAAATAATGATCTCCTTTATTGCTCATCTATTCCCCTTGTTGCAAAAAGCCTTTCGCAACAAGATGAGCAAAGTGTCCATGCTTTACCGACCTTTGAGTGAGTGCTTGTGATTGAGTGGCGTGTCCTGCCATCTCACCATGTGCCGCCAATGCATTCGGATAGTGGAGTCTCCGTCCACAATTAATTGTGCATCTGAGTGAGGAAGTCCATCCTCCCAAGGCATTTCAACCTCCCATACATTTTATTGAGTGAGAAATTCTATCCCCAAGGCATTACAACCTCCCATACATTTTATTGAGTGAGAAATTCTATCCTCCCAAGGCATCGCATCCTCCCACACATTCCCCATTGGGCAAGGAATTCCATCCTCCCAAGGCATTGCCTCCTTCCACACATTCTCTATAGCGGACATTCCAAATCCACAACGAGTGCATGCAAGTTGACCGAAGTAGGGTCATCAAGCCTATGATGGACCTCATTCTCGAACACATCCTAAATGGTAGAGTCTCCCTCCACATGTGCATTTAAGTTGATTGTAGCAGAGTCAACAAGCCTATACTCGGCCTCCTTGTCCAATGTTTAGGGAAAGTACGCATTCTTGTTTTACATCCAACACAACACAGTTTTGTGGAGAGAAATTTACAACAATATTGAGAGTTATTATTAATTGTCGGGTAGACACAAGATTTTTATGTATGTTAGGGACATACCTAACCTAACATTCCTTACTAATTGTTTTTTAGCATTATTCAACACAATGTGTACATCTTATATTCCCTCTAGGGAAAGTGACACCCCATTTGGTGATAAAATTGAATAAAAAATTGCAATAAATGTTACATACTAGTCCCTACGTTATGAAGAATGTTTGGCTGCGCGGAATCGATGAACCAATAACTCGGATCACTATTAGCTGAGCATGATGTCGTGAGAGTGTACTCTTCTTTAGAATCCTGTCTTTCAACTGCTGCCATATTTGCCTCATCTTGTTGCTTTTGGAAATCCTATTGGAGATGCCTAAACTTATGATAGTAATGACATTTCACTTGGTATTTGGAAGATTCACTAGAGTGACATCTCCACTTTTCCTTTGTCTAAGCAATCAATGCACTCGCTGATTGTATAGAACTAGACCCAATTGCTTGCGTCTTCTTGTATTCCTTTTGCAACAAGTAACAACGACTTGATTAAACATCAGGGTGTGGATTTCCTCCATCAAATGTAGAGCCTCCACAAATGACTCCAATGCAAACGGAAAATTGTTCAAAACAAACACCACCAAGTCATAATTATCCACCTTTTAAAAAATGGAATTGAGTTGGTCCGAAGATCTTTCATCCAAAGGTGTTCGATAGGGACTCATCGTCCATCATCCTTGTTAAACACCACAAATTCTTCGAGGTATAAAACCCGACTCTTCTTTGATGTCATGCGCTTATTCTTCAGACTTGTCCATATCACACTACTCTCAAAGTGGCATTCCAAACCTCGAGTTTCAAATCATTTGACACCGTCAACTTCAGCAACAACAAGTCCTCCTTATGACACTTGTTATAATCTGCAAAATTCGCAATAGGCCTACCTTTAGTGCCAAGGATTATTCCATCGCAGTCCCCATATTTTGTGATTGTCAGAATCTTGCGATTCCAGTCGTTGTAATTCTAGCTGGTCAATTTTTGTGCCTCTGGCAGGACTATTTTGAATATTGGTCTATTTTCACATAATACTTTATTTTTCCAACCTGAAAATCAATTCAACAAAAATTACAGTCTACACAAGTATATGACTTTTGACCTGTAGATTGATGCAATAAATGAAAATATATTATGACTTATGGCTTTTGATTTTTGACCTGTAGATTGATTTAAGTGGAAATGAATTATTACAACACAAATTTTATGAAAAACTTACAAATTTAATGTACCTTCCTGCTGGAGCTCAAAAATAAGAAGACTGCAATTTTTTTCTCTTAAAGACATTTTGCCCTCCTTGAAATCAGAAACCTTGTTTTTACTGTTGTATGCATATGAAATGACTGCATCAATGAACGATCTTACCAAAAGTGTCAAAAACATTTACATTGCTATGAAATCTCTCACGATCAACCTTGTGCCCTAGTATCTTTGGAAAACAAAATATTCAATTTGCCCTCTTTCAACACAAAATGTGATTGTAATAACTGTCATTTCACCTTTAAAATCGTCTGAAAGCACTTAAGAATCGTGCCCTTCAAAAACCTTAAAAATCTCGCAATAGATTCTCCTGCGATCTTTCTTGGAAAGAATGGCGTCTTCCTCAAAATCGCAGCTGTTGTACTCATGATTTTTCTGCAATTGTGCTGGTTACAATGACAATTTTTCCGTCATTGTAACTTTATGTGCCCTTGAAATCATAAAACTCAGCTGGCAACCACAAATCTCCTTAGAAATTATGTTAATTTCCTCGTAAATTTCAACAGAGAATGCATTTGAATTCCCTCTTGAAATCACTTTGGACCTCAAACAATTAAAAAAGAATGGTTTCAAATTGTGTTTAAAATGCCCTTCAAGAGCAAAGAAACGTGCCCTTGAATATTAAGCGTAATGATGTTTTTCTTTGAATAATTGTAATTTCATTTTTCCTGTAAAACAATTGTAATGATGTTTTTACTTTGAAAATGCGCTCAAAAATCTCTAAAACATATCTAGTAATATCTGAAAATCTACGTTATCGGAAACGTGGCTGGGGGCCTCGGGAGCGGGAGCGGGCGGGGAGTAGGGGGGGCGGAAACAACCGGGTGCACGGCACGGGCCGCACCGGGCGTTCTCGCAGCCCCGGCCGCCTCCACATGCAAAAAAACATATTTTTTAATTTATTTTTATTTTTTCATGTTTTTAAAGCCCCACAACAATAAAAAATTAAAAATTCTTCTAATCTAAAACCTAAAAGCTACCTCTAAACAATAAAACAAAAGAACAACACAAAAACAAAACATAAAGCAAACAAACTCACATTGTGGCTCTCCAAAATTGCATTGTGCTTGTCTAGGGTTTGAGGAGCTATTGCTAAGCTTGTAGGAGTGTGAGGAGCTGCAAAGGAGGAGGATTTGTGAAGGATTTGTGGTTTACTAAGTGAAGGTAAGTTTTTTTTTAATTTCTAGCCTTGTTCCTCTATTTTTTTTTTTATTATTTAATCTTTCACACATTACATTTTTTTGCTTATGTTCATTTTTATTTTGCTCTTTCTATTTAATTTTTTTAATTTTCATTGTTCAATCACAATGCAATTGCATGCCATTGTTTTCTTTGCTTAATTTTTTTTTTGAACCTTGTAGGTATTTCTACAATGGCAACAACAAGTTCTGCTTCTTCTGGGCAATCTTTGGCCAAGGACTTTGACCCAAATTCACCGTTATGGAGGCACGTAACAATAGTTCAACAACTTGCAGGTGGTGGTTGTTTTGAATGGAAATGCAATGAGTGTGATGGACTATTCAAAGGCTCTTACAGTAGGGTGAAAAGCCACTTGTGTGCCATAACGGGTAATGGTATAAGAGTATGCAGGGGAGGAATAATGCTGGGGTGCCAAAAGCAAAAGTTTTGGCATATATCAAAGAGCAGGAAGATGCAGAGGCAAAAGTGGCTATGAGAGCGGGTCATCCATTGGCCAAAAGAGGAGGTTCATCTCGTTCAGTGAGGCCTCCAGTTGCTCCATCATCTAGTGGATCCCCAATTGTGGCCATGCCACATCCATTTGTGGCTCCTATCTCCACGGATGAGGATGTTTCCCTTGCACGAAAGAAAAGTAAGACAAAAGGGCCATTGGAAAAGGCCTTTCAGAATGAGAGCAGGGAGATTGCAGATGAACACATTGCAAGGTGTGTATATGCTAATGGGCTTTCTTTTAATGTTGTGAGATCACCTTATTGGCATGAGATGGTGAAAGCCATCAATGAGGCACCAAAAGGGTATAAACCACCAGGATATGAGATCTGCACCACCCTTTTGGATAGACAAAAAAAATATGTGGAAACCTCCTTGCAACCAATTAGGGACTCGTGGACCAAAACTGGTGTGCCCATTGTTTCTGATGGATGGAAAGATGCAAGAAACCGCCCTTTAATCAATGTGATTGCAGTATGCCCTAAGGGGGCAATGTTTTTGAAAGCGGTTGATTGTGAGGGGCAAGTGAAGGATGCCCAATTCATAGCCAACATTCTCTTTGAGTCCATTGAGGCAGTGGGGCCTGAAAATGTTGTCCAAGTCATAACAGACAACGCCAAAAATTGCAAAGCTGCGGGGATGCTAGTTGAGGCACGGTATGGGCATATTTTTTGGACACCTTGTGCCGTGCATTCATTGAATTTAATGCTAAAGAAAATGGCAAACAAAATAGAGTGGATCCAACAAGTGTATGCAGAAGCTGAAGAGATCCAAATGTTTGTCACCAACCACCACATGTCACAGGGCATTTTTAGATCATTCTCGCAGTTGGAGCTACTGAAGGTAAGGAAAAGCTTTCTTTCTTTCTTTTTAATTTAAAATTTAATATAAGTTTTTTAGTATTCTTTTAGCTTTCAATTTTATAATTTAAATTTTATTTTTAATTTTTGTTCCTCGTTCTTATTAGGTTGCTGAGACTCGGTTTGCATCACACACAATTGTCTTGAGACGACTAGTGAAGGTGCGAGAGGCACTCATGAGGATGGTAACATCCAATCTTTGGTCTATATGGAGGCAATCAAACACTCAACGGGCTCAAAAAGTGAAGAACCTGATCTTAGAGGACCCTTGGTGGGATAGAGTGGATTATCTGTTGAGTTTTACGGAGCCCATTATAAGCATGATCCGGTTTATTGACACGGATCAGCCATGTCTAGGACAGATATATGACGACATCGACTTAATGATTGAGAAGATAAAAGCCATCATAAATGCAAAAGAACAAGATTGCGAGGAAATATTTTTCAAACAAGTGAAGTCAATCCTCATTGAGCGGTGGAACAAAATGACCACCCCATTACATCTACTAGCTTTTGCATTGACTCCTAGATTTTATAGCACATAGATCCTTTCCTTGCCAGGGAGGGTAGCACCATACAGGGATGCGGAAGTCAGTGAGGGATATATGGCAAAGCATTGGCTAGGTCTTCCTTGATCCTGAGGCCCAAGACCAGGTTATGGTAGAGTTTGGCAATTTTATAGCAGAAACGGGTCATAGCCTTCTCGCTTTTCGGAGCAAATACAAGATGGATGCTCATATGTGGTGGTACCTCCATGGTACTTCATTGGTTTACTTCTGCAACCTCTCGTAATCAAGGTCTTAGCAAAGGTAAGTTTTTAATTTTTTAATTCTCTTTTCTTTTAGTTTTTTAAAATTTAAGTTTGAGTATTTAAATTTGATGTTGAACTTTGCATTGACTTTGAAGTTTGGGTTGCCTTAATAGGTTGCAAGTTCATCTTCCTCTGAGCGCAACTCGAGTACGTATAGTTTCATCCACTCACAGAAATGCAACAGGTTGGGGGCTAAAAGGGCTGAAGATTTGATATACCTACATTCCAACTTGCGCCTTTTATCCCACAAGCTGAGCAGTACAAGGAAGGGTCACAAGACATTGGGACATTGATCCGAGAGATAGTTGACTTGGATGCTTCCATTTCCCACCATGGAGCATATGATGATGAGGGGATTTCTGTAGCACCACGCGACCTACATGCACAAGGGGGTGCAACTAGCAGTGGCCCTAGTGCAAGTGGTTCGAGCCCATGTGGTTCTAATGAACCACATAATGATGATGATGATGTAGCTGATCTTGATCCTCTTGATGAAGAGGAATATGATGAATAATAAATATTGACAATGAAAGATAGTTTGAACTTTGAATATTGATCTATGATTGAATTTAATATATCATGAGATTCATGACATTCACATTGTGTTCGATTTAAGTATTTTAATTTAACTTTTAAGCTTTTAAGTTTCTAAGTTTTATCGGTATCCTAGCTTGTTTTTTGTGGTTATTCATTTATTTAGCTTATAACTTGTCTTTTATCTTGTCTTTCATATGCATAATATGTGGTTAATAATTAAATTCCTATTTAGAAGGTTGAAATTTATATATTTTTTAATTTTTATATAGTTTTTGTACTACCGTATCCTACGCCGTATCGGGGTCAAATTTTTTTGTCGTTTTCGCGTATCGGATACCCGCTCTCGCTCCCGTATCAAAATGTTTCGGCTTACTTAGCCGAAAATTGTTCAACAAACTCATGTGCCCTAACAAATAATGCTATGATCTATGACCTCTCGCTTCTTCGACATCTCTTCCTCCTCCTCCACATTGTTCATACTTACAATGGCTATCTCGGACTTTGAACACTATAAGCACCAATGGTTGTGATACCAATGTTAGAAGATGTGAACATAGAAAGAATGAAAAGACATGAGAAAGGCACATGACACACATTGAGAGGTGTGTGGTGCTCGTATTTATTATGTTGAAAGAGTTTACAATATAGTTGAGGAAGTTCATAACCGACAATTAGTTAGTTGATAACTAATAGTTCATTAAACATTAACTAATGGAATTTAATAAAGCAAGGCATCTCCAACATAGGGTTAAACATGAGTTTAAAGTTGGGGACATTGATGGACTCTGTTAGAAGATATGAAGAGAAATAATGGTGAAGAATTGGAATACACTCATTGTAGATTGTGTGTTCGTCATTTTATTATGCAAGAGATAGTTACAAAATGGTTGAGGTGGTTATAACTGTACATTAGTTAATACATAACTAATAGTGACTTAATAATAAACGATAAGCCTTATATTCTAATACCCCCTCTCAAAGCTTACACTCTAGAAAGAAAAATCAAACATACTTCGACATAAAATTGAAAAGCAAGAAGTGAATAGAGCCATGCATTCTCTTTGAAAATGGTTCCTTGACCAACTAGAGCTCCAACAAGTTGCCTTGTAGTCTTTGTAAGGGTGTAGCTCCCGAGCTGAATTCCCTAGTTACGGGATTCCACCTCCCCAAAATCCCGAAATACAAACCTCCCAAATTATTAGACAAGAATACATGTTGAGCTACATCCACAGTGCTCCATTAAGTTGTCTAATGACCCTCATAAGGGTATAATTCCCAAGATCAACAAACTCTTGAATTAACTGGGAAGCCATCCATGTTGAGCTTCATCTACACTCGATTCCTTCCCATCTTCAAAGTGTGGGGCTTCTTTAAATTACGTATTCTTCATGAGCGAATTCTTCTCCACTTTTAGCATACGGTGAATCTTCAATATTGGCTACATTAACTTCATTTTGTATGCCTTTTAGCTTTCACTTGAGATCATCATTGGCTCGAATGCTACAGTTCCACACCATGTGACCTCTTTATTTACGAAAATAACATTCAATCTCCTCTTTGTTTTTAGGTGATCTTGTACGCTAATTCTGGAGTATAATGCACTCTCATGTTGAGGATCATTTTATGTATCTTTTGCAATTTTTTTCTTTTTCCAGCTAAGAGATCTGAAATCATATCTTTTAGAGATTGAGAATATATCTGAATGAGATTAAAAATGTCATTGGTTTATTTAGACAACAATTTGTTCAATAGAATCACTTTGGCAACCTTGTTAACTATCGTAGCCTTGAATTTTGCTAGCTGTCTAATAAGAGACCTCAAATTGCTTATGTGGCTGGACATATTGACTCCACATATCTTGAATCTAAATAGCTAAAGCTTTCTAGAAAATTTTGCATCAACTGTTTTTGCTCCAAACAATTTATTCAGATTATCCCAGATTTCTTGGATGATTTTTCTAGGTCTACATGATGTAACTTAGAATCAAAGAGAGCAAGACCAATAATGGCTTTGGCTCTATCATCTCTTCTCTTCCAATCCAATAATTTATTTGCATTTGTAGGTGATTTCTGTTTTCTAGTTACTATTCGCCATAATTTTTATTCATTAGTTGCATTTGTATTTTGGCTTTTGAGGTGTGAAAGTTGAGGATAGATTATTTGTCTAATGGAATTTCAATTCTCAAAAAAACAAAAGATTCGTGTTTTCGCCAAAAATAATATAAAATAAATAGAATACAGGCAGAAGGCTTGGAATGGTATTCATACTCTAGTTGGTGATTGGAATGTGCAAATTGTACTCTATTCCAATGCCCTAAAGCAGTGTTTTTCTAGTTTGAAAGTGTGTAAAATGACATTCTCCACATGTAATAGGACATCTATCTCTTTAACCGTGAAAGTACGCCCTCATTTGATTGATGTGGCTGTATTTTATGTGACTATGCCCTCTTGTGACTGACGCGATTGTATCTTCTATGAAGCCTTCTTTTTGTCCCATGCCCTTGAAAACTGAAATTTGTGAATATAAAACATGCCTTGTATTTATGTAACAAAAGTTCATGACAGTGCCTATATTGTGTTTAAACTTGTGATTGTATTGATTTGCGACACTATTTTAGTAGATTCTCGACTTTGTTTTATAATGATGGCAGTGAAATAATGGCAACTGTGACTTTGTGCCTTCAATGGATTTCAGACTTGCAAATGTTTCTTGGTGTTTTGTGAATGGGTTTAAAATATTTGATTCTTGATTTCTTCTTCTAAGTACCTCCTTATGTCTTCCTTCTCTCTTGTCTGGCTTAGATACCAATGTCAGAAGATTTGAAGAAAAATAATGACGAAGAACCACAGTGCACTGATTGTATGAAGTGTGTCTATCATTTTATTATGCAAGAGATAGTTACAAAATGGTTGAGGTGGTTACAAGTATAGTTCGCATACTCATATACGACAAATACTCTGCAGACCCAAAAAAATTGACTCGGTAAAAACTTGACAAGACTGAATATTCGGCAAAACTCAGCAACTTAAAAAATACGCAAAGTTCTTTAGAAAACATAAATTTCAAGCAAAATATTAAAAAAAATCTCTCCAAAAACTCGTAAGCATTCACAAATATTTGCCAAAAACTTGGCTGTGCAGGTTTTGGCGAGTTTTTCCGGCGAATACTCGGCCGGGGAAAAAAATGGTGAGTACTCACCAACTTGGTGAGTACTTATGTAGTATGCATACCTCCTACAACCGTACATTGGTTAATACATAACCCATAGTGACTTAATAAACAATAAACCTTATATTCTAATAGCACCCATCCTTCCACAAATAGGTGCCGAGGTGAAGATAAAAATTCAATCCTATTTGTAGTGATCCTTTCGAGATGCTTCAACGATTTGGTGATAATACTTTCATCGTTGACTTGCCTCGTGACACGAAGATGCATACATTTATTAATGTAGAAAGCTTGAAGCTGTTTGGACCTTCCATGCTTGATGAGGAGGAAGAGGAGAAACAAATTGATCCATAAGTTGAAATGAAAATTACAACTACAAAGGGGGATGATGTCGCAAGGGTCAATATCCAAAGAAGACAACATGGTTATCCAAAGATACAATTGTTTACTCTAGGTCCCACCCCACATAGTTCCAACCCATCATCCATCCCATTCATGATTAGGGTGTTAGTTCAAACCCTATTAACAGCATGACTATTAAGGATTGGACATGTATTTTCTAAATTGTTATGACCTCTATCTAATTTTTTTATTTTATTTCTAGTTTCTTTTTTGATCAAAATGTTGCCAAGAAGAAAAGAATAGTACACTGCATAAACAAAATAAACCCTAATAATAACATTGGAGTTGTGTTTGGCTAATAAAATTTGCTGGAATACATGGATAGAAAAATAATAATAGTGTGGAACTAATTAGAAATCAAGAACTTGGCAGAATATCTTTCCCAAATCAGAATTGGTGATGTTATATAATGTTGTTTCAACCACCCCACAAATCAGATTGCCAATAAACAAAAGAATGTTTTCAGTCCCATGCAATCTCTGGAAGAGATTTCCCACAAGGAAGTTGAAGGGTTTCATCCTTCGACATCTGGATCAAGGGTTTTCTTCCCTGAATCCGTAGATGAACTCTGCTTAAACTATAGTCACTCACTCTAGGTCTGAAAATATGTGAAACGAGTGTGGAATGCCTCCTCTCAAGGTTGGGAATCCTTTATTTATTCATTGACATGCTCCCAATCCCATACACCTAGACTTAATTTGAAATAATAAAGATTATTTTTATTTGATATGACATCAATTTCCCTTTATAATCAAGTAACACATGACATGGCACTTGTGTAAAAACATTAAAATGGCCAATTAGTCAATGAACCTCGACTTTTCATCACCAAATCAACCATAGCTTGAGAACCGATCGCTAGAAAGACCTAAAATAAAGCGATATGAACAACTGACTCAACCGTATGCATCGATAGGCTGCATGACATGGTCCTATTTCCGTAGCCTTCCAAAAGCTCCTAAGACATAAAAATGAGTTTCCATGGGGCACTTATAATGGGACTCGTACGCTTAAAAATATTTGAGGGCACAAACAATGTCAACAATAAAAATGCTTCTTTAGGGTAAATCCCCCATGAGGAGACTAATGGTGAGGGTCGTGCCTTCAACGAACCTCCTGAAATTTTAGGTAATGCCCATAAAATATAGAAAATGGTCCAAAACTCATAAACATACCAATGACAAATGAATGGAGCCCACCCTCACCAGTGTATACTTCTCTAGCAATCACCCCTCGCCCATCAAGAAGTATAGAAATGGGCTTGTGGGTCCCACACGTGTTGACTCAGTACAAATGGGACATTACAAAATCCACCCTTCTCGAGAATCGCTTGCCCACAAGTAATGCAACATCGGACGTTCAGGTATCTTTGGCCCCTTGCAAGTAGTTTTCTCTTGAGTAGGCTCCACCGACGGACTAAATCACTATTGGTCATATTCCTCAATATCCTCTTCCATGTGTCAATAATGACATTTGGAACCAATGCAAGTTCCCCCTCATCATCGGGAGGTGGCAAATCAACTAATTGTGCAACATGTTGTCCAAGTGCCTTTTTAAGCAAAGACACAAGGAAAACATTGTGAGTTCAATTGTGTGCTAGAAACTCCAAGTCATAGGACACCCCTCCAATTCTCTTCAATGCTTTGTACTGTCCATAGAAGTGAGGTTTGAGCTTTTCAACTGCACTTCATTTCAAGGAAGTTTGCTTATAAGGCTACAGGTGTAGAAAAAGTCTATCCCCAACCTCAAGCGATCTTTCAGTACGGTGCCGATCTGCATAAGATTTTTACTGATTTGTGCCCGATGCAAATGGTCTTTAAGTGACTTCAGAATGTCTTTGCCATGCTCCACAAATTCACCAGCTATTGGTACACCACTGTTAGCAAACACCAAATTAGTGAAACTAGGTGCATCATATACATATAGTGCCTTAAATGGTGTCATGCAAATGTACATGTGGTAAGTGGTTCTAAAACAATGCTCTCGAAGGTGCTACTGCCTAATCGATGATATGTACTCATCTATGACATAGTTCCTTAAGTACTCTTCAGTCCACTTATTAACTACCTCCGGTAAGCGGTACTTGGAGCGAGCTTGGTTGTAATCAAAGGAAATAATTCCCGTCAAAAGGTGCTGAGGAATCTTCGACCCCTGTCATTAGTAATGGTCTTGGGCAAGCCATGTAGCCAGATACCTCTCTGAAAAACAGGTCAGCCACCTGTGTTGCTTTGTGTAATATTATTGCTCATTAATTATCGGTGTAATTTGTAGGAGGGCCTTTGTCTTGTAGTGGTAGATGAATAGTTCTCATAGAAATGTGAAGAATCTTCTTGGAAGGTGAAATGAATAGCCATTCTTTGGCTATATATGTTTATAATATTTCTTCATTTGAATTAAATGAATACAATTTTGGTTTTCACGAATTCAGTTTTCAAAATTCTCAGTCTATTTTCTTGGCCTGACATTGGTATTAGAGCACAGGCATTTTCTTTTTATTCCTCCAAACTGTGGCAGACAAAGAAGTGGCGATTTCTTAATTCCTGGCTGCCTTAAATCTCCATTAGGAACAGCTGTTGAACTAGTATTGGTTTGACCACCTGCTGCAGTGCCTAGCATTGGAAATCTAGTTTGATTAAGTGACTTCATTCTCAAGGTTTGACAAAAATCAAAATATATTGAAGCAAAATATAAAGCCTTAGAGATTCTATGGGTTGTGGAGTTCTTATTAAGCTAGAAATACAACATTCATTCTGGCTGCAACACGAGGTTGCTTTGACATCAGGAATTCCAAGGCCAACTATTTGTCCTTTGCACCCGTTGCTGCTGGAAGGAACGTTGCTGTGGACCTGCTCCAGGCTCTCCTCACCGTCGGAATGGTTGATCTATCAACACACTGCATTTCATTTTGATTCATGCTCTGTAGTCTTTGACTTGACATGCCAGCTGTTGCTGCCACCACATGAATCGTCTTTATTCAATGTGGTTCTTGTTTGATATCTAGCACCTGCCTTGTTGCCCTCCATGCCACACAATCCGTCTGCTCAAGAGCTCCATCCTTTACGTTTGTAAATTCACCATTGCATTGAAAGCATCTAGTCTTTTCATGATAAATAAATATTGAAAAGGGGGCATAATATTTTAATTTGGAGTATTTTTTAATAACAAAGAGGAATATTATGACTCATCAAAATGAAGTCATTTTGGTTCATTATTCATTGTTTTATTTAATTCAAAAAAATAAGTAATTTTTGCAAAAAATCAAACAAATATTTGCTATCCAAATAGCAACATTCGGTATTAATGATGTCTTTGGTTAACGTTCATGAGTAATGTTGTCATGTTGGAACAACGGTGTTTTTAGCATCGCCCCAAAAATCACCAAGGAGAAATAAGGGAAGAACATTTTTCCATCCCTCGGCTACCCAATTGTGTCTATCGCGAGATGTAAGTCTTGAAAGTACGGAATTTTAAGTATATAGCAAAGTTAAACCCTGGTGTCCCCAGATTTCATCCTGAAATCTGAGACTACCCTATCCGAAAAAATTTCGTACTTTTAAAATAATGGGTCGTTTTGTGTTTTATTGCCAGAAAGTTCCTGTATTGTGTCAAGATATTCCCAAGGAGCCATATTAGCCATTTTCGCCAAATACCTAGATGCCCAAAATTGTTATATTCTCGTGCCGGGATTTGCCTGTGGGAAATTTGTATTTAATTATTTTGAGCCCCATTTGAGGCAATTTGTGCTCCGGTTTAACTCTGTTGTGATCGTACATATCGTTATTCCCATATACCAGTAGGGTTTTAACCAGGAATGAATCCTGGGCTTTATTTGTAACTTCTGGCAACGTTTTGTGTTTTTTGTGTTTTCTCGTTTCGTTTTCTGTGAAATTTCTCTAGATCAATTCCTTTGCCGGTTTGGCCTGATTCTTGGCCTGGAGTATCTGGAGATCACATACGCACGTTGTGCCAGAAGGAATTCGCCATCGGAGATCTGGTTCTCTTGGAAAAGACGAAGTTGTGCACCAAAAAGCTTCTTCTGGGCTGGCCGCATTTTTGGAAAAAGAGGGTTTGAAGTGGATCATGGGATTTTGGAAGCAAAGCGGGCGGTGGAAATTTTGTGCACGCTAACAGGTACTTTTTCCCATGTAAGCAATGCCACTTAAGCCCAATGGAGAAATTGGAGGCGTGAGCAAGCGGGAATTTCTTACTTGCCTTGCAGGGTAAAAATTCCCATTGTGGAATAAAAGAAAAGCAACTTAAGTGAATCACGGGATTTTATTGCCACCCTGAAAGGGTAAATAATCCCATTATGAAAGTCAAACAACTTAAGTGAATCATGGAATTTTCGGGCTGCCTTGCAGGTAAATAATCCCATTGTCATGTGACTTTTAAAAATAGAAATTCCTTATTCCAAAAAGTGCGACCCACCTTGGGTGAATAATAATGCATTAAATAAATATTTGTTAATATTTATTCACCCAATTTTGGTGCCCAAGTTTGTGGAAAAGTCAACAAAGGGAAGTGGACAAAAGAAATTTAAAAATAGAATTCCAAAATTAAATAAATTTAATTTATTTAATGCAGCCCCATTTGGGAGAGAATTAATACTTTTTAAAGTATTAAATGATTAAATTAATTTTTATTTTCAGTGGCTAAGGTCAAAGCATATTGTGAGGCTTGAGTTAACTGGAAGCAGAAGTCTAAAATTAAATAAATTTAATTTATTTAATGGCAGCCATGAGCATGCACAAAATAGGCGCCCCATTTGAAGAGTGAAGATTATTAATTAATTAATTAATTGCAGGAATAGGAAAAGCATTAATTAATTATAGAATGGTGAATATTATATAAGCAAGGGCTGCCATATGGATGAATTAATTAATTCATAGGCAGAGAAATGCAGCCCAAAGGAAAAGTGCGCCCCATTTGAGGGGATTTTTGCTCGAAGAGGGTGAAATTAATCTTGAAAGCTTCCAATTTTGGCGCACAGGTTGAAGAAGGTTGATTTGTGTTTGGATAATTGCTTGCATAAGTGATACAGTGCTCAGTGAAATTGGTAAAATCCATGTTTGCTTTGTATGCAAATAAAACATAAAATTTTGGGCAACAACAGTTTGAATTATGCAGATTTTTATGATTAAAATCCATTGTTCATGTTTGGTTGCCATCTTTGTTTGAATTAATTGTAGGAATTCATTATAGGTGCTTTTATAAGAGAAAGGGAGCTTAAATCAATGTCAATCAATGTTTTAAAAATCGGAACCGGACTCGGAACCGGCCGAGGTCCGGACCGGACCGGAACCGGAACCGGACCGGAACCGGACCGGTTCAAACTTAATGAACCGGTTTACTAAAAAATACATAAAATTTTATATTTTTAATGAAAATAATATATTTGAAATGTTAAAAACGATAATTCCAACAAGTACACACAGAATATGCAAAGTTTTCTCTTATATATATGCAAGAAAGGTGTTTATAGCAAAATGGCACGAACTCCAAGTCGATACACAATACATATATCATAGATGAGATTCGAAACAAAATACATAGACATTGAGGCTCAATGATCAATCTCCATAGTTCAAGACTCCAAAAAAACAACATGATATGATCATTGATACATTACAAATACTACAAGTTACAAAACTCTAGAATAAACTAGATGACTCATGACATCAATGATCAATCATCATGATCAAACTCTGCACCGCTGCTGGAAATGGGATCCTCAAGGTCATCCTCATCAATATGATCACCGGCCTCTGGCTCTGACTCGGACTCATCCAAATCCTCAGGTACATCTGCAACAACTGGAGCTGCGCGGGGTTGGGGAGTAGCACGAGTGCGACTAGTGTCTCTTGTGTCTCGTGACGATGGCGGCGGTGCTGCTAATGGCTCATCAGATTCTTGATCCAAACCCATCCACCCCAAGTCATCGGGATCAAACTCTGCTGGCTGACTCTCCTCTACCCATTCTGAAGTTGGATCTATATCATCCAAGACAATGGGATCGATATCGAGGTCTTCGGTTCAACAGCTGGTTACGCCTTAACCGAAGGTTTATCTTGCACGCGAACAAGATCATTCAACCGTTGTTGTTCCAAGCGGTTTCTCTTCTTCGTGTGAATCCGCTCAAAAAAGCACGGACCGATTGCGCTCGCACCGAAACTGCAAGTTTGGCTCGAGGATCCTAATTGCAAACTTTTGCGATTGAGGACCGACTACGAATGAATCCCACCAATGTGCTGCGATAAAAAATGTAAATGTTTAATTAGTAAACAATGACAACAGAAAGTTAAAAACACAGTTAAAAATTAAAAGTAAAACATAAACTTATAACTTAAAGGTTAAAGCGTAATTCAACAAATTAGAAAAATATTGTCTTATGCTAAAAATTCATGATTATTCATTAAAATTTTTAATCAAATAAACTTCAAAAAACTTAGAATTTCTTACCTGGTTGGTCCACATCCCTTGCAATCTTTGCAAGGTTTTTTCCAAAGGTACCTGTGGCTCTGCTGAAGAAGCTGATCTGTCGGTGAACCTCAAGTTGTTGCATCTCATCAGGGACCATGCGCTCTAGGCACTCGTACAAACCATCTTTTACTTCTCCTGTTTGATCTTCTCCAAGCTGAGCTCTGTAATGATATTTTGGGTTCAAGAAATACCCAGCTGCATGTATAGGTCGATGGAGTTGATTGTTCCATCTATTATCTATGATCTCCCATATAGGCCCATACTTAGTTACCCTGTCTTTGTATCTTTGCCCTTATCGCTCCTTTGCACGATCCATAGCCTCATAAATATAGCCCATGGCTAATTTGTCCCCATCCACCAAATGACACCTTAACAAGAGGCTCAATGAACTTTCACAATCTCTGTTGTTTTTTCCAAAATAAATTATCAAAAAGTTTCTTCTTTGTGTCTTTCCCATCTGTTCCGGCTCCATTTTGATGCATTCCATTCATCACTTAAAAACATCCTTTTCAAGTTTCTTTGTTGGGAAATAAGAGATCGCAACGTGAGAAAGTTCGTTGCAAATCTCGTGATGGCTGGCCTAACAAGTTCTCTGCCCTCAGTGTTCTTCCTCATTAGGTTCAATACCCATGAGTGATTATAGATGTATTTGGTGATGCTCTTGCCATGCTCTACAGTGTTCTTGATCCAATCTTTTTTCCCTATATCCTCAAGCATGAGGTCTATGCAATGTGCAAAGCACATGGAGTCCAAAATATTGTTTTGTGTTTGGCCTCAACATCTTACCAAAGCAAGAACATAATTAGATGCATTATACATCTGTTATGATTTGTACAACATTTTCTACCCCCACCTCTAAAACAATCTCATCCAAAAGCTCAAACAATAAATTTGCATCTTTCACCCTATCAGATGCATCTACTGATTTCAAAAACATTGTACCTTGTGGACAAGAGGCAAGAAAATTTATTATTGTGCGGTTCTTGCCATCACTCCACCCATCGACATGATAGTGCATCTGTTTTGGCCCATGAAGCTTTGCTGACCTTTCAAATATTCATCTATGGATGCTGACTTCTTTCTTCAAAAGTGATCCTCTCAAGTCATGCATACTAGGGCCTTTGAAGCCCTTACCAGCAACAACAATGGAATCAAACATCGGCTGGTAATAAGGTGAGCGGGCAGCATTGAAAGGGATATCTGCATCATACCACCATTTAGCAATGTACTCAAAATTTGCTTCTTTGTATTGCTTCTTCGATGGTTATCAAGGTAGGCTGATTTTGTGTTGGCATGGAGGCACTTAGCGAGTGGCGGAGTGTGGAAGATGGAAAAAAGCTTTGAATGGTCTTTCTTTTTTGAGGCCGATTTTCTCGATTTATGAGTGGATGGGGAGGCATATGCGAAAGGGTCTCTAACTTGATCACGAAGGGTCGAGCAAGATCCTTGACACTCGAGGCATGTTCCCTCCTTCTCCCTATTTCAGCTTCCATCTCTTTTTGCCTAGCCTTCTCTTCTCTATGTTTTTCAAGCATGTTTTTCATTTCAACCTAATGTCATCAATACCGGGTGCCTCACATGGGGTAACTTGGCCTCTTTGACCAGCCAAGTGTTGTTTCAACCTATGAATCCCCCCCTTGATGCGTTTCTTACAATATTTACAAAAACTTGGTCATCAATTAAATGCATGGCCCATGTAGGGTCTTTTGATTTGGGGGCCATTGCGAAATGCAAACAAAGCTGAAAATGCAAATAAAAAATAAATAAATTTCCTATTTCATTTTTAATAAAATTTACAAATAAGGGGCAAGTTTAAAATGTTACATACCTTTGATGTGCACACAAATGAGGTGAGGAAATGCTCAAGCTTGTATATAGCACCACAAAGAGCCCACACTCCAAATGTAGATGTAAATGCCACCACAAAGAGCCCACACTTGATACCAAACAACTCCAAATGAACACTATTCAAGGCTGCCCCAATCCTCCAAATCCTTGCAAATAAGAGAGGTGCTCACAAATAGAGGTGAGGTGCTCACAAATGGCTGCCAATATCACCACAAAGAGCCCACAAGCAATGCCAAACAAACTCCAAGCCTCCAACTTCCAAGCTCACTACAAAAAATAAACTCTTCAATCTTATGCTCACAAATGCTTTTGCTCACAAATGCTCACAAATGCTCAATGAGAGAGGTGTGGAGTGATAGAGGGGGGGTATTTATCACACTAAATTAGGGTTTAGTCACTTTAGAAACAATTAAAAATTAAAAAAAAACATAAAAAAACGCGTTTTTCCTTGCTGCCGCCGCGCACAGGAAAAAAACGAACCGAACCGGCCGGTTTGGCCGGTTTTAGCCCAAACCGGCCTAGCGGTCCGGTTCAAAGGCCGGTTTAACTTTTTTTTTTTCAAACCGGTCAAACCGGCCGGTTCCGGTTCCGGTTTGACCGGTTTTTAAAACATTGTGTCAATACATTGAATATATCCTCCGAATCAAGAATTATCCAGATCTCGCATCTGCGATTTTAAAGAATTCCGGCCGAATAAAGAGAAGAAGAATTGCTCAAACAAAGATAGATACGGCTATGGCAAAGCAGGATGAAAAAGAAAGCACAACGGCATCATGCATTACTTCCAGATTTGTTGACACCAGAGATAGATCCAAATCCAGATCTCATAATTGCAAAAGCTTCTGGCAAAAATTTAGGCTCTTGTTTCAAATGCAGCCCGTGAAGAAGCCAGTGTGTGGAAATTTCTTCCAGGATCTTGTGCATGTGCTTCCAATCTTCTAGTTGAATCCTTCATTGAAGTTGCATTCACCCGGAGTGCTTTCCAGAATTTTTAATTGTTCATATGCAATTAAAAATAAAAATGATGAGTTATTTACGGCGAACATTGCATTGATGCATGTACTAGAGAAGAATTGTAAAAGCTTCAAGGATAAGAAGGAAGACATGTCAAAGGCAATACCCGCAAGCTGCTTCTAGTCACTTCCCGAGATCCAAACCGCTTCCAAATCCAAATTGCTTCGGTCACTTCAGATCAGTTTGCTTCACCGCTTCCAGATCTAGTTTGAATCATTGCATCACGAGAATATGAAAAAGGACAAGACTATGCAACTTCCTCTTTCTTTTTCTTTCTCTTATTTCCTCCGACAAAATAATTGAGCGATCAATTAAATTATACAACTTAAGTGATTGGTTTAAAAGCCATTACTTGAAGAAGTCAACTACTTGGAGATAGGTGGCAGACGTGCAAAATAGAAGGTTCTATTTTTAGTTGCAAATCATGCATGTCATGCAAAGAGGAATTCCAGGAGGGAGATTGCCAGTTGTTTCCTTTCCGACTTCCACATGTGTCAGTTCAACTAAAAGCTTCCAACTTGTAATTGCCCCTCTACATTCTATAAGTAGAGGAAGAACCTTCGGGTTAATGATCAGAATTTGTAAGTAGCATCCTTGTGTTCTAGACTTTGTGTTGAAACCCTTGAGAGCCACTTGAAGCAAAGGAATATACAGGAGCAAATTTCCGGAGAACTTTGTGTCACGGTGTATTGTGTTTCTTGCTTTTTATCTTAGATCTCTTAATAGACTGTGTTATTTCAGATCTAGATCTAGAGCTACCTTTGCTTATAATTTTGTGTTTATATCTATTGGTTTCTTCTATGTGCATGCAATCAACTTTGCTATCTATTGATTGAGATGCACATCTTCCCCATTTCTTCTCTGTGTTTATATAATTCCCTTCTTCTATAAATATTTCCTTTCTTAAATAGCTGCTTACTTGCTGCAGAACTGTTCAATTATGGTTCATGAACTGAGTAGTTAAAGTAAAACCCCATATAGATACTAACATACTTTAATTGACAAATCTGACACGGGAGCCTCACCGGTAAATGAGGGAGATTTATTTCATGACTGCCTAGGTTTTATGCTATGCAGAAAATCTAGCCAACAGTTTTTGGCGACTCCGCTGGGGAACAACACAAATTAGCAGACCAGAGCTTTCTCAAGTTAGAAGCCGCAGATCCAGTCTTTCACCAAGAAGAAGAGTGCAAACACATTGATCCGGATCATCTTCAGCATAATCCGGCAGCTGGAATTATTCATCAAGTCTATTCTCAAAGAAGACGTGCTCCTTTCATGATGCAGAATCGGCCACTTGCCCTTGCAGCGCCTGTTCCATGGGGTGCAAGTTTTGGGCCTTTGAATCTGACTCCTATGCATGATCTACCTAAAGGGACGAGAAAGAATTTTCCAAAATTCTTTGGAGATGGAAAGTAGAATCCAGATGACCACTTGGCTGCGTTTTTCATATCTTGTGGAGTGCTTGCAATCGAACATGAAGATGTATCATCGGACTCTTCATAGAGACTCTGCATGACTTGGTGGAGAATGGTTCTACGGCTTGCTCTGGCACATAACCAATCAAGGTTATTATGCGGGATGCGTTTTTGAAAAGATTCAAACCAGGTTGAAGATTCCAAGACATTGATAACTCAACTCACTCGGTTGAAGAAGGAGCCATATGAGCACATGCGGGATTTTATTGCAAAATTCCAAAGATTTGTCAGACAAAATTCCGCTTCGCTTCTCGAATGACGAGAATCAAAAGGTATTCTTCATCAATGCTTTGCTTCTGAAGTAAGCTATCAATTGCGAAGAGCACGCCTGCTTTGATTTGTTAGCATTTGAAAACATGGCGGTTGAAATTGAAGACGACCTCATCATGGTGGAAATATAAAGAGCAACACTTCGAGAGTGAAAGTTCATCCTCTGCTACTACTTCCGATTCACTCTGCAAAAGTTAGCAAATGAGATGATGCGAGATGAAGAAACAAATGACTCAAATGGCTCAAGGCAACAACACACCCCACCTTTCGGAATTTCAACAACAACCGAATCGCATTCTTTGGTTCCCAAAGATTAGCAATTGAAGCTGCTCCCAGAAACAACGTGGAGATGAATGAAGAAGACCAAGAAGCTGACGCTGATCAGCTCGAGGATGATGATTTTATAGGACCTGCTGGTGACTCCAACATTAATTACCTGAACTACAAATTTGAACATGACGATGAGAAACTTCATGAAGATGATCATGGTCATACATATGCAGTACTTACAAGATCACAAACTCGCCAAACCTAAGCATTAGCAGACGAGCAAAGAAGGGGCATCCCTTTGCCTTCTTCCTTAGCTCCTGGAAGTAAGCATGTGAGTTCTTCATCTCAACCACAAAAAGTAGCTCAGGTATCTGAATCTATACCTTCCTTCGACATTGTTGATCATGTCAAGAAAACTAGGATTCGAATGTTAGAAGCTGAATACTTGAGAGCCTTTCCTGAGCAGTTAAATAGGCTAGTCAAATATGTGCAATCACCAGGACAATCCAGTACATCAAAAGGCCTTTTGCCTAAGCCCAAAGTTACTCCTCCCCAGAACAACACTGCAGTTGTTAAATCCTCACCTTCTGAAAGAGTAGAATCTTTCTATGTCTCCTTATTGCTTAATGGTTTCAAGTTAAGTAGAGGGAGAAGAACTTGCAGCCGCATTATTTGAAGGAGTAATCTTTGGACTTGACAAGATACCCCGTGAAGTATTATTTGTTGAAGGGTTGGGACCATTACTTTGCACATACTTGACCAATCTATTTAGCTGATCAGGAAATGCCCTCAAATACTCAGCTTCTGACATTTGGACCTTGGTCTTCTTGATATGATCGATGATGTCAAAAGCTTGACTTGCTTCAGCTGGATGTGTGTTGGCCCTTTCTGCGAATTGAAAGAATTTGAATATTTATCTTTGGGCGCTAATGAAGAAGGAAGAGGGCTGCCTCTTTTCAAGATAGTAACATCCGGCCCAGGATCTTCTCTTTCTCTTCTTTGGCCGCTTGTGGATGCTTCGGCATTTTGGCGTGTTTGGGACCTTGTGAACACTGCAAATGTGTGACCATCAAAATCTTCAAAAGATTCATAATAGCCATCATCAGATTCGTAGTCTAGGTAACCAATATTGGAGTCGCCAGTAGGATCTACAAAGTCTTCATCATCAAATGATTCGTCAATGCCTAGATCTTCTTCATTAGTTTCCAAGTTATTCCTTGGAGCAGCTTCAATTGCCAACTGTTGTGGTGCAGCAACAAGTCTATTTCGATTTTGATTTTGACCATTAAAGGTCCGAGCAGGAGCTATTCTTGAAGGGGTCGCATTTCCTGCTTGAGAGATCTGCTTCTTGATTTCGCGACATGTCGTTAGCCAATCTTTCAAAGCAAAGGATCGAAGTACTTGAAGAAGCTCCATCACGTTTGTGCGATGGTTGTTTGAGTTTTCCAGCCATGATCAAGTCATCTTCAACTTCCACGGCAACATTTTGTGCTTCAAGTAGATTTATAGGTCTTTCCCTTCTTAGTTGATATCCAACTTCGGGCAATGAGAATTTATAAAAAACGTCTTTTGATTTTCATCGCTCAATGCGGCAGAAGTGGGGATTTTATATAAAATCCTCTTGGAACCTTGCAATAAAGTCCCGCATGTTCTCACTTGGCTCTTTCTTCAACTACGTCAGTTGGGTGATCAACGTGCTAGCGTCCTCTGCAGGCTTGAATCTTTTCAAAAATTGCTCACGCATAGTCGCCCAGTTGGTTATGGTGCCAGGAGCTAGCCGATAGAACCATTCGCCAGCCAAGTCGTGTAGAGTCTCAATGAAGAGTCTGACCGAGACATCTTCATGCTCCACTGCAAGCACACCACAAGATATGAAGAAGGCCACCAAATGATCATCTGGGTTTTGCTTTCCATCTCCAAAGAATTTTGGAAAATTCTTTCTGGATCCTTTTGGCAGATCGTGCATAGGTGGAGCCAAGTTTAGTGGCCCAAAAGCTGCTCCCCATGGGACAGGTACTATTTGGTTTTGATTTGCCATGATGAATGGGGCACGTCTTCTCCTTGTGTAGACTTGGTGAATAATTCCAGCCGCCGGATTATGCTGAAGATGATCCGGATCTGGATGAGCGTGCACTCTCCTTCCTGGTGAGAGACTAGATCTGCGGCTTCTAACTTGAGGAGGATGATTGAAATTGAATTGCTCCTGCAATATGAAGAAATGATCAGTCCTTGTGCCTTCACGGATCGGGTGAATGGATGTTCAACCAGGTTGAGATTTGTATGGAAAACACTCTGATCTTCAAAAGATAAGCTTTGATTTGCAAAGATAGTTGTTTCCCCAGCTGAGTCACCAAAAGCTGTCTTGCCTAGGTTTTCAGCTATGTAGAAAATCTAGCCAAGTTCTCCTTTCCCACAACCAGTAGCTTGATTCACAAGTACAAGTGTGCATCACTAGTTTTTTCTCAACCGCCAAATATTCATTGACCTTGGGTGCTAGAAGAGGTTATAGGTTGACAAGTTTGTTTTCTCCTCGTTTCTACATCTTTCTGCCCTTGGCCTTTGACATTCCCTTATAGATATTATCATGTCATTGGTTCTATGCTGGAGATTTGCTACAGTTGAGTGGCAACACCGAATTGCAGCATCGGATTCTAACACCAGCTTTGATCTTCATCGGTGTCATGTTTCATTCAGGGGCCTTTACCTTACGTGGCTATTTATTACTTTTTCTTGGGTCATATGGTTTGGGGTTCAGCTGCTTTGGGTTTTTCTAGTTACTTTTCATAACCTGGGGTCCCGTTTACCCTAGCACATTTCTATTATAATTGAATTTACTTATGAATTCCACTGATCAAATTTGGTCATTTGTCGTGGAAAATGAATATTATTTTTGTCTACCTTTTTTTTATGAAAACTAGAATATATTGGCAAGGTAATAGATATTTGGCCGTGTTGTTCACGGGAGATGTAAATGCATCATATAAATCTTGTATGGAGTTTAACTTTTGGTCAAATTATGGTGATTTAATTTAAATGGAAGTTTGAACCAAATTATATTTATCCTGAAAAGCTATCTTCATTGATAGTAAGTTTGTTGAAAGTTGCTTGATATGTTATAGGAAATTGTATTGACAATCACACAGTGATGAAACTGCAGGAAAACTGGAGTCAGATGATGCTAAGGCAGAGGAATCAATCTATTCTGCTCTACTGCATAGCAAGCATGCTAATAGAACTGTTTTGGGAGAACTTTTGCTGGACACTTACGAGTGGAGAGGAAATGTAGCACTTCTGAATACATCTGGAGCACTTGGTAGGCTGCCAGAATCCATTATTGAAGAGTTAGAAGAAGCAGATAATGTATATCAACTTGGCCATGTGTTACGGCAATGCAGGTCTCCTGATTTTTGCACAGATTACTCAGTTGCAGGTAGTTTTATGATATTTATGATACCACATTCAAAAATGATAGTTATTATGTTATTTTCGGTTGTGTATCTCCTTTTATATCAGCAACTTTCAAATCCTTTGTTGTCTGCTACCAATTTACCTAGTTTCTTCTGTGATGAAGGATGGAAACCGTGGAATCATCTATTTGTAATGTTGTTTTAATTTTCTTGATAATTTGTTACAGAAACTATCAAAATCTTGGGGATGGCTGCGAAGGATTTTGTGTCGAGAGCCAGAGCTTGTTTCAGTCTTACCTTTCTTGTGGCAGGCATGTCATTTATTTTTTATTTTTATCATTTACTACTAGCATATTTTTATTAATCAACTGATTGCTGCGGTACTTCGACCTTGCAGTGTGAGCTTTTGTACCTGCAGGAAGGGTTAGTAGCTTGTGGTGGGAAGCACTTTGTAGATTCGAAAAAGCTTTATTTGACAGTTTGCAAGGTGGTTACAAACAAGTCTCACGAGAAAGAAGTCAAGGATTTTGTAGAACATATTTCCCACAAGCTTGCTGACAAGTGTAGCCTCATCCGTCGCCAAGCTCGCCGCTTCTTCACACATATCTTCAATACCTCATTTGAGTTCTCAAATGAGTCATCCCTATCTAGAGGGAGTGGCCAAAAGCACTTTGCCACACTAAACACCGTCTTTGACTGTTGCAACTTAGAAAGGGAATATCCACTCAGAAAGACTACAAAAATTCTGTTCCAGATGATTATGACCTGGGATGGTTGGAAGGGATTGACACCCATCCAAATGCACATGCAATCCTTGGTAGTCTTCTCCCGGCTATTCAAAATGCTGTTCTAGTTGAAACGACATTTGAAGTGGTAAAGCCGTGTGAAAAATTCACTGTAAATTGTTAATCAAAGTAAATTCTGACATCATATGATATGCAACTTGTGGATGATATAGATGGTGGTTTTTGAGGGTAGTGTTATGGACACGTATTACATTTTCATGAATTGTAGAATTTGTTCATTATTTTTAACTGCATAAAGCTATGGATACTTATTGATTGTACATGTTTCACAGTTGCTTACTATTTGTATAGCTGAGTATATCTCTAGTATAGACTTATATTTATAAGATAGAAGCTTTTTATCGTTGGCGGTTAAGTTTGTTGCTCTTTTTCACCTTTAGATTTATATTGTGTTTCATGCAGGTAAGTGTATACTTAAAGTTTCTTGAGAAGTATTCTCCTCCTTTTCCTTCACTTCTCTCTTTGTCTTGCACAATTGCAAGGTTGCTTGTGCAGCGAAAGGAGTTTGCAACTTGCTTTATTTTAAGGGAAAAAGAAGGCACGTCTATTTCCGGACAGGACATCAATATGACAGAATTTATACTCAACGCTCTGTATGAAGCTTTGAGAGTTGGGACCTTCTGTCAATTAAATGATGAGAAACTTGTCAGCATAAAATCACCTTTAGTAACACTTGTAGCACCTTTGAATGGCGGTGGGGGTACAATGTGTTTAAGACGCATTACATTACACAAGATTGTTCTGGATGCTATTCTACTTGTATTATCTTTGCCAGTGGATGGGGAGAATAATGGCAAGAACGAGAACGCCATTATTGAAAGAATGATAGAATTCTTGTTACCTAATGTTGGTGGAAAGACACGTGTAGCTTGGTTGGAGTCAAAGATGGGGAAAAACTTGCCATTACTTTCTGAAGATCAAGCCATAGCCTTTTCACGGAGCAAAGACGAGAGAATCGCATTTGCAGGTAGACCTTCCACCTTTGCTACTTTGTTTACAGGTTCTGTCTGTGGGCCTTTAATATCTATCATTCTATGAAGCACCATTAAATTAAATCTATTATCATTAATAGTGTGTACATTTGATACCTTAGTTTATGGGAAAAACAACTTGTCTTGGTGCTGAAAATGGAGAGTAAAGTCATTTGCAATATACAAGAGTAAAGTCATATATCATGACTGGAAAGTACTTTTTACTATATTTAAAATTTCAGAACAGTCAATCTGGCTGTTTGTAAGGCTACTAATGATTGGATTGGGACCCACGGGTGGCTCAAAAATGACAAAACAGTTAGCAAGGAAGGAGCCAGCATCCAAGTTACCTCGAAATTTCATATCCTGTACAACAAAAACAGAGGAGGGAAGAAGGCAAAGAATCAAGGTGCAAAATCCTCAAGGGGCTTTATATGGCTCTTGTCATGCTACTAGCTTGAGTGTCAGCTGACCAACCTCTGATATGCAAAATCACTCTCTTGGTGTTCTTCCAAGGCCATAAAAGACCATTTTAGATTGTATTTCCTACGCCATGCTTCTGGGTACCCTTGTGCACAGCCTTCAGCTAGCTGCTTTTGTGTTTGTAAAATATAGCCTTTCATTTGCCTATTAAAATAAAGTAGTTGTCAGATTCGGACAGGACATGAACTTCCCAAAAGAGAGTATGAGTCAGACTTAGAACTGACAAATAAGAAACTGCATAAGTACTAAAAAAATCTCAATTGAAACTGGTTGCAAAATCACTTTCAGATATGCAAAGCAAAGTCATGTTTTCGGTGTTCTTCAAAGGTCAGATAAGACCATTTTGGATTGCATTCCCTATGGCATGCTACCGGGAGACATAGAACTGACAAATAAAAAATTGCACAAAATATTGAAAGTTTTCAAATGAAACTGTCTGCTGCTGAGGAAGATGAGATTTCTTTGGAAACTACTCTGTCAAAATTATGTAGTGAAAATAGACTGCTACAAACCCTGAATTAAGGGTCTCTAAATTTTTCTGATAATATCTACAAAAATTACTTTGTTTTGACCTGTATCGTAAGTCAAGGCATGTAAGCTTTCTAGGTAAAATCTTAGTACGCTTGTTGAAATCCCCTGTTTAGATTCATTAATGCCCATACTTAATATGCTCTTATGCAGTTTCTATACCTAACTTACAGGGAAATTTGAGATTGCAAAATTTATATATGATTTCCAGAGAGGCTTGTACTTCTTTTGATTGTTTAAAATATGGTATGCTTGTTTACTGGTGCTTTCTGACTTCTGATCTTTTTGTTTATTGATTTTATTGGTTACGAAAATGCAAAGATTATCTTAAGAATTGTTTTGGGTTCAATGATTTTACAGGATACAATGCACTCTCGATGAAAGCTATTCTACAGCTTTGTGAAGGCTTGGGAATACCTCTTGTCACAGTGGACTATATTCTTGGGGTTTTGGATTCAACAGCAGGATTAAGGTGAATTTCTTCATTCACCTCAATTCAGGGCTACACTTGCATAATTTCATCATTTTAATAAGCACAGTGTTGTCAGAAATTTATGCTGCTGCATTTTTTTGTCTATTTCATTGATTTGCCCAGTGGGCAGTGGCATAACTCTGCAACATCGGAGAAATCACCATTAGAGCGGGTGATTTTCCTTTGCATTTGACAGGGGCAGCTTTCTCATAAGATATGAATCTTTTGGTGTTTTTGTGTGCTTTTGACCCAAAAGCACAAAAAGAAACAGTAATAAAAACACAGAAAACTGAGAATGGAGAGCGAGGATGGAAGGTGATGCACGTGAATAAATATACATGAGTTTATCCCTATGTGCAGGAAATTAAACCATAAGAATATTGACAATTTAATGTTGGAATCTTACTTTTAAGAAAGGAAAAAGGGAGACACGCATTTAGCAAAAGATTAATTGTTATCACCAAAGAAATTCCAAGACACGGTTATGCAAATCTCTCTATATTTATTGTTGGACATGCACACAAAGTTTCTTGTACCTCTTCCTTTCAAGAAAATTCGGACAGCATCAAAAGTCCTTGTACAATGGTTACTTCTCCTATTTATATTAGGAGAATGTAACTCCTCTTTGAATCACATTCCTTTTTGCACGTTTTATTTTACTTTTTACAAAAAGTAGTTCAAATATTACCAAGAATAGAAGTCACTTTAAGTTATGAGCTATTTTCAAAAAGTAACTTCAAATTATAACAATTTTCCTTGGGAGGTCCTATCAAAGACAAAGTATCACTGTAGGGTTTCTTTGGACCATCTTTTTGTAAGCCTTAGTTCATTTCCTTCACCTGGTTAGTTTTAATGCCTGGAACTTGGAGAGATTGCTCATGATGAACTTCTTTTCTGGAGCCACTGTGTTGTTGCCATGAAAAATCCTTATATTTATTGCCTTCTTGGCTGGCACGGTTTTCCCAATATGTATTTTGTTCTTTTGAATCCAGAAGTGGGGGTCTGGCCATGGTTTTGTTCTTTTGGGATGCCACGGTTTTGTCTCTCAGTGGGTCGGTCCTCGTGCAACACTTCTAGGCGAGCCTTATTTGCACACTTCTTGTTCCTCTTCCAATTGTTCCTCACGCGTGCACTGCACCTGGTCGCTCCACTTGGCACTGCATTTTCTTCCTCTGTGCGTGCTTGCTTCCTTTTGCAGTTTTTGTTCTTCCTTGCATGCATGCTTTCCCTTTTTCAAACTTTTGATTCTTCCTCGCTCACGCTCTCTCTTTTTTACACATCCGGTTCTTCCTCGGTGTCTTGCACCTGCACTTCTTTGTACTTCCTTCACTTCTTCACATGCATCCAGCATCTTCTTGCACTTCTGCCAAACTTCCGAAGTGCAAAAACACATGAGCATTTTTATGATCAAAACTCGACTTTTGACATGGTGCTGTAGACAAAAATCGTTATTTTTTCGAGGCAAACATGTTGAACAAATATTTTGAGGTTTTTGGGCAATGTGAAAAATTTGGGTACAACACATTAAATCGGCTTTTCTCAACTTTTGAAAGAATAGAAGCTCCCGACTTCTGTTTTCTGGGCTCACCTTCCAGGCTAAAGAATGCACGCTATGGCTGTTTTGAATCAGTGTATTTGATTTGGTGGCCTTGTATTATGAATTATGGTGGCAATCCCTATTATTGAATATCCTTTGAATACGTGTGCACATTTAGTATTGCACTATTAATATTATGCACGTTTTGTTATTCTCTTTATGAATCATCTTTCTTGTATTTGGTTATAAAATTTCAAATTCAACATATGTAAAAAGTCTCCTTAAGGTTGGAAAATACTTCTGACAGGATACAAGAATTGTCAGAGAAAACGAAAGAACAGAAAGTTGGGATTCTCCAGGCCTGTCTTCAGACACTCTCCAAGTTTACAAATAAATGTTGTCCCAATTTATCACGGTATAATTGTTTACCATTTGCTGTTCAACACAACATGGTTTATGAGTTCCTAATTTTCAAGGGCAGGATGGAAGTGACTTTGTACTTAGCCGCTTGAAATTTACTTTCATGTGTGAATTCTGACAATTTTATACTTATGCTTGAAATTTACTTTCATGTGTGTATTCTGACAATTTTATACTTGTCTTATTGGATTTGCACAGGATTCTACCCCAGCTTTCTTCAGATAGTATGCTGTTTATGACGCACAAGCCTGGGGTATTGCCTGGTTCTATGTTCATAAATAGTAATGAGGATAAATATGACTGGGCTTCTACTGCCGATATAATAGATTCTACAATTGGACAGATGATCACGTCAGATTTAAGCTTTCATCATGGTTTATTGGGGGAGTTCCAGACCTTATTTTTGCATATGGTGAACTACGAAAATGCATACAAAGAGAAATTTGCTGTGATAATGCTTTTTCTTTTCTCCATACAATGGAAATCTATGTCAAGAGATTTAAAGTATTTGAAGGTCATGGATTTTCATGGGTACATTTGTGCTTCATTTTGCTTCCCAGTCTAACTGTGTTGGTAAGTTCCACTTATGGTACACTGGAGAATTTCAGAACGTTTCCTTTCCCAGAGACACATTCTGAATGGAAGCTTCAGATCGGGTGTCACGGGCCTCTTCAGAGAATTTTAATTGAGATGGAAACTGAACTTGCTAGAAATTCCGATAATCTTTCTAGAGATGAAAATATATCAGAAAAAGTACGCCATGCAAGATTCGTCATGGCAGAACTACAGCGTGTGGTTGAGGAAGGGTATGTAAGGTCCCATTCATCGTGCCAGGAAAGTGTTTTTAAAACTATGAATGTGAACTATCAAGAGAGCTGCTCACATTTAGATTCAAGTTATGTTCCCTTTCTGGGTGTCGAGGGATCTTTATGCACATTCCTTGAATTGAATTTCAAACAAGTATGGTCTGAACGTTGGCTTAAATACAATCCAGATGTTTTCATATCGGAACTCTTGCAATTTGTCTTCACGACTATAAGGAAAGGAGGTGATTTTTTGAATTGCACCAGCAACCTGGAAGATGATACTTTAGGAAATGGGAAATGCGTCATGCTGTCTGGTTGCTTAGGGCTATTCTCACGATTTTTGAAGTTTATGGACCTGTGTATGAACTCCCATGTTTGGACTTCGTTCCTATTCTCAACAGAAAATGATGGGGATGTATTGCCGCCAGGTCCTGCGCAGTCTTTCATGCAATTATATTTTATGAATATAGTAAATGAAAGCTCTTGGCAAGTTGTGGTAAAACTCCTCAACTCTATGCTGGAATATTTTGGGAGGATTACCCCAATAGCTTGTGGTCTCAAAAACAAGCTGAGGTAATAGCTATGCTCGAGTTTTTGGACATGTGCAGTTTTCACCCACGGACAGTTTTGGTTCATGGTCTTTCAGCTCAGTTGGAAAATCAGGTGTGTATATACGTTTTGCAGTTATTTAAGTTTCTAATTTATTGTAATTCAGCCAGTTTTGTCTTTAACTTTCATGCAGACTCACTTGGGATCACAAATGTGCCAGTTAAGTTAGCTACTTACTGCGAGTCCTGTTGATCTCACATTGTAGCAGATTGAATTAGCATTGTTAATTCATATATTTTTATTCATAGCCTGATTTATGTAAATCAGCTAGTGTTACTCAACTTTGATGCCCATCAACATATTATGACAGGGTAGCCGGGACCCATTCATCTGACAATGTAGGAGGCTAAATTAGCATCTTAATTCGTGTATCTCTGTTGATAATCTTTTACTCCATTTGCTTTACTCCCGCACATAATGGCACACTTCTTATTGGCAACCGTGCACATGAGCCTCCCTGATTAGGATTTTTCAGATTACTCATCATCCAAGGTTGCTACCTGTTCTTGATACAATAGTACATATGTTTTTGAGTGCTCAATGTTGAGGGGTTGTTTTGTTCAGAAAATTATTCTTCAACGCAACCTTGTCTGATTAACTTTGGCTCTAGAGGATATAAGCAGGATGCTCTCTTGATAAGTTGATTGTTATATTATTAAGTAATTGAAGGCTTAGATGTGCATTTATTTAGATTATTAAAAGTGTTTTAAGGTGCTTGTGTGCTGAGTGGGCCCCCTTGCCTTGAGATTATTACTAATAAAACATGAGGAAAAAAGTGAATAGGGTAATGACTACTCATGGAGGTCATGTTAAGATGCTTAAAGGCATAGGCGGGTAAAATCCCAGATTATAATAGTAATATTAATCCAGCTATAATATTTTGTTTCAATAACATTTTTGTTCAATTTCTTTCTGATTTCATATTTGCTTTTGTGTCCATTTTTACCATCTCAAAGACTGATCAGCGATGTCATTGTTTTTTCTTGTTTGTTGCTTGGATTGTATAGGTTCCAGGAAAGAAGATAAAAGTGCCACTGACTCGACCACTATCAGCTCATTGTCTTGTCAATATATCTTTACAAGCATGTGCAAATATTCAGATGATTGGTAGTCTGCAGTGTTCATTGCAAGAAAAATCTTCCATTGATAAAGTTCTTCATGAAGATGTGGATTCTCTGGCTAGAATCTTACTTGTGTCTTCAGCAGCGAAATCTGAGAATAATCTTCATGCTATTCTTGAGAATCTGTACGTCCTTAATTCCATGTGATAATTTCTTTGTTCTTTGTGATGCTATGTTGCTACAAATTGTCATTTTATATATGACCGACTATTTTTGGCAAACGTATGCTAGATGTTTGCAAGAGTCTGTCAAAGGACAGTTGTTGGTCAGTACTCTTGGCTGAATAAAATTATTTTCACACAAGGTTCATCATCATTTAACTGGAACTTACAGAGGATATTAATGTCATGGTTAAATATATGGTGTTACAGTTTTTGGTAGCCAAAATGAACCTCTGGAATGCTTGTGCTGTATTGCACGATAAAGACCTTACTATTTGGAGAAAGTCCTTTCGTGAAAAAAGGAACTGTTTTGAATCATTGATATGACTTAATAGTATAAGCTGGAAGATGCTTGGGACTTTCACGGGGTCTGAGAATGCTCCATATACACATAGATAGCTGCCCAATAATGGACCTTCATTTGACATTAAAAAATTAGTAGTCTATGTCTTATCATATTATAGTTGTAATTAATCCTTGCTAAACCCTCCTAGTAGTAGAAGCATTGGACTCTAGCGTATCTAACAGGTGACGAAAGTGCTGCTGCATTTGGTTAGATGAAATCCTTTGAGCCTGATGAGAAAATGGTGCCCTTTGGCACATGGTATGATGTATTGCAGGAAAACCCAAATCCTGGTGTCAAGAAGGGTGTCAACTTGTGGAGGAGGCTGGAAATATGGCACATGCGGTGGATGAATTACTGATGCTTTCCTCTACAAGGTAGTGTCGTAAGAAATAAATAAATAAAGAAATTATATTAATGTCCAAGAATGACCCGAGTAGGTCAATGGGACTGGAGAATACATCCAATTACAACAGAAAGTGCTTGGCTAAAAGATGCCAAGATAAAGGGGCAAGTGAAGGTGAAAGGAAGGAGCCCATTTGTTTGATGATCCTATAGTATAGTCCTTGTGAAGACTTCTCATGCCAATTGTATTTTATTGCTAAGTAAAGAGGTAATTTATATCATTATGCTGAGAGGCATTCTACAATGGTAGCATGGAGTGGAGGAGTCTCATGTTGTGCCCATGAAACAAAAACTAAGGTCGACATTATTTTACATATTTACTTTAATTTTTAAAAGTTATACATTTGTATTAACAAACTCAACTTTTGAAAATCAAAACAAATAAATAAGGTAAATAGACACATATGATTTGTTATTTTAGGGTTTTTGTGAATAGTAAATTTAATTTGACCATGACATTTAAATAGGACACCTTGCTTCACTATTAAATGATTATATATAATTTATTATTTTATGTTTTTCATGAATTATGAATTTAATTTTACCATAACATTAAATTTGTTTCCTCTACATTATTTTCAAGTTAATGATAACATTTGGTATTGTTATCTTATAGTTTTTACTATTACTTTCCAAACATGCTTATCTAAGCTAGGTAGCGGTTCGGCCCCCTAGGCGGCGAGTTCGGGTCCGGTTCGGCGGGCACGGGGTTCGGGTCGGAGTTCGGCTTAGGTTCGGCGGGGTTCTCCCTGCTGAGGCCGGAATCGGCGTATGCGTCGTGGGCGTGCCGGCCGTGCAGGAGAACCCTGCGGAACCAAACAACCGGACCCTTTTTTGACGCGTTTTTTAATTTTTTTTTTGTTTTTTGGTCAAAACAAAGGTCAAACCGACTTTCTAAACATTAAAATATTCTTTTCAACCCTAATTTGTGCGCCCAAAGTCTATAACAACAACAATAACAAGTCATTTACCTCATATTTTCATTCTTGCCTCTTATTTGCATATTTGACTCTCACCTTCAATTTTTCCACTATTTTCAATTGCTTAGGGTTGATTTCAAGTGCCATATAGTTGAAGGAGCTTGCAACAAGTGACAAGGAGTTCAAGGAGCTTGCATTATTGGTGTTGGGTGTATTGAGGTAAGTATTTTGTGATTTTTTTAGAGTGTTTTAGTTTGTTAGTTGTATTTAATATTTTATTATTTTTTAGTTGTTTTTTTGGTTTGTTTTTTGTTATTGTTTTAACTTTTAAGCTTCATTTTTCTACATTTGATTTCGTTTAAATTTAAATTTTAAACTTCCAACATTTTCTCAAGACTAAATTTGTTTTTATTTTTTTAAATGCATTGTGCAGTTAAAAACTTAAAATGGCTGCCAGTTCTAGTTCTGTGGGTCAAAGTAGTAAAGGTCTCCTTCACAAAAATGATCCATCCTCCCCACTTTGGAGGCATGTCAAACAACTAGAACAATTACCAGGTGGAGGGGGTTTTGTTTGGGTTTGCTCACAATGTAATATACAATTTAAGAGCTCCTACAGTCGGGTGAAAGCCCATTTGTGTGGGGTTGTTGGCCACGGAATCAGAACATGTGGAGGGTTGGATGGAAAGGGGTTGCCACGTGCAAAGACCCTTGCATACATCAAAGAGCAAGAGGAAGCAGATGCAACAATGGCATTAAAATCCAATCATCCTATGGCAAAAAAAGGAAGATCACATACCATTAGCAAGCCACCTGTTTCTCCTTCTGTTGATGTTGTGGCTCCAGATCACCCATTTTTGTCTACACCTATTGCAACTGAAGGGGAAGAGGATTCACCTCTTTCTCGCAAAAGAACAAAAGATGCAGGCCCATTGGAAAGGGCATTCCAGAATGAAAGCAGGGACATAGCTAACCAAAGTGTTGGACGCTTTATTTATGCATGTGGTGTCCCATTTAATGTTGTTAGATCACCATACTGGCATGATATGGTGAGATGTATTAATGAAGCCCCTAACGGATACATTAGCCCAGGGTATGAAAAGGTGCGCACCACCTTATTGTCAAAAGAAAGAAAGAAAGTTGAAGACTCATTGTTGCCCATCAAGAATCAATGGCTCGAAACAGGAGTGTCCATCGTTTCTGACGGATGGAAAGATACAACAAATAGGCCATTGATCAATGTGGTTGCCGTGTGTCCTAAAGGGGCAATGTTTCTCAGGGCTATTGATTGTGAGGGGCAAGTGAAGGATGCCCAATTCATTGCCAACATCCTCATAGAATCTATTGAGGCGGTGGGGCCTCAAAATGTTGTCCAAGTTGTAACGGACAATGCAAAAAATTGTAGAGCTGCAGGGTTGTTGGTTGAGGCACGGTATGGACACATATTCTGGACACCTTGTGCGGTCCATTCCCTCAACTTAATGTTACAAAAATTGGGCACAAAAATTGCTTGGATCAAACAAGTATATGAGGAGGCAAATGAAATTCAAATGTTTGTCAGCAACCACCACATGTCCCAAGCCATCTTTCGTAAATTCTCAACATTGCAGCTATTGAAGGTAGCCCGTAACATTCTTTTTTATTTTTAAAAATAATTATTAGTTTTTAAAATTCATTAAATTAATTTTGTAAGTTTGTAATTTGTAGAATTTTGAATGTTTTAAGTTTACTTGTCTTAATTTTATTTCTTTTGATTTCTTATTAGGTTGCTGAGACTCGATTTGCCTCGCACACGCTCGTCTTGAGACGGCTTGTGAAGGTGCGAGAGGCATTGAGTGGCATGGTTATCAGTGACCTTTGGAGTATATGGAGGCAAGCAAACAGTGAGAGGGCCAGAAATGTGAAATTGTTGATCCTGGATGAAACATGGTGGGATCGTGTGGATTACTTGCTTAGTTTCTTGAGCCCATCGTGAGTATGTTGAGATTTGTTGATATGGATCATCCATGCATGGGTGAGATTTATGATGGAATTGACTCAATGATTGAGTCAATTAAGACCATCATAAATGCCAAAGAGCAAGATCCTACAGAGACCTTCTTCAAGGAAGTGCACGCACATCTCATTGAAAGGTGGAACAAAATGACTACTCCATTGCATCTTCTTGCTTTTGCCTTGACTCCAAAATACTATAGCGCAGAGATCCTTTCTTTGCCTAGGAGGGTCCCACCATATAGGGATGTTGAAGTTAGTGAGGGGTATAAGGCAGCATTTTCTAGAATCTTCCCAGATCCAGAAGTAGAAGACATGGTTAGAGGCGAGTTTGTGAATTTCATATCCTCCAGGGATCACTCCATTAGCGCTCTTCGTGACAAATACAGAATGGATGCTTATTCGTGGTGGTACCTCCATGGACAAGCATACCCCTACCTCATGCCACTTGCAATAAAAGTTTTATCACAAGTAAGATTTTAATTTTTTTAATTTCTTAACTCTTTCTTTTTTACTTTATATTTATAAGTTTAAAATTGTAATTTCGCATTGACTTTGCGGCTTGCCTCAATAGGTTGCGAGTTCTTCTTCAGCTGAGAGGAATTGGGGTACATATTCATTTATCCACTCAGTTAACCGCAACAAGTTGGGAGCAAAAAAGGCGGAGGATTTGGTCTTTGTGCATTCTAACCTGTGCCTTCTATCACATAAGAAGGAGGAGTACAGGAAAGGGCCAACAAAGTGTTGGGATATAGACCCAGAGACTCCAAACTTGGATGTTCCCATTGCCCAACTTTCATTGCTAGACCCGGACCTAGATAGTACTTTGCGTGAGCTGCAAAGTGGGGCTAGCGGAAGCGGCATTGCTGATGGTTCTGGTTGTACTCCTGGTGCTTGTGGTTCTAATGAACCACGTGATGGTAGTGATGCTCTCGTTGAAGACATTGGAGAAGATGCAGAGCCATCAGACTATTAGTCTATTACTAATTAGAATGTTGATGTATCTTGATTCTTCATTTTTGTGTTTACAATGTCAGATAATGATAATACATTGTAACATTTTGATTTGAACAATGTACTGGTTATAAGTTCGAACAATGAATTATCAATATGTTTTAACTTTTGTCGCTATTTCACCTATGTATATTTCAGATTTGTTTAATCTATGCATGTGTAAGGCTGGAATTTTGCTTATCTTGTTACTTTTCAAAATATTTTTAATATTTTATATGTATATTATCTTTGCCGTACCCAAGTGCCGTGCCAGGGCCCCCAAAAAAAAATTGCCGTACCAACGTCCGGATCCCGTACCGCCATTACCGAACCATACCCACGCGGCTACCTAATAATCTAAGTAAATATAATCTATTATGTTTATGAATTTAGATTTATAACAAATTTAATATAAACTTGGTACAAGTACCTATTTATTCTATAAATAACAAGATGGGTATATACTGATGAAAATCATAACCTTAACATAACGGAAAAAAAAAGCAAAAATCAAATTAGAATACATCTTAGGGTCCAAGGAACAAGCGCCCTTGATCAACAATCACCTTTGGCAAGAAGTTGATGACATACCTCATCCCTCCAAATAGAACAAAATCCGGACATAGAGTTGTGCTCTTGAGAAAAACATTCATGCATCTAAATTTCCAAAGGAAAAATAGGTCGAGGACCCTTAGGTAGTGTCATAGCCCAACAAAGGACACAGAGCAACTATCTCCAAACAAGGAAAAAGGCCAATAAAGTCTATTTTGAAGCAACGTTGTACAATAATCCTCAAAGAATCTCCAACACTGCCTAGTAAATTGGCACTCCCAAAGGATATGCTTTGCGATCTCCGGATGGTGACAAACAAGAAAGAGGCCATCGTGAAACCGCTCTTGGCCAGCCTAGCTTTAGAAGGAATCCCTTGATAAATAACAAGCCATGCAAACACTCTCAACTTGTAGGAAGGCCAAAATGAGTAAACATTGTGAAGATGATAAATCCATCTATCTTCTGGATCCTTGGAGAGCTAACTAGCATTCAGGACAAGGGACAAAGAGTGTCTTTGATGAAACATCAAGTACATACAACATGATTCGTATTGAAGAAGAGGATGACCAAAGCTCCACCTCCAGTCCCTCCAAATCGGATTAGCCATCCTAATATTCGTTTTAAAAAGCTCTAATTCTGAAATAAGACCTCTAAGCTCTAGGATAGAAGGACAGTTAGAGGCATGGAAGATAATACTCTTGTGTAAGAGTGCGCCACTCCTTACATGAGTGAGTAGCGTAATCCCTTTGGTCACCCCAAATAAAATTGCCTTTCTTGCTCAATTTGCAAGCTTGAAAGTGGAGCAGCTCCGTCACACCCAAATCTTGATCCCTCCAACACCAAATCAGGTGAGAAGCAAGATCCTAGCCAGCTCTATTACTTTCCCAATGTTAATGAACCAAATAAGCAACTCATTTACAAGTAGACCAAATAAGCAACTCATTTCCAAGTAGACCAAATACTCTTAAAAATGAGGGAGCCCGAAACTTTGAAGAGATGAGGTGTTGAAAGAATATCACCTTAGCTAAAAGCTCTCTGAATTTTATGAACATGCCACACAAAGTTCATCCGAAGCCGAAACAAAATTTGCTAAGGCACAAAACCTTGACGATTGCATCACCCACTTAGCTCAAAGAATAATGCTCTGAGTGACAACATCTATAAGGCCCAAACCCCCCTCATGTATGGGGGTGGTGCAAACACTCCAAGGAACTAAAGAGAGATCCTATCCCCTCCAAATTTGGACCACAAGCAAGCCCTCAAAATCTGCTCAAGGCATCAAAACTGGGTCCTATGACAAAACGAACAAGACAGTAAATATGAGAAGCATGAAAAATACAACTCACCACTCTCAACTTGCCAGCAAATGATAAGTCCTCATGGTGCCACACGTGAAGCTTACTCAAGAAGCCTTTGAAGGCACCAATCTCACATGGACATAGGAGACAAATTGACACTAAAGGGAATACCCAAATAATGGAGAACGACCCTAGAGTAAATAAAGGACCAAGCAACAAGAATCCAATGAGGAGTGTCTAATCCAACAAGCCACGAGTCTGTTTTGATCACGGAAAACATCTCCCGAAGCAACGCAAAATGTGCCCAAACAAGAGAGGGCCCCATCAACCGACTCCCGATCCGGCTTCAGCTAGAGAAGGGAATTACCCTTAATATTCTTTATCCCCCACGTGGCTATTTATATTAGTACTCTAACCACATGGGTTGGGCTTTATGACATTGGGTTTACCCCTCATTCACTTTAAGTACTTTTGTTCTTCTTTCATTTAGTTAGTCATTGTAATTTCTTTCTTTCTTTCTTTCTTGCTACCACTTCAACCCATAGGCTACCTAATTATTTTTCTTATCTCCCAGTGCTGTAATAAATTAATTACTTGCTTAAATTTTATTTCCATAATCAATTCATTTGTAACATCACTTTGGCAACTAGATAGTATTCCTCAACAAGTAGATTGAACCGATATCGTCCTACTAAGTTGGTCTTTCTATCTTTCCAAAACTCTCATTTCACTAAAGAAATTACTCAAGCCAAGTGGCTCTTCCGGGTTGACACTTGATATCCAACATACAACGAGTGGAAGGACCTTCATCCCTCAAATTTTCCTCTTGGTCGGATTGTCACGGATCATCAAGTACCCATGATTGTGAATCAAGTGTTTTTTTCCATTATGGGATGGGTTGCAGATGCTGATTAGCTGTGTCCCAATCGTCCCCGCTCTGCAACTTCTATGTACGGGACTTCACTCTTCCTCATGAAGTAGAAATATTGGCATACCCATGAACTTGGAGCATGGTCGGAGTTATTTTCATTTTCCCTCCATGCGAAAACCTGTTGAGACCTTCATTAACTGGTGTTCTCTTTTCAGTTGATCTAAGCTTTCCATTTGAAATCTTTGGCTGCATCAACTTCCTATCGGTGTCCTCACAACAATGGGAATCCATGTCCTTGTACTTTTGGTTTTCCGTTAACGTTGAGGCAATACAAGTGCATCTTTGCTAGTGATTGCAATTTTTTTCCTCTCCCCTACCATAATTTTTTCATTGCAATCCCATATGTTGCCATGTTTTTGGCTACTTTTATATCATACCACTTTGGATTCAAAGCACAAGCAACACAATGTAGAAGTGTGCTAAGCTTGTTCCATCTTCCATGCAGCTTTTCCTTAATCAAAGATACAAAGAAGGATCCCTTAAATCTGTAATTTTTCATATTCTTTCACACATAGAACCAATTTCTTCACAATCCCCCAAACATGGCTTGTCTGAATCAACAAAATGTATCACCTCAAAAATGGGTTGAATGAAATCAATAAATTTAACATCAACCGAAAAATGGTGAAGGACCATCAGTCCACCTCAATCGTAGTATCCAATGTAGATTGTCTCTAAGCTTCCCATGCATCACTAACCATAGTGGAACATAAGACCTCTTTCACATCATAAAGGCAGTCTAGAAGTATGAAGAATGAAGCAAATCGTGTATTTGCAGGTTTGAGAAGTCCCATCTTGGAAAAATTTCTGATAAATAGCTTGTGTGTGATGTTGATTACATATTAACGTTTTTATTTTCTTGCCCTTCTCAAAGAAGCTCATAAATCCATTGAAACTTGCCGATGTCTTTGAGCGCATTATTTAATGTATGCACACAACATGGTGTCCAAGATATATTCTTGTATTGTTTTTGCACCAACAAGCCAATTGCTTTACAAACTAGTGTAATGTTTATAACAACTTGGACAAAATGTGACGAATCTACCTCCTCCCTCGCATCACATATTTGGTTTTCAAGAAACTCACATTTTTCTCTTACGAATGATCGTTTTCCTTTCAAAAATAAGTGCGTATGGAGCAAGATACCATAATGTTATGAAGTGGAGGATTTTTAGTATCGACCCAACCATCCATCATAATATTTTTTCGCATCCTGGATGCACGACACTCTTTTGAATGGTGTGGTTTCTCTATCCTTGTTTTCTCTTTGTCGATAAGAGTCATACTTAGATTTTCATATCTAGGAGGTTTATACCTCGCTAGCCCATTGTTAATCGTGCAAACCATCTCTCTCATAGTAAGATGAATGTGCAACATTGAATGGTATTCCATTCGCATAGAAGAAGTGTGCACTCCTATGTCAATTTGCATCTTGACCATGCACGGAACATACTTCCGATGGAGTTTGAATTGCGAATGTGTGGTCTTTTACAAGAAGATTCCATGCCCTTTGTTGCATGTCCAAAAGACTTTACACCTTCTGCCATATGCTCATACTCTATTCTATCAGTTGCTCTGATAGGATGACTTTGAGTTTGATTTGTGGTTGTAGCATGAGAGCTTAAAGGAGTTAGTTTTCCTTTAGCCCTTTCTTGTTCCTCGATCACTTCATACCTTTCTACCTCATTTGAGAAAGGTTCAACCTCTTTTCTTGGTATATGAAAAAATGGGCCTGTACCTTCATGAAAGTTCCTTTAAAGTACTTCTCACAAAGTTCATTTGATATTTGATATTCCACCACTCGTTTGCGCATTCGGTTATAATACGTCTAGAGTGGATATAGTGTTTCTTTCCTTCCCCTTAACATTGTGACCAATTTTTTTAATAATAATAATTTAAAATTTATTTAACAAATTAGAAACAATTAAAATTTATCGAAGGATTTAAAAAATTAAAATTAAATGACATGTTATAGAATTAAATCCTTGAAGTTAAGCCAAAGTTAAGATTAATAAATATTATATAAAATCAAAATTAAAAACTAACTAAATTTAAAAACTTATTTATGAAGTAAAAAATAAACACTAAAAAGGTGAAAAATAAAGAATAAATTTAAATCATAAAATAATTATAAATTTATTAATCATAAATCTAAAAATCAAAATTACAAAGTTTTATAAGTTTAATTTTAATATTTGTAATGCAATGCCATGTCATTGGCATGAAACATTCAATGACAATGCCATGGCATTGCCACTCGGGCTTTCTTAAAGAACACGGAAACCGTAGGCGAGCAAGTAAACAATAAAACTATTAAAATTAAAAAAATTACATTGTCAATCAAAAAGTTGATTTTAATTGCAATCTAGGCTGCGGAAACTGCGATTTCGATGATGGTGACTGCAATTTGGACGTCGTTGCTACAAATTTGGTGACTATTGCTTTGACTAGCAATCACACATGATTCGGGCGCAATGGAGATGCCTTAGGAAAGGAGGCCAAAAGGAAGTTAAAGTTGAATCGGGGAGGATAAACATTAGAGTCGGCGAGAGAGGAGAGAAGGGGATGGAGGAGAATTGTAGACACAAGCATTCTCGTATAACATCTATTACTCTGCGATGGAACCCCAGATGCCACGAGGGGCCATGATTGGTGGAAGGTGTACTTGGCCTTGAGTTGGCATGAGACATGGCATTGTTGTGCATGATGGAATTAGCCCACTATGCTTATTTAATAGATCTAGTGGAAGGATTTGTTTTAGGAGATATTTTTGTACCTAGTGATGGTTGTCACGGCAGGATGGTCCCCATGTCTCGCACTAAGGCATTGTGGTAGGGTTTGCGAGGCGTGGATATAGATTAAAGAAGAACTAACGTTAGAACAAGATTGAAATGGAAATCAGGTAAGAAAATGTGGGAATTAAATACCTACATGTCCCACACCTATTCCATGGCTCAAATTGTTCCATCCCCAAGAATATTTGCTATATGTAGTTTACGTTGTTATCTCAATCTCCCTGCATTGTTCACATGAGTGCAATTTTCCCTTAAAGGGTCCAAAATAAAAAATGGGGAAAATCCAATAGGTTCTAGGTTCAAAACCCAACTTTTAAGTTTGTGTGATTATTGTTGAATCCCAAGAAATGTGAAGCTTCGATACACATTGGAAGAAATAGTGATTGCAATGAATGGTTTAAATCTATCCATACATGAAAACACTGTACGTGACAAATGCCAACCCTCGATTTGTCATTATATGCTAGTGGTGGCCACCTTCCCATAGAAGGAATACCTATCATTGCAATGAAGTGGTTTATGAGATATCTATGTTGCACCAAATAGGAAATAATTTCCACAAGTTAGGAATATGAGATGATAAACAATAAAAAGTTAAATGCGGGAAATGTAATAATGTTGGGCATTGCCTTTTTCACAAGAGCAAAGGGGTTCCTACCACTTATCCAAAAGATGAAATTATTTATATGTGGATGGATAGGATGGTCTTTCTTTGGTTACAAAGGGTTATAATTATTATTTCCAACATAGGTTGAATCGAGACACTTTTGAATATTATAACTTTGATGGGTTGATTTAGTTTTCAAGACATGAATGGAAAGTTGAAAAGAAAACGGTGGGAATTTAATACTGCATGTCCCACACCTATTTCATGGCTTAGATTGTTCCTACCCAAATAATATCTGCTATCTATGCTCCACTTTATCATCTCGAGTCTTGCTCACATTATTCACGGGCGTGCAATTTTCGCTTAAAGGGGCCAAAATAAAAATAAAAAACGGGAAAATGCATTAGGTTACTGTTCCAACCCAACTTTTAATTGTGTGTGATGGAAATGAGTGAACAATGTACAACTACAACATTCGACAAAAAAACACTTCCTATTTTGCCTTGATGGATGTCCATGACTCCATACCGCTATAAAGCTCCTATTTTTCCACGACTTGTATCTTTGGGAAAGGTGAGTTGATTGGCTAGAGATACATTTTGTTGCATTTGGTGAAACAGTCTTAATGACTCTTAAGGATGACCATGTCTAAATCTTCATGACACCATTTGTCACCAATCAATAAGAAACTTACAAAGAAAGCTATGAAATTATTAATTATTTATAGTTAAAAACACACAAATACATGTAGATGGATGTCAATTTTAAACATCGGATGAAGTCGTGACCACAAAGTCTCCCTCACCTTTAGACATATCGAACGAGTAATCCAAAAATTATGAAATCTCCCACCAAAAAGGATATGGCGGAGACATTAATAAATTTCCCACTAACAATAATATGCCACAAATTTATTTCACCTCAATAAATCCCATTCTAGAAACAATACAAATACATCCTATAAGATTGTGTTGGAAATATCGTCATTGATGTCAAAGGCTTAATCATTGATGCATTTGGTTAATGGAAATGTGTAACGGAAGTTGACGGAAATATTGACGGATGTTGACAACGGAAGTTGACAAAAATATTGACGAATGTTGACGGAAATATTGACGGATGTTGACAACGGAAGTTGACGGAACTATTGACGGATGTTGACGGAAATGGTAGAAAGTAACGGAAATAACCAGCAATATAGAAAGGCTGAAAACAAAAGTTTAACTACATGAAAAGAAGTATTGTTACATGGTATAAGCGAGATATACACAGCTGTACATATGAGAAAGATATCAACATTTTAAGGCGTTCATATGCCATGTTTCATGGTGAAAAAGAAGATTTAATGATGGCTGGCAGCGATTTAATGATGACAGCAATTTTATTAAAGAAAGGGCGGAGTATATTGCATTGTTTAATGTGCATTTAATAATTTTTATGGGCTGCATTAATTACTTTTGGTTTTAAGCCGACTAATGCACTTAATTAAGTTGTGTTAATTAAATAATGGAAAGGTTGTGTTGGTTAGAATGATGTGTCTTTTCAAAAGGATGTGAGAAGGATATATAAGGAGATAGAATCATTTGATTTTAAAAAAGCACACATATTGAATATTTTGTGTGAAGAGAGAAAAGGAAGAGCAGAATATGAAATAAAAAGGAGTGAAGGGCAAATTTATTTTTGATGAAAAGTTGCAGCAATTTATTTATGTGAAGGGATTGAAATAAAGAAAAAAGGATATTCTGAGCAGCAGTTTTGTTCTATCACTTGTTGAAGCAACAACAACATAAAATATAGAAAAGAGTTTTTTTTTTTGTGAGGAAGGTTGGTGCCTTCATATTTGAAGAGATAGGTGTCTCTTGTTGAGTTGGTGCTTAGCAAAAAGGGGTTGGTGCTCCTGTAGGTTGGTGCCTACAAAAATTGTAATTTGGGGATTGGTGTCTCCCGTAGGTTGGTGCCTACAAACATTTGAGAAATATAATAAAGAAGATTTACTCTGTGGTTTTCTCCCGAAAGGGTTTCCACAAATCTTTGTCTATTTGCAGTGTGTTGGTTTGCTTTGCATTCATTGATTGCTTTGATATATTCTTTGTGAAACTGATTAATTGTGATTACGGATCTGAGATTAAGTGTTAAATTTAAAAGAATATCATAATACTGATTCACCCCCCCTCTCAGTATTATCTTGTGCTTAACAATTGGTATTAGAGCGGGTGCCTTCAGGAACAATCTAACAATTGGAAGGTAGATCTCAGAAGCACATATGGCTACTCATCAAGTACAAGAAGGTTTTTCTTCAAACAAGGCTCCATTGTTTGATGGAACAAACTATGCATTTTGGAGCATAAGAATCAAAACATATCTAATGGCACTAGGGTTTGATAGTTTGGCAATCAATATGATTGGATATACAATCCCATCAATTCCACCGACAGATCAAGCCAGGAAAGAAGGCTTTTGAAAACAATGCCAAGGCAATGAATGCTATCCTATGTGGCCTGTCAGAATTTGAGTTTGTTAAAGTAATGCAATGTGACACAACGAAGGAGATATGGGACAAACTTCGAACTATCTATGAAGGTGATGACAAGGTTAAAAGGGCTAAGCTTCAAACTCATAGGAGACAATTTGAGAGCCTGAAAATGAAGGATGAGGAGAATGTTGCAGCCTATCTTCTTCGCGTGGATGAGGTTGTCAATGCCATAAGAGGGTTAGGCGAAAATATTGAAGAATCCATAATCGTTCAAAAGATTCTAAGATCTCTACCATTAAGATTTGATGCTAAGGTGTCTACCATTGAAGAAATGAAGGATCTTGATAAGTTGAGCATGGACGAACTACATGGAATACTGACCACGTATGAAATGAGGATTGAGTCAAATAGACCATCAAAGAAGGAAGCTGCATTCAAAGTCTCAAAGAAAGAGAAAATCAAAGAACTTGAGTCGAATGAGAACTCAAGCAGCGAAGAAGATAAAGAAGCCTTGTTCATTCGAAAGTTAAAGAAAGGATCTGGAAAGTACAAAGGTAAGTTACCATTTAAATGTTTTAACTGTGGTAAAATTGGTCATTTTGCGGCTAAGTGTCCAGAGAAAGAAGATAGTGATGATGAGGAAAGCAAACGTGAATTCAAGCAAAACAAAGGCAAGAAAATATTTGGAAAGCAAAAGAAAAGCTTATATTCAAAAGGAAGTAGTAGATCATCCGAAGAAAGTGGGATAAGTGACTCAGATAGCAATAATGAAGAAATATTATTCATGGCTATAAAAGATGACTTAGAAAGAGATGAAGACATGGAAGAAAAAGGTGAAGTGAATCTTGAAGAGGAACTTATTTGTGCCTTGGGAGAGTTGAAAGCTCTTAAAAAGAAAAATCAGAAACAAAAGTTACAGATCCTAAAGTATGAAGAAGAAGATCGTAACTTTGAAGCTAAGATATCACAATCTCTTGAAGAATCAGGAAAGATGATCGTGGATCTAAAAACCCAAATTGAAGAAGCAAAACGAGTTGAAGAAGAATTAAGAAATCAGCTAAGGACTAAGGAAGAAGATTGTGAAAAGCATGAGTCAGAGATCGTTGCTTTGAGAAAGGACTTGGAAAAGGCAAATGCTAAAGTTACAAGTAATCTAAAATTCGAGAAAAGTACTGAGATACTAGATGAAATTCTGAACCAACAGAAGTCAACATCCGACAAGACTGGTCTTGGATATACGGAAAGACAAGACACCGCTAACACAAAAGGTATAGAGTCGTTGAAAAGGGAGAAGAGCTTTATGAAGATCAACACTTCTTACAAGGAAAGCAAAGATGAGAACAAGTTTAGAAGACCAAATCCTCCAAGATATACTCACATGTTCAGGTTTGAAAATTCTTTCTATGGCTATTACTTCTATTGTAATCATTTTGGTCATAAAGCAATAGATTGTAGAATACGGGTGAGAGACAACAATATAAAGAACAAAGGTGTGTATGGATTCTCAAATAGAAATTGCAACTCCTTTGCTCCTTTATCGAACTATGTTGAAGATATCGTTTGTTATAACTGCAATAACTATGGACATGGCAAGATTTTGTAGAAGTGATTTTGGTCAAACCGGAAGGTACATACTCTAGAAATAAAGAAGAAAGAAGCTACAAAATTTTGGAAACAGAAGAAAGAGGATGATGGGCAAGATAAAGAGAAATCTATGCTTGTTCAAACAACATTCCATGCATAGGATGAAGGGCAGTTGTGGTACATTGATAGCGGATGTTCAAGACATATGACCGGAGATAAAAGTAAGTTCATCTCATTGAAGAAAGTAAATGAAGGTACGGTAAAATTCGGTGATAACGCTAAAGCAAAGATCGTTGGAAAAGGTACGCTGAGTCTTGATAATGGTAAAACAAAAATAGAGAATGTTTTATATGTTGATGGATTAAAGCATAATCTCTTAAGTGTAAGCCAAATGTGTGATCAAGGACACACACTTAAGTTTTATGTTGAAGGGTGTGAGATAAGGAAGGCAAACATGGGAGAGTTAGTAGCAGATGCACATAGAACCACAAATAACCTATACATGCTCGGAGAAGTAAAAGGAGAGAAATGTTTTCTAAGTCAGGTTGAAGAGAGTTGGCTATGGCATAGAAGGATGGGGCATATAAATTTTGATAATCTTGTGAAAATCAGCAACAAGTAGGCTGTGCGGGATATGCCTAAGGTAACGAAACCTGCAAGTACTCTATGCATGCAATGTCAGCATGGAAAGCAAACCAGAGCAAGGTTTAGAACTAGGTATCAGAAACGCCTAAGGCCCCCGCACGGCGAAACGTGCATGTGCAAGTGCAGAGTGCGGTCTCATTTGTATGTGTGCTTGGAAAGCGTACCCACGAGGATAGGGAAACTGATCTAGGCACGGTTTTGCCGCACCAGACCACCACCCGTCCCCCTCGTGGGTATGTTCAAGCGTACCCATCAAAAAAAAACTTGCCAAAGACTGTTTGTTTCCTTTTTTGGCAATTCTTTCCTTTTTTGGATTTTTGGTGAAAAAATCACAAGTATAGAAAAAAATTTGCCATTTTTGGAAAGGGTCCGGAAAGATGTAGCAATAAAAACTTGCATGTGCCATAACTTTCATTCTGTGACTCCGTTTCAAGTGTCGTTTTCTCTAAAAGTGTATATTTTCTCGAGCTCTACGCATTGATGGCAATATTTTTCTTATTTTCATAAAATCCATTTTTGCACCTTTTTGTACCAAGCAACTTCTTGCAATCTTCTGAAAGAATCATGAGCTTTGATCGCCTGTAGACAGATTATTAATTAAAAATCTTGGATAGCTTTCCAAAACTCGGTGAGTATTCTCCGTGCTCGGACTAATCGTCCCACCCGCCAGCTTGGATCCATATTTTTCTTGCTTAGTTATGATGTTTCAGGAAATATGTCAGACAATACTATCGTGTTGAGTGGATCAAGGAAGGTCACCATGAACAATCAAAACTCCTTGAATCTTATCACGATCTACTAAGATAAATAACTGTGATAGAGAAATAATAAATTTCAATAAGTATGCAAATGCTTCTTTAAATTTATAATTTGTATACATATTTATATATTTATATACATGTATATATAATATATATATATATATATATATATATATATATATAAAACGTACCCAAAAGCGTACCGTACCCAAGATTTTTAAAAATTTGCCGTATCGGCGTACCGTACCGTACTCCGTATCCGTATCCAGCATCGCATCAGGTTTAGAACGAAGGAGTATTCGACCACCAAACCACTAGAGCTGATTCATACGGATTTGTGTGGACCTACCAGAACAGAAAGCATACAAGGTGAGAGTTATTTCATGTTATTCATTGATGACTACACTAGAATGACTTGGGTAGCCTTTCTAAAAGAAAAGTCAAAAGCATTTGAGAAGTTCAAAGCTTTCAAGGCTTTAGTAGAAAATGAAACCGGATTGAAAATAAAGTGCCTGAGGTCAAATCGTGGAGGTGAGTTCACCTCAAATGAATTCATTGAATATTGTGAAGATCGTGGAATCAAAAGACAAGATGCTCAATTTGTAAGGACTCCACAACAAAATGTAGTGGCTGAAAGAAAGAATCGAACCGTCCAAGAAATGGCTAGAACCATGTTAAATGAATCTAAGCTATCGGATAAATTTTGGAGAGAAGCGTAAATACGGTTGTTCATATCTTGAATAGAGGGCAAATCGAGTTAATCATGACAAAACTCCTTGTGAAGGAATTGTAGAAAGGAAGACCAGCTACTTGTAAAATATTTCAAAGTGTTTGGGAGTAGATGCTTTATTAAAAGAAATGAAGAGAACTTGGGCAAATTCGATTCAAGAGCGGATGAAGGAATTTTTCTTGGCTACTCTATTAAAAGCAAAGCCTACAGATGCTATAACAAAAGACTACAAACTATAGTAGAAAGTGCAAATGTGAGTGGATGAAATCGTGAATCAAAAAGCTAAAGAACCTACAGAAGAGCCCTTAGAAATACCCGAGGTAGTAGAAGAAAAAGAAGAGGAAGAAGATGTTGAAAAATTAAGTAAATCTGAAAGGCAGGACACCAAAACACCATCTCGATTTTAGTTAAGAAGAATCATGTTGAAAGTCAGATCATTGGAATCCTTGATGATGGAGTACATGATAATAAAAGAATTGTAAGTGCATCAGAACCAGTAAATTTATCCTTATTATCCAAAATAGAGCCGAAGAACTTTGCAGAAGCCAACCATGATAAACATTGGATAAAGGCAATGGAGGAAGAGTTAGATCAAATTGAGAAGAATGAAACATGGGAACTTGTACCTAGGCCAAAGGATCAGAATGTGATTGACACTAAGTGGGTATTCGAAATAAATTGAATGAAGATGGGCAAGTCACTTGAAACAAGGCAAGGTTAGTATGTAAAGGGTATGCTCAAGTAGAAGGTGTTGATTTTGAAGAAACTTTTGCTCTTGTTGCTAGATTAGAAGCAATTAGAATGTTTCTTGCTTTTTCGGTATTCAAGAACTTCAAAGTCTATCAAATGGATGTCAAATCAGCATTTCTAAATGGGAAGTTAGAAGAAGAAGTATACATAGAACAGCCTGAAGGGTTCCTCCTATCAGAAAATGAAGATTATGTGTGTAAGTTGAAAAAGGCCTTGTACGGATTAAAACAAGCTCCCAGAGCATGGTACTCAAGGCTTGATAAGTACCTACAAGACCAAGGGTTCAAGAGAGGACTTTGATAGCAATCTTTACATTAAAACTGAAGGTGAGCACCAACTGATTGTTGTTGTATATGTAGATGACATAATTTTTGGAGGAGACAATGAGAAAATGTCCAAGAAATTTGTCAAAGACATGCAAAAGGAGTTTGAGATGTCTATGTTGGGAGAGTTATCATTTTTCCTTGGATTGCAAATTTCTCAATCTGATAAAGGAATATTTATATCCCAAACCAAGTATGTGAAGGAAATGTTGAAGAAATTTGGTATGGGGGAGTGTGCACCTGTTAGCACACCTATGGCTACCGGGACTAAGTTGAGCAAAGATGATGAATCTCCGAATGTTGATCAAACTCTCTATAGATCAATGATTGGGAGTTTACTATATATGACGGCATCTAGACCAGACATCATGCAAGCAGTGGGTATGGTTGCTCGTTTTCAAGCAGGGCCGAAAGAAACACATGTGCAAGCTTTAAAACGCATATTTAGATATCTAAAGGGAACTATGGATTATGGGTTATGGTACCCAAGGGGTAAAGACTTCACATTGGTAGCTTATACCGATTCAGATTGGGCAGGATGTGTGGATGATAGAAAAAGTACAAGTGGAGGAGCATTTTTCCTTTGAGACATGGCAGTATCGTGGTTAAGTAAGAAGCAAAACTCAAGTATCCTTATCCACAGCAGAAGCAGAGTATATAGCAGCAGTGTTATGTTGTACTCAAATTTTATGGATGAAGCAAACCTTAAAAGATATCAAAGTAGAGTATGATCATCCAATCTCCATATTGTGTGATAATACCAGTGCGATAAGTATTTCAAAGAACCCGGTTATGCATTCCAGAACAAAGCATATTCCCATAAGATATCACTTCTTAAGAGAGCAGGTGGCAAAAAAGCAGGTAAAGTTGGAATTTGTTGCTACATCCGAACAGATAGCAGATATCTTCACCAAGCCACTTCCAAAGGAGACATTTGAATATCTACAACAAAAGTTGGGAGTAATATCCTTTGCTTCTTCCCATTGAAAAATCAAGAGAAGCATCGGTTGAGGGGGAGCTAAACATTGCAATATTTAGCTCCTAGATTGGCCCTTTGCCATTGATGTCAAAGGGGGAGAATGACTGTAAGGGGGAGTTGCAGAAAAGTTTTTTTTTGAAGGTTGCCATCAATGACAAAGGGGGAGATTGTTGGAAATATTGTCATTGATGTCAAAGGCTTAATCATTGATGTATTTGGTTAATGGAAATGTGTAACGGAAGTTGACGGAAATATTGATGGATGTTGACAACGGAAGTTGACGGATGTTGACGGAAATATTGACGGATGTTGACAACGGAAGTTGACGGAACTATTGACGGATGTTGACGGAAATGGTAGAAAGTAACGGAAATAACCAGCAGTATAGAAAGGCTGAAAATGAAAGTTTAACTACATGAAAAGAAGTATTGTTACATGGTATAAGCGAGATATACACAGCTGTACATATGAGAAAGATATCAGCATTTTAAGGCATTCATATGCCATGTTTCATGGTGAAAAAGAAGATTTAATGATGGCTGGCAGCGATTTAATGATGACAGCAATTTTATTAAAGAAAGGGCGGAGTATATTGCATTGTTTAATGTGCATTTAATAATTTTTATGGGCTGCATTAATTACTTTTGGTTTTAAGCCGACTAATGCACTTAATTAAGTTGTGTTAATTAAATAATGGAAAGGTTGTGTTGGTTAGAATGATGTGTCTTTTCGAAAGGATGTGAGAAGGATATATAAGGAGATAGAATCATTTGATTTTTAAAAAGCACACATATTGAATATTTTGTGTGAAGAGAGAAAAGGAAGAGCAGAATATGAAATAAAAAGGAGTGAAGGGCAGATTTATTTTTGATGAAAAGTTGCAGCGATTTATTTATGTGAAGGGACTGAAATAAATAAAAAAGGATATTCTGAGCAGCAGTTTTGTTCTATCACTTGTTGAAGCAACAACAACATAAAAGATAGAAAAGAGTTTTTTTTTGTGAGGAAGGTTGGTGCCTTCATATTTGAAGAGATAGGTGTCTCTTGCTGAGTTGGTGCTTAGCAAAAAGGGGTTGGTGCTCTTGTAGGTTGGTGCCTACAAAAATTGTAATTTGGGGATTGGTGTCTCCCGTAGGTTGGTGCCTACAAACATTTGAGAAATATAATAAAGAAGATTTACTCTGTGGTTTTCTCCCGAAAGGGTTTACACGTAAATCTGTGTCTATTTGCAGTGTGTTGGTTTCCTTTACATTCATTGATTGCTTTGATATATTCTCTGTGAAACTGATTAATTGTGATTACAGATCTGAGATTAAGTGTTAAATTTAAAAGAATATCATAATATTGATTCACCCCCTCTTAGTATTATCTTGTGCTTATGATTGATGTTTATTAGCCTTCCAAAAATGGTTGTGGACCGAGTCGTTAGTTTTCAGAAATTTAATCATGATACCCCAATGCATGTAATATATTAATTATTTAAAAATTGGAGGGTAGAGTGTTGCTTAATCCTTGCACAAGCATTGGATGTTTGTGTTTGAGCTACACGTGCATTGGGCATCGTTCAATGTTGTATATAAGGCGACGATAGGGTTGTGTTGTGGAGGGTTTTAAGGTTTTTCATTGAAGATAGTGAGCATAAAGTTAAACATCAGATTCAACATCCTATCTCTATGATTACTTGACTAAATGGTTTGGTAAATGGAGGCTCCTGTCTTTATAGGCATTCTTTTTAATAGGTTTTTTTTTTTTTTTTTGAAATCTTAGTATTTATTACTAGTTCTACTATTTTTTCAGCATATATATGGTCCGTACTTGGTATTTATTGCATGTTCTGAGCAAGATTTGGATAAGGAAAATCAAGTGGCAAGAGTAGCTCTGCTCGATAGTAATTGCATAGAAATGGATAGCACTACACAGGACTCGATGGAGCGTCTTTAATTTCAGTGTTTATATCATAACACTTGGCTTAGACAAAGCAAAGAAAGATATAAGCCCACTCGCATATATATTTCATCCCATGGACTCGGGGAAGGCCAAAAATAGTGTTTGATATTTTGATAGCAGAGAATGAGAGACAAAGGAAGAATGACAATGGCGGTGGCAGAGACATGCGATGGGTTAGAGTCGCAATGCATGCACCATCCCAATGAAGGCACGGGATTTGCCCTCTATGTTTGAAGGAGCGCCTCAACAAGGTCTTCTACTTAGATCGTGACGACGAGAGGCAGAACAATGGCGCCTCCTCATGCTCATGTTACGAGGCTTTTACATCATCCTCTGCAGAGAAGAAAAGCTCGCCGATAATCGTCTTTGGAGGAGGTGGAACAAGATCGATGGAGGTGGGGAGCATGGGGAAAATATCGTTTCTTGTAGATAGCGGCATGGCTTGAGTGCGAATCCGCTAAGGTTGAGGTTGCCGCCAGAATGGAAAGCTAGAAATAAAAAGGTGGGAATTTAATACTACATATCCCACACTTATTCCACGGCTTAGATTGTTCCTAACTAGATATTATCTACTATCAAATAGTTGACAAAAGGTATAGTTGCAGCCGGGCCACATTCACTACACAAATAATACGCTGACTGTTGCTACTATTTTGGCAACTTTCTTACTCGAATCTGGAAATTGCTACAATAATGTGAGAGCAGATGGTAATTAGACTTTTTTGCAGATGTTTTTTAGTAAAAAATCATGTGTTTAGGGTTTAGTAAAAAAGATTAGTTATTTTTGGAGATGTGTGATTTTTCAACAGGAAACCTTGGGGAGATGGTAAACATCTCCAAAAGTTGTTTTCGAGTATGAGAGACATCTTCGTACATGTTTTCCATACCAGACACGTGTGCTGCTTCAGGGTACATGTCCTGACTCCTAGGGGCAGGGTACATGTATCCTTGCAATACTGCAGTGACTAATTGTACTCACAATTCATGAAACTTAAATAACTTCACAACTTGTGACCCTTAAATAACTTCACTTCACCTTTATAATGTTTAGCCATACAAAAAAATCTCCAATACACAAATCATTTGGCAATAGGGATCGTAGTTTTCCTATTTGGTGAGTACTTGCCATATTTTCTCCATGGTGAATATTTGCTCATAAATATCGCCACTGCTGTTCTGTGAATAATCCCCAAGACTTGGCATGAATATTTGCCAAAACTCGGCGAGTTTTACCCCCAAACTCGCCATATGTGGCTGGGACGCAGAACACTTCCAAAACACGGATTTTACGTTGCAAAAGTTCTGCTTTTTGTCTTATAAATGCTTCCCAATAGACCCTCTCCCCAATATTTCTCTAGAATGGGGAAGAGGAAAATGTAAATTTGTAACTTGCATAGATATGCAATTTATGATGATAATTTTCAATGACAATCATCATAAATTCATAACACTTATCAGCTGGCTGTTGTATTTGCATGATGATGCAATTTTGTACTGTATTTGTATTCAAATCTAATAGAAAACACTTCCCCAATGTTTTACAGACTCATTTGATACATTTTGCATAAAATTTGTGTTTTTAAAGAAATTTGCATATTTCTTTGAGTTGCCAAACATTGCCGAATATTTGCCGAGCCTTGCCAAGTCGAAGTTTTTTGGGTCTGCCAAATATTTACTGAATACGAGTATGTGAACTTCGGTAGGGATAATTAACCATCACATAAAATGTAGCTTAAACATTCAAATCTCCGGAAAGGTCTCAAAGGCTTCTCCGTATTGGCCTATAATATTTGTTTGATAAAAGAGGATTTTATGGGACTCCCCAACCACCAAAAAAGCCACAATTTGACCAAATTGCAAGGGTTGACATTGTCAATAACCAGAAGATATTAAATGGTTCTCTTCCCAACTTTGACAAAACATTTTATGGGAGTTCAGATACAGCTTTTTACAGACATACTGCCAAGCTAAATGGCCCAGAGCACTGCATGGCTGAAACAAAACAAGGGGCACGCAATTGAACACTTAACTCGCTTACCAACTCTTTGATTTTATGCAGGGAGAGGGAAGAATTTTCATCTTACATAATCTAATTGCCCCTAAATAAGTATGAGTTAGCAACAGGGACTAGAAACAGTAGAGATTTACCCATGGGGCTGAGTCAAATTCCCAGCTGAGTCAAATCCCCAGCTCACACAGGCTTTGTTTTGTGCCATCTACTTCGTCCTGAGAAGGAACATTGTGCCGCTTCTGCTATGTCCTGGGAGGGTGGTGGTATGGCTGCTGCAGATAGTCCTCCCATCTCTCTTTCAACGTCTTTCTGCTTCCGGGTCTCGAACAAATGCAGGATCTTGGCAACCTCCTTCTTGTGAGCTGTTACATAGATCTAAACTCTGCCTCAGCCAGCACCGATGCATTTTTTATATCTGCCAACTCATGAACCTCTTCTATATCTAGCTGTTTTCTCTTTGGCTTCCTAACTTCTCTACCACCAATCCGTTCATGTTTTTTAATCATATGGTCCATCACTGGATGTTTCCTAAGAGTAGGCAGAACCATAGAGCTTGATACTTTATATCTCCTCACATCTATCAATGCATCTGGGACCCTGATATACTAGAGCATCAAATTATAGTGCCTTCTCATAGCCTCAAAGCGTCCTCTGAGAGCTACGTAGTGATCAGTAAACTATTGGAGTTGTTTTCCTTTAGAAAGCTTGGATCATTCTTGCCAGAACACCAATTGCTAGTATCAAATAAGCATATTGCATATATGCAATTTATGTCATAAATCAAATAATTAAAGTTAAATAACAGAACAACGGTGCGAAATGTAGTAAGTTGCAGAAATTCTAAACTGTTCTCCTTAACTAGTAGGACTCATGACTGTGCCAAACCAGTGTTGCTTTAAGTCTTTCAGATAATCCTGTGGGCATCGAAAAAATCTTCCGCCTATTATTTTGTTTAGTTTTTCTTATATTTTTGTACTTGATTTGCTGGTGATTTGGAGAGTGAAGAATTTGCACTGTTTAGTGTTCTTTCCTGCATTTCACATTAGCAATTTTTTTAGTATTATATTTGATGTTTCTTCCCACTCTTTGATTTTCATTTGATACTTATTTAGATTTTCATTACACGTTTGAGAGTACCATGGATTCACATTTGGTGATTTGTCAAATTTAGTCTAAAAATTATGCAAACATCTTGCTTTACTTATTGTCATCTTCAAAGATAGTGCTATAATGTAAACACAAATGCTTTTGCTTAAATAAATCGCTTGTTAGTGCAATAATGTGTTTAAAATTGTTTTGATTGCAGTTTGTCACTGGATTGTGATAATGAGTGCGACAAGATGACAGATCAAGCTAGCAGTACGCATGATGTTTTATCAAATGTTGTAAAAGAACTACTTTGGACCATCTACTTTGCATTTCCATTCTCAGTTTATGGTGCTTTGCAGTTTGATAGAGGTAACATGTTCTTCACCAACAAAATGCTCAATGGCTTCAAGATTCTGCAGAGCAGAAAACTATTGTTTTACAGATGTAGACAGGTATATTAGATTTTTTTCTATTTCATGAACTTTGATCTAAATATAGTTTTGATGGTTTTCTGAAAAGTTTGTTTTGAGGTATGCCACATTTGAACTCTTTATAGTCATTGCAAGCGGGCCTTAACTTCCATACATGCTAGCAATAAAAGCCCTTGGTTAGATTGTGTTGTGTAGAAAAGATTTGCGCTGCATCTACTTTTTTGGAGTATAGAAATTGCATTATTTGTATTTAGCTCTCTTTTTCTTCAAAACTGGACTATCCTGTTTGAATTCATTTGTAGGATATAAATGAGTGGCTATGGGGATTGTTGGCTGGAAATAATTGCCAAGTTTCTAAAGGTATGTGTCCCTTTGGGTGGGGTAACAATTGTTTTATTTTTTAGTAGTGTGGATAGAGGAACACCTAGGAAACATTCCTGAGCGGTCACACATTTGGGAGCAATCAGGAACATGTTTCTCATCCTCGGTCTTTTCCTTGGCCTATCATGGCTGATAAAAGTTTTGCCCCCAATCAAGTAAAATTCATAAACTATCCACGTAAGGGCCAAAATCTTCCTGAAAATCAGTCAGGAAGGTAAGATAGATAATTAATTTTTATCTCAGGCACCTGTCTGTCTGATTGCCATATCACAGGAAAACTGGTCAAGACTTCTGGGTTGACCACCAGTCTCCTTTATAATTTCTTTGGGACTGCCAGCATCTAGCACAAGTTTAAACTACAGACTGTTATCTACCCAACTGGTCTTGCATGAAAGGCACTGAGGCCAAAACTTTTTGGTTGAATTTGGCTTGGAATCTGTTCCATCTATTCCTAAGCAAAAGAAATAAAAAAATCACGCCCTTATCCAACCCACCTTTAGAAAAAGATGGTAGGGTGACAGGTTATTTTTGTCAAGGTTTAAGACCTTGTCAAATTTTTGCATGGAAGATACTCTTCCAAAATCTGTTCTTGGCGCATATTGGGAGTTGTTCGTCAACACCTTGTATAAGCCTAATTTTCTTAATAGTCATATCTTTTGTTTTGTAGTTCACTTGCTTTGTCTCACTTGCACCTTGTCGTTTCTCTTCATCCCTTCACATTATATGTAGTTTGTGGTCATTGGACCAGCATGTTTGGCCACATAGAGAAATTGGAGTTATATTGGATTGAAGGATGTAGGTGATCCGTAAACTTCTACTTTGGAACTCTAGGAATCACACAACTATGTTCTACTTTCAACTTTGGAAAATGACAGATTTGCTTCAAAAATTAGAGCTTCGTGACTGATTATCTAGTGTTATAGAAAGGAAGTTGCAAAGAAGAAAATAATTCAAAACTTCAACACCAACAATTTTATCCTGGAAACCTCCAATGGAGGAAAACCAATTGGGAAGGGAAACTGCTCTTTCTTCCCACTTTTATTGGTCTAATATAGAAAATTACAGATTACAATAAGTATGAAAAGAAGCAACAATGTAAACCTTCTCTCCAATTACTTGCTTGCTCTGTTTCTACACCTTGCTCCTACAATTCCATTCCAGACTGAAAATCTTGCTCACTGCTCTCATTAAACTCTGCTTCTCGATCTCTCTGGATCTTCAAATGATCATTCTCTTGCTCCTTTCATGCATTTATAGGCCTTCCCATGTCCTCTCGTGCACTGGAGGATGTGAAAGGGCATGGAAGGGGAAGAGACACGGTTGGGCGCTTCAAATTCGCGTCCATTCGCGTTCCATTCTTTTTTTTTCTGTTCGAAAGTGTCAAGACCGCCGCCCCTGAGCAGACGGCGGTCTCAGACCGCCACTCTGGCTGGGGCAATGTTTCAAGACCGCCGCCCTTGCAGGGCGGTGGTTCTGAAACCGCCGCTCTACAGAGTAGCGGTTCCTTCCAGAACCTCCGTTTACCTCATTTTATTCACTTTTCTTGTTTCTCCTTCTTGGTGCTGATGGAACTGATGAAGTGGTGTGTTTTTCTAGATCCCTATGGATCATACCTCCCCTACTTAGGAGGCTTTTGGTCCCACAAAAGCTTAGTGGGGGAGTGGTAGAGGAATCAACTCCCTCTCATGCTCATTCGAGTACCATTGGGTCTTCCTTGGTGTCTTCTCTCGTCCAACCTGCCAAGACTCCTATGGATCTCTGGTTTGTTGCTCCAATGCTACATCCTCCTCCGAGTTGCCTCGAGTACAATCCTCTTTGGAAGGTAACTTTTGTATCTTTCCTTCTTTGTCATGCATAGATGGCGTTAGTGGATGTGAGCTCTTGCAACTTGCTATCGCGTGCATCTGCATGAAGTATGGCCTGAAGGTTTCTTCTCCAACCTGCTCAAGTATGGCAAAGGTCCCATACTGTAGTGGTTTAGTCCTTTCTGTCTTTGTCTCTTGAGATGGATTGGCCGAATCCTCTCCAAGTACGTTGTTGCTATAGTCACCACTATTCCTTGTATCTCCTCTTCTTCTTGTTGCCCCACGGTCAGGTCCAATGAATCCGTAGGTAGATACGGTGACTGCATAGTGGAAGTTTGTTTTGCTCCTTGAATGAGCAGTTCCTGTGGTGTCTTCTTGTACAAAAACTGACAAGTGCTATCCAAATTCTCCATCCTTTAGTCATAAATATCTGTGCTCTCACGTCCATTTTGCTTTTCTTTCAACGAAAGCAAACAAAACTAATGATTTGCCTGAATAAGTCTTGGTGCTTGGTTGGCACTTACCATAGCTTTCTTTGATTTGCTCCGTGTGCCCCGATGTTAAAATTGACTCCGTCCGACCCATCTCGTACGGTTCTCCCTCCTTGTGAACATGGCATCCCTGGCATACAAGTAAGGACTTCAAGACAACGTCAAATGCATCAAGTGGAATAATATCAACCTCTAATACATCTATGTATTGGGTATTTATCCCAAACTGAAACTTACACTTCCTTGTAACTTGTATTTCTACACCCTTCTTCACCCATCCCAGTGGGTATGGATGTGGATGTGCGTAAGTCTCTAGACCAAGTTGTTCTACAACCACATCAAAAATCAAATTTGACTGAGAACCAGAATCTACTAAAGCGTTTTTACCTCGGTCTTCCCGATTTGGATTCGATTTGAAATAGCTTACTCATCTCTTCTTCTTCTGCTGCCCCGTACATGTTAGTGGCCATGCATCCCAACCTCTCGTCTACATCCGAATCATCCTCAATCTCCACCTCTTTCTGTCTTCATAAGTGGCCATGGATTTCTTGGAATCCTTGGTTCGGTGCTTTAGGTGCAATTCGGATGAACTTCCAACATGTGGCATCAAGTATGTCCATTTACATCACAATTCTTAAAAATTCTTAGGATCTTTACAAGTATGCAAAGTTATGTTTACCTTTCCATTTACCTCTGCTACTTGTCTTCCCTTGTTCTTTGTCCTGTTGTTCTGTTGACTGGTCTCCCTTTGGCTCTATTTCTCCTTGCTTCTTCTCATCATCAATGTAGTATGCTTGTATACAAGCTTCATTGAGATCCTTGGGCTTCGTGGAGATTACCTTCCGAAGGTGAGTGTGAAGTCCTCCCAAATACTTGGTCAAAATGTCCTCATCCTCCAAGTCCATATTAAGCAACATGGCTTGTCTCCGAAATTCCGTAGTGTAGTCTTGCACGCTTTGACCGCTGCCCTGTCTAAAGTACTGCCACTTAATCATCATGTTAGTCTTATGGCCAATAGGATAGAAGTTAGCTCTAATCAATTCTTTAAAACCTTTCCAAGTATTGACAATAGGACGTTTCTTCTTCTCACAAGTGGCTAGATGGGTTTCCCACCAAACCAGAGCATGACCTTCCATTTTGAGACGTGCAAAGGTGATCCTTTGTGCCTTAGTGACATTATGCACACTAAAGTAGACTTCCAACTGTTTTAGCCATTTATCCAGTAATTCTACATCTACTTGTCCTTCAAAATTCTTTATTTCCACTTTCATTTCAACTTTAAAAGGTGTATGTGTAGATTTTACCTTCTCGCTTACAATTGGCGTCTCTTCATGCTCTTCCCATCCTTCCTCTTCGTGGCTCTTTCCAATACCAAATTTTTCGGCTAGTGCTCGAACCACCGAGTCCATGGAATCTTGCTTAACCGAAGCCATCTTTTGCAGATCTGAAAGCTCTTCTTGTTTTCTATGCAATCTATCCATCATGGTCTCTAGCATCTCGACTCTACGAACCAAGTTCTCTTCCTCCATTTGAGCTCGAATTCTCTGTTTCCACTTCTTCGTAGAAATATTTGGCTCATGCAAGGTAAAACTTCTTCACCTTTGGACCTTGTCACTATCATACAAAATCACAAGAAAGATTCGAATACCACAGTCCTGGATATATAATCAGCTCTAATACCAAAATGATCCGTAAACTTCTACTTTAGAACTCTACGAATCACACAACTATGTTGTTCTACTTTCAACTTTGGAAAATGATAGATTTGCTTGAAAAATTAGAGCTTCGTGACTGATTATCTAGTGCTATAGAAAGGAAATTGCAGAGAAGGAAATAATTCAAAACTTCAACACCAACAATTTTATCTTGAAACCTCCAATGGAGGAAAACCAGGCAACTGCTCTTTCTTCCCACTTTTATTGGTCTAATATAGACAATTACAGATTATAATAAGTATGAAAAGAAGCAACAATGTAAACCTTCTCTCCAATTACTTGCTTGCTCTATTTCTACACCTTGCTCCTACAATTCCATTCCAGCACTAAAGATCTTGCTCACTGCTCTCATTAAACTCTGCTTCTCGATCTCTCTGGATCTTTGAATGACTATTCTCTTGTTCCTTTCATGCATTTATAGGCCTTCCCATGTCCTCCCATGCACTGGAGGATGTGAAAGGGCATGGAAGGGGAAGAGACACGATTGGGCACTTCAAATTCGTGTCCATTCGCGTTCCATTCTTCTTTTTTGTTCGAAAGTGTCAGGACCGCCACCTTGAGCAGACTAGCGGTCTCAAGACCGCCGCCCTAGCTGGGCGGCGGTTTTGAACCCGCGCCTTACTGAGGCGGCGGTTCAAACCGCCGCTCTGCTCGAGCGGCGGTTCCTTCCAAAACCTCCATTTACCTCATTTTATTCACTTTTCTTGTTTCTCCTTCTTGGTGCTTGATGGAACTGATGAAGTGGTGTGTTTTTCTGGATCCCTATGGATCAAGAGGTAAGTATGATCTTCAAGGAAACTATCATTTTCTCTCTTTAGTTTCATTTATGATTATTCTTTCTTTGTTTGCCCAAGAGATAGGTAATTGATATTACTTGTGTTGTATGTAAGAAGTCAAATGTTTTGTTGTTTCTAGCATATTGTGCTACTTACCATTTTTGAGTCATCATGTGGGTGAAATCACAAGAGTAGATCTTGTACCTTCCCCTTTTACCTTATCTTTTAAATTTTCACGCCTTGCATATTAGTCATATTTTTCAATTTCTCTAGAAGATCCAATATCTAGGTTAGTCAAATGTATCTTTGTCTTTAATTGAAAAGATATTCCATATATTCACAAAAATATTTACAAAAAGAATGACTAGTACAGAGGCAAGAAAAATACAAAAATTACTCTCTTCCTGGGAAACAAGAACACAAATAAAATTAGAATACGCATGAGGCTCAAACAATTTGGCTTCCTTGGTCAAGTAAATATCCTTTAGTTAGGTGTATTTTTTATCTAGGTTAGATATCAATTTCTTGATCCTCAACATTGTCGTTTTTTTTTGATCAGCTATTTTCACTAGATTCTTCAATTGTGGCTCTAAAATTCGTACACTTATGTAAAAAACCATTTCACTTAGTCATGATTCACATTCGAGCCTGTTGATAATAGTCATAAGATATAAGGTGTATGTCATTTTTCTATATTCTCATGTCCTAAACCAGCCTCGTATGAATTAGATCCGAGAGTTTAGTGTTTGCTATGAAGGCCGACAAATACACTAGTCAACTTGAATAAGTTGAAGCATGGAACCATATACTTCCACCACACATACCGTAAAAACTAACGGATCTATCCATAGATCGGTCAAAACAGTCCTTTTCATCAACCAAAACAAACCTGGTTTGAGTTAGCAGCAGGTGTGTGTGTGTGTGTGAGTGAGTGAGAGAGAGAGAGTGTAATGTCCCCAAATGGACATTCTTACCCTAGATGGATTTCCCGCAATTCCCACTAGGGCCAAATCTGATTAATCCAAAAAGCCAAAAATCTCAATTACTATCAAACTGAAATTCAGAATGAAATTAGGCCACAAACTGAATATTTTCCAGAAAACCCTAGTTCGTTGCCCTAGGCCAGCGATTTAGCAAAAATAGCTTTTTCCACCTCAAAATACCTCCAAAAATTATGAAAATTTGTTTGCAAGTAGATAATGAATAATCAGAATAGGATCTCCAATCAGATTCGAAAAAATATTAATTCTAGAATTTATTAGGAAAAAACGCAACAGAACTTGTAAATTCAATAACTTGCAAAATACTCCAAATTTTTGGGCAAATGATAGCTCATATTGAAGCTTGAAAAATATGCTTTCCAATGGACCCAAAATCAAAATTTTCAATGCTAGGAAGATATCCAAAACGGATCGGCAATTTTGGAACAATGTAGATAAACCCTAGTTGTAAGTGAAAGCTGGAAATACAATTTCGCCCCACTTAGGAAAGGCCCAAAAACACCTCAAAATTGATCAAACACTTCAAATCTGATCTCTCCTTGAAATCGATGCCTTGCAATGCAAAAAGTGGAAATCGATGCCCTTGCAGTCTTCAAACCACTCACAAACCGGAAGCAATAAGTCTTCAACAACTGCTGGAAAACTACTGGAAAACACAAATAACTCTTTGATCCTCAATGGAAACCCTGAATGGAGAATCCTCACAACATAGAAGAAGAGTTTTCATTCTCCTTCTAGATCTCAAGAGGGTTTTCATCCTCAAGAGATAATCTCCAAGGGTTTTCGTCCTTAGAAATTATTTTGTAAAGCTCTCAAGCTCAAACAAAAATCAAGATTTGTATAAAATAAAAGAGATATCTCTCCAAGCCAAGTCGACTTGCTTTTATAGGAAAACTTGGCTTAGTAGCCACCCACAAGCACCAATCACATGCTTTTCCCCACATTTAATTCTTTTTGGCCTTGTCACATCCCCAACATGGGTCGCATTTTTCCTAGGGAAATAAAAACATAAAGTGACCTCTTTCCCTTTTCTTTTCTAATTTCACTTTATCTTTTCTTTTCTTTTTCTCTTTTATTTTTATTAAGTCATTAATAAATTAATATAAGTGTTTTTTATAAAGTTTCATTTTTATGCACTTTATAATAATTTATTAAGACTATAGTTCCCCTTTTTATCACCCCTTAGCCGTCGGGAAACAAAATTGGGCTAAGGGTCCGAGAGAGAGAGAGAGAGAGTATTCCAAACTACCATTTTGATGTGAATTCGAGTAGAGCAACAATTTTGTGATTCTCGCAAATTTTGTTAAGTCATAGAACTAGGAATTTACAAATCAAAGCTGATAAAATCTTTGGGTTGCGTTAAGTTTTGACTCATTTGTGTGATAGCGATGAGATCAAAATAGGAAGAATTCTACCTTCACTGCAACTTAAGATCTCTACAAGAATGTGGAGTCAAAAGATAAATAAAATGGAAAACAAAGAAGAGCTTGTCAAGATAATTGCAGCTTAAGAATCATGCAATGTCAAACATGATTTACTCCAAAGATACTATCACCAAACAACAAGAGCTCACAACTACGAACCAAGAGTCCATGAACACGTTGATTCATGCTCGCCAAGAAGTCTCTGCCATAGGAGAATAAGAGCCCCATGAAGAGAACGAAGAGTCCATGGGATGAGCATTAACATCCTCCAAAAGACAAATGGAAAAATCATTGGATTATGTTCCTTTCAAAATAGAAACCAAAGAAGAGATTAGAATATTTGAAGGACAAGTAGATGTGGAATTTCTAGACAAACAAAGGAATATTTTAGTGTCCATAAGGTTACTGAGTTGCAGAAGATTCCTTTCGCATGTCTCAAAATGGAAGGTCATTACATAATTCAATGGGAAATGTATCTACCTCTTTTGAAAATAATAAGAAGAAGCCAATTGTAACTAGGTGGAATGAATACGAAGACTTGTTATGTAAGAATTTTTATTCTATTGGACATAAAACTGATTAGAAAATTAAGTGGTCAAATTTCAGGCAAGGGAATGGTCAAATTGTGCAGACTATACCACAAAATTTGGTAGACAAGCCATGTTGTTGAGCTTGGACATGGAGGACAAATAAAATTTAACCAAGTACTTGGGAGGTCTCCATAACCTTAATGAGGCATGCACACAAGTGTACTATATTGAGGAAAAGAAAAGACATGGAGAGGGAGATCCCTCAGGGAAAAATCAGCCTAGAAATCAGTTCAAGAAAGAGCAAAATAAGCTTTACAAGAAGGGTAAGTGGAAAGATTAGAGTAATGCCACCGTTTTACATAGTTGTAAGAATCCAAAGAACCATCAGTAGGCATTGTGTTATAGATGGACATATTGATGCAAGTGTTGGAAGTTGCATCTAGAATTGCATCCCTAGAATCATTCCAAGGAGGTCTCCAAGAAGCCCATGTCATCTTTTAGAGAAAAATCAGAGGGTGGAGATGAACAATTAATGCATTCTATTTAGGCCACCAACAACAATGCAAGTTTCATCTGTGGCAACAGTTTCACAACTTGAGCCTTCCAATAAAGGGGCTTGTGGAGAAGCATATACACAAGATGTAGAATTTAGGGAGGAATTCCTGCAATTGCAAGTCTCGTAAGTCGACAATGAAGGCAAAGATGGATGCTACCTCAAAGATGTGCTACTCTACAAGTGGGATGAACTGTGTGCCCCAAAGGGAGAGATGCTTCGTTGATGAGGGAAGCACATACTTCCAAAGTATAGGTCATTTTGGTGTTGGCAAGACCTGGATCACTGCGCAAAGATATGTGTATTGGTCCAATATGCAAAAATAAGTATTTGAATTCATTTGGGGATGCATATTATGATGTACAAGCACACCCGAGGTTAGTAAGGAAGGATTGTACATTCCTAAACCATGGGAGAGCATCATTGGGAATTTTGTAAGAGGAACACGTATGTCTAATCATGGCCATAACTATCTATATTTTGTTGTGAGTTAAGTAAACTTTGTATTTTGATTGCATGTAAAAAGACAATAAAAGGGCATGAAGCAGCTGGATATTCTTTTCTAATTTTTGGGTGCATTTTGGGTTGCCTAAGTTACTTGTTTCAGATAGAGATTCCAATTTATTCGGAGAATTTTGGAGCACGTTGTGGAGTAAGATGGATACCAAACTCCAAAGAAGCACCGCTTTCCATCCTCAAATTGATGGGCAAGCAGAAGTTGTAAATAGAACTTTAGTACAATTGATAAGAGGTTACAAGTATTCAAGGATTTAGGATGATTCATTGGCATATATCCAACACTCATACAATGGGGCTTTACACATCCACAAACAAGTCACCTTTTGAAGTATGTTTGGTTTACTTACCTACTAATCCACTTGATGTTGCAATTAGGCAACAAGAAGAGGAAGGACAAGATTTAGAAGTAACTATAGCAACAAAGTTCATTGAGAGGATTAGACAAATCCATCTCAAGGTGAAAGAGCAATTAGAGAAGTCTCAAGCCAAACAAAAGGTTAGGCATGACTGCGTTGAAAGGAGCATGCACTCAAAATAGGAGATAGGGTGTGGTTGTATTTGAATAAGCAAATACTTTAAGTAGAAGCTAAGAATTTCAAACCTCCTAGGATGGGCCATTTGCCATTCACCATTTTGGAGTAGATGAGAATGCTTTCATGCTTGATCCATTCCATTTCATGAGGATGTATTTAGTAGTAAAATGCGAGAATTTGTTCCTATGTGAGAAATCCGTTCTAGATGATGAGGGAGAACAACAATTATTCTACCCTCTATAAAAGACTTTGCGTTGGATTCAAAAGGAGAATCATAGAAACTCAAAAGGGACCACAAAAATCTTGGCAATGTTGGCATCAAGGGGAAGATTCCAAGACAAACAAGATGGTACCTCAAGGAGAAAGTGGGAGAGTTGTTCTCACATCTCCTTCCCAACTAAAGCTTTTGTGGGGACAAAAACCTTCAAGACAGCTGCTATGATCCATAGGAATAAGTAAAATCAATCCTCTTCATCACCCAACTAGAGCAAACCTGGTTTTAGTTAACAATAGGGCTTTAAGAGGAGTTTTTCTTACATGGTGACGAAGCCATCGCTCCATGCAGCACGATGCTTATGGACCTACCGGTTTTTGCAAAGCGGCAATTTGAAACCACCGGTTTGCGTTAGTAGGTGATTTCGCCCATTGTAATTGTACATGTCAATGGTAGGGGAGTGTATCTCTTTAGTTCTTGGACGGCTGGAGGTCCTTTGGTGCATGAAAGGACATCCTTGAGCATTTTAAATACAAGGCATAAGTTTAGAGATAAGGAGAGTAAGTTACAAAGTTGTTGTTCGATTGGTTATATCAAGAATTGGGGGGAGAGAGAGCATCATGAGGTACTTTCTCTAATAAACTCTTTGTAAATATTATTTGGCCATAAGAAGATTGGGAAGTTAGGAAATCACAACTTCCAAGTGCTTTTCCCCACCTTAGGGTTTTCTAGACCAAAATCCTCGTGTCCTTGTCTTCCAAGTGCTTACCTTTCTTATTGATTTTTGTTCATGTTTCAGTTCTACAAATACTGCTTATGTGCCTAATAACACACTACACTAAATTTTAAGCTCATTAGCATTTTAAACTGCGATTTTGAAGTGAATTGAGAGTATAACAACAGTCTTGTGATTGACAACTTCTATTAAGTCATAGAACTAGGAGTCTACAGATCATTATTATAGAATGTGTTTTGAGATTTGTTTGATTTCCTCCTAGCATGATTTTGGTAAGTAGCTAAAACCTTCATATCCCTAGTAATTGAAAATAATTATTAATCCAATTATTCCTTTATATTTGAATGCTTTGTCAAGTTTATGAACACAATTAGAGGTACATTTAAATTTCCTTTAGAGTTATTATTGTCTATTGAGATACTAGACTATCACTAAGTACATGTCAAATTAGTAATTGCATAACATACCATGGCAAAGCAAAGCATCCAAACAATAGCAACTTGTATTCATGAAAGATAAGTCTCAATATAGATCACACACTACATGGAGGAGTTTCTACAAACTCCTTTTCCCTTTTCGTATATCCTTCTATTTATAAGACAAATGACTTATGTTTGTTGATCGACACAACTATCAACACCGACCATAACCAACAAGAGTCATTGCAGCTAAGTTATTTAATTATGTTGATAACCATGCCAATATTAATATGTTGGTCTATATTGTCCCCCTTAGAAACAAGTCGAGTCCTGAAACAATCGATTGACAATATAATGAAAATAAGATCGAAAGAGGGAAGACAAAAGACATTCTCAATTGCCTACATCCATTGGGTTATGGAGTCAAGGTTGAGGGGCAACACTCCGAAGCCATGCACAATTTTACCATTTTATAACCCTTGAAAAGCCATGTGATCCAAATTATTTTGGATTTCAGAGGACACCCCACTAATGGTGGCATTTAATGTGTTACAACAATATATTCATAATGAAATCATTGAAATTGTAGAATCAAAAACTGTATTGTTGAATTAAAATAGAATTGTATTGCAAAAATGAAACTGGAATTTTAGAAGTCAAATAACTTTATTATGTGTACAAATTGGGAAAACTCTATAGGACAAATGTATGCCGGATATATTTGTGATTGAGAATGTATGCATAATAGGAAAACTCTATAGGAGGGATGTATGCCTCATAATTCTACAAATGAAGATGTATACAAATGGGAAAACTCTATAGGAGAGATGTATGCCTCAAAACTTGCAACTTTGCAACCCGCAACTAATGTCTAGAAAACGTTTCCACTTATAAACTTACGTGTCCATTCGAAACCATCTTCACAATGGAGAAGATAGAAGGTTCTTAGGAATAATAAATGAAGGGTTCCTTTTGGGAACCAAAAAGTCGATCCTACATGGATATGGCATGCGTCCACCTTGGGGTGAATTTAAATGTGTAGAAGAGGACAAAATCCTAAACAATATTTTTTAAGTGCTCCTTGTTGGGGTTATATCTTTAAGCCCGTTGACTCGATTTGCAAACCACATAACCCGTTGAAAAGATGATGGAGCAACCCAAAAAAATCCAATAAGAGAATGCCAATTTGACTATCGTTGTACAATCCGATGCCCATAATTTCTTTGGAGATCCTCAAAATGCAAAATACCAAAAGTTGTCAAAAACCCACTAAAATTAGATTTTAGGACTTGCTAAAAATTGACTATCTTGAAATCTTGCTTTCATTTCTAATATTGCTCTTGTAGTTTGTGGAGCCCGTTTTCATGTGAGAAAGTGTCAAGACTGTACACTAAGAGTGTACACTTTCCATAGTTGTCTCGCCGAGGTTCGGGGTGCAACCTCGAGAAAAAAATTTGGCCTTAAAACGTGCCCGATATACCGGGAACGCGTTTTTCTCATATGGGTGGGATTTTAACCCATAGGTTTATGGGACGGTTTTGGCCCATGGTTTTGATACCCATGGTTTTGTAAAACTGCTTAAGCAATTGTCTACTTATATGGTTTTATGCATATGGTAGGTATGATGTAACATTACAGATGTGTTTTGAATTTGGGTGTGAATTCTGTAGAGTTTGTTGAGCATAGCTCCAAATAGATCTAGGTATTGTATTGAGAGAGCGGTGGCTTGTAATAAAATCTAAGCAAGTGATTCTTGGTGAACGTAGCCCAAATTGGGTGAACCATGTTAAATACTGTCTCTTTGTGTTGTGTTATTTTATTCGCACTTTTATTTAAGATCTATAATATTTTTACGTATATTAGTTTCTATTGTTGCGATTCTATGAGGGATTATTCCGCATATTTTATCCGTTATTTCCTAATGACTCTAAATACTCATCTCGATCATTCAAGTCTAAAACTAGATGTTGGTACTTTCTAAAAATAGACTTTCATACATCCTTCTCTAAATGCAAACATGGGTCCTGTCTTGCTCTAAGCACTCATCACGGATCACTATGACAAACACCAAATTTATTTGAATTCTTTGTAAATGACTATATTGTTGATGTCCACCTTTATTTCCTTTCAATTTTCTTCTTCCATTCGAATGAACAAAACGTCGTAATGGGCTTACGTTGGAATTTTGGTTGGTAATATAATAATAATAATAATAGGTTTTTACAGTCCACAATGCCGTGGGGCGGCTGTTTTGGGTCTACAAGCGGCTTATAGCATATGGGACTACCTCGTACTCACATGCGGGAGGCAACTAACTTTGCTACAAACGAGGCGTACATACCCTACCCCTGCAAGATTTGAACTTGTGACCTCTATTTCAAGAGCACATGTTCTTCACCATTAGGCCAACTCACGCGCATAATGTTTAGGAACAAGTGGTAGAATTGGATTGGATGGTTGTAATGTTCGATTTGAGTAAGTTAGAGGTCGTATGGTGATGGGCATGACAACAAGGTAGGTCGTTTGGTCCATGCAAGTTGTCCCAAAGGTTGAGCAAGTTGGATGGTGGTCGATTAACCGAGGGGATTCAATTTGGTATGTTGTAAAGAGATTGTACAAGTGTGTGGATGTTGTAGGTAGGTTGAATGGGTGTGTTGATATTGCGGGTAGGTCAAATGTTGTGCCAAGTAGGTCGAACAATTTGGGAGAGCATATAATGGGGTTAGAATAGGTTATACATTTGGGGAGGGATTGTACATTATGGGTCATATGGGAGGAAAAGGTGGTCAACTTAGCAATAACGATGAAGTGACCAACGGGGTGTGTTTGGACATTTTCGCTTTGACAATGTCGTGCGGTGCTTTGATTGGTGACTTGACCTTTAAATTCAATCTTCTTGATAATTGATCATGCATTTCAACATAATTGACTTTTTCCATATGTGGGTCCCTTTTTTATGGTTGCTTCGATTGTTTCTTTAGGCAAAGCTTCCATATCTATCATGTGGATGTTTTCAATCCTTGTTCAATGTAATGTCTGCGTGGGACAGATCTAAGAAATTCTGGAATTTCCTAAAATCCTTGTACAAAATATAACAAAAATCTGATTTTTATGCAAACCCATAGATACAATCCTTGAAATTATGTGAACTTGCAGCTGTTCATGACTACTAACAGTAGTCCTAGGCTTGAGAATCCCAAGTCTAGCAACAAAATTGAAACTCCTCTTTGATTTGTAGACTAAGGGTGCACTCTTCCCAAAGCTTGAGGATATCCTCCATCTCTTCTAAGGCCAAAGGCTGCCCTATGATCTTACCACCATGATTACGCTGTGCCACTCTGTTACAACTATAAATTGAAGAGTGGGGAGTTTCCCATTGAGCATCATGATAATTTCTTGGAATTTTGGCAACCCTTACAACTGCACTGCAGGCTGATGTCCCCATAAAATGGCACAAATCAGATTGTACATAGGTTGGAATGAAGTTGCAGCAGTCATAAATCATTTGAGACCATATCCACATCAGCAGTATAGGAGCTGGGCTAATCATTTTCATCAGATATAAAGACTGAAACCCATCAAAAACATCACAATGCAAGAGAACCCTCTTAAAGTATGCAATCATGTAGCTGTAGATGACCGAAAACAACAGTCCAAAGTCAGAAACCCCGGAGATCAGCAAAACAAATATGGTACAACAGTAGTAATACTGGAATTCCTCTTTAAAAATTAGCCCTGTTAGCAATTTGGAGGTTGGAAATAACCCAACAAAGACTAAAAATCCTTCAACAATGTAATATCCCTTTCAAGGGCTGAAACTAAAAAGTAGGAAATTAGCACAAACCCCAATATTATCAAATCTGATTTCTAAACCAGCAAACTGAAAATAAAACCCAGATTTGAACAACAATAAGATTTTTGGAACAACGGTACAAAAATGCATGCAAAACACTTGAAACTCTTCAAACAACTTTGCCAAAATAGATATAAGTATTTTAGGCATCCACCAAACCAATATTCAATAGGAAATATGATCCAAAACACTGCTGGAAATTAATTAAAAACCAACAAAGTACAACTGCAATAAAAATTATGAAATGAGGGTTTACAAACCCCAAACTTCACAATGAATAGTAGATTCCGGCTTTATAAATTATGAGAAAGCCAAATATGAAAGCAAATCTGAATTTTGCCTCCTAGAAGACACTAAACTCCACACTAGGGTAAGTCGCTCCACCTAGGAGAGACCCCACAATGCATGCAAGAATATGAAAATGTCTTCTTTTCCTCCAAATCTGCAATTTGCCTTCAATCCACACAAGGATGGAGGGTTTTTGTCCCCCAACCAGCCACAAGAAGGGTTTTTTCCTTCTTGGAAGAGCCACACACTTGGATTTCTGCCCAAGAGTGGAAAGAACAATGAGCAACAGCCCAAAAGTCCAATTAGAGAAAATGCACCAAAAGTGAATGCCCAAAATGAAGTCCTTCAACTCCTTTTATACCCTATCTTTGGCGCCAAAGCCCAAAAAGGACAAGGCCGACCCATAAAGAGCTCTTTTAATCTTTTAATTGGCTTCATTAATGCACCAAACCCAGCCGACCTACTAAAAAGAACACACTAAAAGAAAACATTAAAAATTAGAAAATAAAAGTGCAATGAGAGTTCACTTCCTTTTCCGCTCACTCCACTTCTTTGCCATGGAAAAGGGAATGGCAAGAAGTCCAAAATCATCCTCTCAAGTTGGAAAATGGGACATTACAATCCTCCTTCCCAAAATTGCTTGTTCCCAAGCAATTGCAAACTCATATGCCTAAGCATCATCATGTCATGGTGAAGGAACATGTTGTAGTGCTCCCATAATCTGGACCTTGTGCCTGTTAGATGAAGGAGCTTCAACCCAAACAAACTCATACCTCTATTGCCCATTTCTTTGCTCATAATTTCTATCCAAATGAATGCTTCCCAATACTTCAATAATGTTGTCCCAAAAACAGTTGTAATCATGCATTTTTCTTTCAAAAATCAAAATGTTCAAGTCTGAAAATAACACATCATAATCTGATTTTGTTCCTCCTTTCAGCTGAGATCTTCCCTCAACATTCCATGATGGAATGCTCTTCAAAAATGGAAGCACACTGCTGTTCATGGCTGTTAATGGCAGCCCTACATCTGATTTTTGCAAACTCAGCCCTATGACCATGGCATAACAACTACCAAACTGAATTCTCACGAAGAAAAGCAACTCCATGAGTAAAGTAGGGACTGAAGTTTGATTTACATATGCAAAAAAACTAAGAACAACAAGCCTACAATCGAAATCAGCAGACATATTGAGAAAATCAGCCTTCTTAACATTCCTATGAATTTTGATTTCATTATTTTTCAAGTGGAACTCCAACTCCTTGTGAATCTTAAGGGTAAATTCTTCTAAAATTTGGAGCTCTAGATGCCCACCAACATTGTGTGACTCGGCTGAACTGAAAACAAGGAAGTCAAAACAAAATTCATACCTCCTCATGGGGCCATAAAACTGAAAATTAGAATCATCATTCTCCTCTTTGGCGGTCATGTGAACAGCTGCAAATTCATAATTGCTTCCCTTTTCCCATACTTCCTTTGGTTCTCTCATGGAACCATGGGTTAGCAATTCATTAAAAAAATCAGAATTCCCATCAAGCTTATGTTGCCTTAAACATGTCATGCTAGCATTCTCTTTCATCAAATTCCTTCCATGCCATAAGCAAAGAGAAAAATTGAAATCTTTACCTTCACCCTTTGTTTGTCTCACGAAATAGCCCGGATGATCAGCCAATGGGGCATCATAAATAACCCACACCATCATGTTCTTCACCCTTGATTTGTAAACCAAATAGACTCCATTCTTGTAGTGAATGATCCCATCCATCATTTCGAACATTTCATTCCCAATTCCCTCCAAAACAACATTAGCAAACTTATGCGTAGTTTATAATGTAACCTTCTTACCCTTGTTTTTGAGAAGCTTATTTCCATGCTTTCATAATTGAAGGTGAGTTCTCCCAATGATAGCAACCATTGGACCCTAAACACACTATTCATATCAGCCATGTTAATGAAATAGGAATTTAGACTCCATTCTTGTAGTGAATGATCCCATCCATTATTTCAAACTTTTCATTCCCAATGCCCTCCAAAACAACATTAGCAAACTTATGCTTAGCTTGTAATGTAACCTTCTTACCCTTGTTTGAGAAGCTTATTTCCATGCTTTGATAATTGAAGGTGAGTTCTCCCAATGATAGCGACCATTGGACATGTCATCCATGTTAATGAAATAGGAATCAACACATACCTCATATTTTTCCAATGTAACATGGAGTTGGTAACATTTCTTTGTGCATGGCATAGAGTAACCATTTGTTGTCTTGACCGTGAAGCCTTGTCCACGGAGGGTAGAATCCTTCATAACCTTGTTAGCATACATAATGATTTCAAAACAATCCTCCATCAAATTCTCTTCTAACCATGTGCATGGAGTAACAATACCAAAGACTTCCTTTCTACAATACAAGAGGTCAACCAGAATCCAACTCTTTATGCCCACACAACCTTGCAAGGGAAGGTCTAAGTGCCAAGAGCTATCCCACAAGTTCTTCATATTGATTTCAACATGTTGCTTAAGGCAAGAAACATATTGCAGTGACATAGGGAAAGTTAACAAACATGAAATCTGATCATACCTTGAGTTTCCCTCCACATGTCCACCTTCCCATGCCGGATGAGGAGTGATCAAAACATCCTCTACACTCCCAATCTTGTGACTCAGAATTTCTGAGTTGGAATCAACCTTTTCCTTCTCCTCAGATTCAACAAATGAAGCTCTTTCCGCCTTGGCTTCAATTATATTCTGATGGTGTTCACATGGGGCATCTTCATAGCTCTTGCCGTAGTCATGTACACATCAATTTGCCTCTTATTGACTGTTGTTATGGAAATTCCAGCGAACTGAAAGTGATTGTAGTCACCCGGAAGAGCACCTTCTTCATCCACATGACCCTCATCAAGGTCATTCAAAAGTATTGGTCCATGGCCCTATGCAAATAAGATTTTTCATCATTTGTAGAATCATGAAACTGAGATAGCTAAGAATGCTCTTCAAACAATCAACACACAATATAAATCAGCCCTCTAGGGTAGTGAATTGCATATGAGGTTCACATCAACATTTAACCATGCAAATAGAGCTGAAATGCCACCAAAATAATTTATCCAACCACGACAATATTTATCAATCTCAAATACATCAAAAATATGGAGAAATGAATGATAAATCACAACTGTAATTAATTTTTATTACAACAACCATACAACCAAACCAAGGGCTAGAAAAAATAGATAAACTCCTAAAATCACCAAAATGTAGATTCGGCATTATAAATTATGAGGAACAAGAATACCAACTCAAAATACCAAAATGTGCCCTAGAAGGCACCGAACTCAACCCTCAAGCAAGTTGCCTAGGGTTGGAAATGTAGATCAATTGCATAAAATCACTTTGAAGTACCAATGTGACCTCGTGTGAGATCACCCTTACACACAAGAGGGTTTTCATCCCCTAGTGTGATCCTATTGAAGGGTTTCATCTTCAATAGGTGACCAAGGAAGGGTTTCCATCCTTCAATGGCAAGAAGAGAAGCTACTTGCTCCACCTTCAAGAGAAATCAATATCAAAATTAGCATAATCCTCCTTTAGCAAGTCGAACCACCTTATATAGGCCTTGAAGATGTCAATGGGCAAATAGAATCCTCTAGAGAGGCCGACCCCCCTTAATGAAGGAAAAAAACCTTAAAGTCACCATGTAGGCCTCCACAAGACTGACCTCCATAATGAAGAAATAGAAATCCTCCTTGCATTGTTGGACAAGTCTTCCACCACCTAGTTGAACCACTCCAATGCCATGATTAGTAAATAAAATAATTAATTACTAGAGTACAATACTTACAACCATGGCAAGTTTCCTCCCTAGCTCCTTCCTTGATGCCCACGGGAAGAGGAATGGGCATAAGGTCTTCCATATCGAACTAGCTTGGAAAAGGAGACATTACATAACTCGTAAAATCTGGCCCAATTGAATTTTTGTATGCAGAAATAGAATGCTTAAAATCAATAATTGCTCACTTGTGATGTGTGCATGAGATGTGCTAAGATAGTTCATTGGTTTTTGCTAGATGATTTCTAGGTAATAGCCAAATGATATTGGATAACAAAACTTCAATCATATTGATTAAAAAAAGGAAGTAAAGATTATTATGGGGGCTCTCTCGCTGCACTTATATGAAGGTCAAAATGGGATGGCTCACCGGCTTAGTAAGAAAAAACCCATTAAAATTAAAGAGCCTAAGATGAAAAAACATTATAAATCTCCTAAACCTTCTAAATATCTTATCTTTGCCATTCGATAATGAATTTGCTACGTTGGATGATGAAATACTGAATCCATTCGACAATGAGAAGCTTCTAGAAAACTAGTGTTTTCTGAGCTTTATAAAGCTAGTGAGAAAACATTTTCTTTGGTACCTTTAGTGGTTCCTATACCTGTAATGTTTCTAGGATTATTTACAAGTGGTATTCAAGCTTTAATCTTTGCAACTCTGGCTGCAGCTTATATAGGTGAATCCGTGTGTTCTTAACATATATATATATATATATATTGGGGTTGTTTTCACCATTGGGCTTCATTGTTACTCTTATTTGATTTCACCCATTATGATTTAGGCTGCCATGGATGCCACTAGGTTTGAATTTCAAAGTGAAAGACTCATATATATATATATATATATATATATATATATATCATTGTTACTCTTATTTGATTTCACCCATTATGATTTAGGCTGCCATGGATAATGGGTGAAATCAAATAAGAGTAACAATGAAGCCCAATGGTGAAAACAACCCCAAAGCAAAGAAGGGAAAAAAATGTTTATCATGGATGAAACCATTCGGCAATTTCGTATCAAGACCCAAAACAATGGAAACCAAAAGCCGAGAGGTCTCTATGACATATGATAAGAAAGCGAAAAGTCCAAAACAAGATGACAAAATGTCAAAACCAATCAATCAAGGCCAAAAAGGCAAGGCCGACCCATATAAAACATATTTAATCTTTTAATTTGTTTTTAAAATGCACCAAACCCAGCCGACCCCTTATAATGGGAATTACAAAGATAAAAACATAAACACGAATGAGGAAAAAATGGAAATATAACCCACGATCTTCCCTTGCTAATCCATTGCTTGCCTTTGGAAAGAGGAAATCATTTGTTTTGGATTAATTCGTAAAAGGGGACATTACATATTTATATCATACTTCATATTCAAAATGATGATTACATTAAAAATTCAAACACATTGGGCCCCCATCATCAAGCCCCCATGGTTGATGAATGTGTTAAAACTTGAACAGTTGATCAATGAAGATTTGACACTTTCTCTCAAGCTCTTGCTATTGCTTTCCCTTTTGCTAATGCTCTCCCTCTTGCTAATGCTCTCAACCTCTCACTGTTGTAGCATTGCTTACTCTCACTCTCGGACTTCTGCAACATTGCTCAATGTTTCCAACCTTTGATAGTGATTTGGAGTGAGGGTGTGAGGTTCATTTATAGTTTTTTTGAGTGCTTAAAGTGTGGGTGGGGCCCCATAAACTATTAGGGTTAGGGTTGGGGGCACAAACATCCAAAAAAGTATGTTTTTAATTTTTAAAAACATGTTTTTGGCATTTTGGAGCAGGAGACGGCCACAAGTCTGCGGGACAATCGAGGGACTTGGGCAAGTTTCCTTGAAGTCTCGGGGATATCCCGAAGTCCCACAAACATCCCTTTTGAGACGACAATGTCCTCACTTTGGGGATGTCTTGGGGATGTCCCCCGACTACCGGTGGTGGTGGTGGTGGTGGTGGGATGGGGGTTACATTTCCCAAACGTCTCCAAGTCCCGGGATGTCCGCATTCACAGTTTCATCAAAATTTGGGAGGGGGCATATCCCCATGGAACACATGTTTTCTTCAAATTTGTGTACAATGTAACTGAATTGAAAGTCAAATTATTCAATATTTTTATAGTTTTTTTTCCATTTTTGTAAATTACTAGATTTTAAAATTAAGTGTGTGTGTGTGGATATATATATAGACTGCACGGAAACGCCCTAGACCCCCTCGTACCAGGCTGGGTACGTTTTGGGTACGGGTACGTGTATGGGAATGCCCCAGTGTACGCTGTGTGGGGTATGCCCACAGGAGCCCGGGTATGTCCAGTACGGAAATCTGTATCTCGAGACGTACCTGTGGCCTCGTGGGTATGTACCCACAAAGTACCCACAGTTTTTTTCTTTTTTTTAAGTGCAAAAAAATAAATAAAACATGAGGGCTTTGATTGGAATTGAACTTTGGAAAGTTCGTGTGAGATTCAATATTGCCAATAGGCTCTGAAGGGTCGAGAGAGATGAAAAGGACTTCATTTGGTTGACTTACTATTTGGGGGCTTTCTTGTTGCTCCTCATGGGTCCTTTATTCTTCAGTCAATTTGGAAGGCATGGGAACAAGTGAAGCACTTGGTGGTTGGGCAATCTATCTTCTCTTCATTTGACATTAGGTGCCAAGCCTACAAATCAATTTCATCGAATCAGAAATATAATGACAAGATCCTTGCCTTGACAAGGGGCTGTTCTGCCCTCCTTTGGTTTGAGAAAGGAATTAAAATATTTCATGACTTAAAATGTTTTTTTAATGTCCAATGATACGTCTAACTCAAGCTTAAGGCATTAATAATAAATTATCAAATCTATAATACAGTCTATGTTATCAACTATTATGTTTTGAACATTATGAATCAATACAAACTCAAGTCTCAATTCTCAAAGTATTGGAAATTTGTTTTCATGTTCTATGAATGATTTTAAGTTGTATGAGTATTAAATTTCAATAAGTATGCAAATGTTTCTTTAAATTTATAATTTTATATGCATATATATATATATAACATACCCAAAAGCGTACCGTACCTGAGATTTTTAAAATTTGCCGTTTCAGCATACCGAAACCGTACCCGTATCCGTACCCATACCCGTATCCGTGCAGTCTAGATATATATAGACACACTCACACACATACTAGTGTCAGGCTTTAATCTTTCTTGGAACAGTATTTGATTCTTTAGGTTTTCTTCTTAAGATACTGTAATTTCTTTGGGTTGCAGGCACTTCCAATGTATCCAATGGTGCAAAATTGTTTGAAGATTATATGTGAAGGAAAGGAAAAACAATCTGATACGGCGTATGGTAAGGAAGAGTATGTCTTGCATTCAAATTTATGGTTAGGATATACAATTGTGGGTAAAAATTCCATTGTAATTCTAACTTCTTTTATATCATTTTAGAGATGATGTCATTAAAATGCAATAAAAATCATTGCTGTCTCAAAGTATATTGTGAATTTCGCTAAGAAGTAATGCCTTATTTTATTGAAATAATATAGCATATTTGAATAGAAGTAAAGTTCATTGTTTCAATTTATTATAAAATGGTGCAAGTGAAAATAAATTCATACTCTACTGTGGACTGCAGGTTTCTGTCATCACCTAGCAAAGAAGCATCCTGTTTTAGTACTACCCCATCTTTTAACTCTGGCAGCACTGTTGAAGGTATGCTTAAAGTTGCATTTTTAGTCTCTGCAGAGGTGATTAGAATTTCTGATTTGTGTGCAATCTCTTTTGGGTTATGCATGATGCATGTTGCCCCTTAACATTGATCAGCATTTAATCTTTGGGAGTGGGCTGGGCAGCATGTAATTTTTGGATTTACTTAACGGACTTTTCAAGGTTTGAGCATGAGCAATATACAAGGACTTTACAAGTCACAGGAGTTAGTATTTCACAAATAATAAGAATTTAATATAAAAGATTTGTTGTGGTTCAGGAGAGCCTTTTGCGGATTTGCTGGGATGTATATTCCAATTGAATTTATTTGATTATAATAAAATTCTAAAGATAGGTAGATTGAGAGCAACATCCTTTTTGTTTGCATGATTATGGAGAATGCGACAAGGGGTTATTGTCTTTCTTTCAGTCCTGTCTGTGTGAAAAATGGCTTTGCATGATCAATTATGTTGTATATGCTCCCACACTTCTGAAATCTAACCTCTCCTCTATTGTTTTTATAGGAAAAGATGTCTGGTATGACACAGGGAGAAGACCATATTTGTTCCTTTGGGCATGCATTATATCTTGTTGCTGGATTATTGGACGCACTCAGGCCCCATATTTTGGACTGGCATTATAGTGAACATCTAAATGACGTAAGGTGCTGCCTCTTGAAGGATAGTATAGCCGAACGAACAACCGATGTTCAGAAAAGACAGGATTTCTCTAAAGGAAACCTTGAAGTAATAATGGATGTCTACTTTGAAGTTTTGAATAACTTACAAGTTGTTAATTTGCCACAATATTTGAAGGTAGTAATACGATTGACAGACTTTTTGTGTCATTGCGTTGCTACTGGTAAGCAATGTTGGGAAATTGTTGCCAGACATCGTGAAGTGATAGAGGCAACGGCAAAAAAGTTTTCTAAAATTAAGAAGTTAGGATTTCTTTTATCACTTGTAGAAAACCCTGGTTCATCATTACATTCTCCCAGAACTGATACTGAGCTGCTGAAAAGTGAATCTCATATTGAGGACTTTCCATTTGGACCGCCCTTGTTGCCTGTTGATGTTGTCCTCAAGGTTCAGAACCAATTGCAGCGTTTCCTTTCTCTGCAAACATACGATTCAGATAATAATTCAGCATCCCGCGGAGAGCCTGAAGCAATCCTTCATCCTCAAGGAAATTCAAAGGTATAGTATTTTTATTTTAATGTCTTGATTGGCAATTATACAATCTTTTTCAACTTTTGGGAATATTCTGTTGTTACAAAGTACTGCAACCACACTTGTTTTGGCATGGCAATGCTAAAAACACTGTTGGTTTTACATGTGGTTGCACTGCCAGTCTCATTGATAATTTAAAATCTTAAAATTAACTAGGAGATTCATACGCCTGTATTTTTCATATTTATTGGTTTCTCTCTCTTTGCTCGCATGATTTAGCAATGAATGCATGGCATTATATTTTGTAAGTCTTATATAATTTTAATTGAGCTCTTTTAGACTTGAGGTCAGAAAGACTTTTCCAAGCAATATGCAAACAAATCTTTATCATTGAATGGTTAAATCATGCAATGAACCTAACAAATAATCATTGTTCGCCATGTAGGGATACCTCCCTGCCGACACACCCCTTGTATTTTATTTGTATTCAATTCACTCTTCTTATCTATGGACCTATCATATTTGTATTTATAATTTGTAAATACTTTGTATATATTAAGTGATGCCTGCTCCTGCTGCCTGTGGCGACATTTAGACAGTGACTATTTTTTCTTAAGCTGGCTTGTAGTTTGTCCTACTGTTGGCCCAGATAAAGACAATTTTTTTGTTTCTTTTTTGAAAGAATGGAAGACTGAGGCTAGAGTATGTTTGAAGACATCAAAGAATAAATATATGCCAACTGCTAAACATTTATACACACCCAAACTGATAGGTTTAAGCTCAGAAAAATAAAATCAAACAGCCAAAATCTTAGAGATGAGAATTTCTGGTTTAATTGCATTTTGAAACTCACTGCAGTTCCAATAACCAGTATCTAAGGAGATTAGAAACACTCAGTCTATAGCAAACAAGGTGCGAGACTCTGCAGATTTCACGTCACATATCATGGGAATCCTTCATTAAGCATGTTCACAAAATATTATTCAAATAAAATACAAATTGCATGGCATGTTTATCTCTGAGAAAACTTTATCAAAGACACACTAAACAAACCAGGTCAGAATAGCAATGCACAAGCTGACCTTCTCACTTTGTCACAACAAATGAGGATCAATGGGATCCAAAACAGCCACTTCGCGTACCATTCTTACATCAACAGGAGATGGCAGAAAACACAAAACAGAAAAACAACAGTATCTATGTACTAAGAGTCTAATGGGGTCCAAAACAGCAACTTCATACCATTCTAACATCAATAGGAGATGGCAGAAAACAGAAAACAGAAAAACAACGGTATCTATGTATTAAGAGTTTTCTTGTCTCAAAGATTACCATCCCCTTCAAATGAATAAGGGAGATTAAATTGTTCTTTTGTGGTGGGATGCAACCTCACTGAAATAAAGTTTCCCAGCATATAAAAACTCATAACAACATTTATAAATATCTAGAACACTTAAAGCATCACTTCCTAGCTCAAATAACTTTTCCGCTTAATAAGCATGCTCGGCTGATTCAGCAGGAGTACTCTTGGTGAATTTGGACCATGTCATTGATCACATGACACTTCAATTGTGGTTGGGTCAAATCCAGTTCTTTATGAGTGGCTTGTAGCATCTCTATGACCACCTCAGATATAATATGCATTCTCACCACCCGTATGATTGCTTTCATGATAAAATTTAGCGCCTTCTTATGTCTAATATCTTGCACCTCTTTCCCTACATCTTAAATGTTAGCATAAATGATCGGGAAAGGGATTCATATTCTTCCTTCGATACCCAACAACCATCATTCTTCTTGACCTTCGCAAGGGGACGGGATAGTTGGTGCAAGAAAATGCGCTTTGAGCCTGGGAGTGACATGTGTCCACCTTGAAAATTGGCTAAGTCCCAAAGCATACCTTGGAGAGAAGCTTGACGACGACATATCTGGAGCATCTAGAGGTCTTTTTGGGAACTTCTTTATATGATTTTGACTGGAAACAACATTTTGAGAAGAATGGGATGGGTCTCATGCTCTGATTTTTCCTGCAACCCCCTCAAAAATAGCCTTTTTGTTAGGGATCACAGGTTGTGCATGCGAAAACAGATTACGAGGGGACATGCTTGTGTCTTGTGAAAAGTATGAAACCACCATCATTTAGAGCACTAAAATACTTTTCCAATGGTATCTTCTTTTCCCTCTAATTCATTACGGAGCTCTCGAGAATCACTTCCCGAAGCTCAGGTGTTGTTTTGCAATGCAAGCTTCATCATTCTCAAAAACCAGTTTTTCGAACTTGTCCCAAAACCTCCAAAACTTTCCAAAATCAATTGCACAATGTTCCTAGCTCCTTAATATCACTCCTTGATGAATTTGGGCCTTCAACTCTACTCTGAAGGATGTGCACATACCTTAAAAAAAAGGAAAAAATAGCCATTCCTAAGTCTATTGAAAAGCCCTCCTTGAGAGGTATTGTCTCGGAAGAACTTGAATGAACTTGTTTTCCCTAAATCACTTATGGGGAAGGTTAACACAACAAATATGAAGCATTAGAAGGATAGGATAGGCTTGGCACGGGAGATAGATTGATCCGAAGGGGTGCTCAAGAGGACTCACAAGCGAAAATTTTGATAGTTTGGTAAAAGTTGTCATGCTTTATTTTGCCCTTGCAAAAACACATGACAATAAGATTGCAAACCGTTGTAGTTCTTGTAGACACAAAGCAGCTTTTTAGCGAAACGACATCAAAAAGAGTCTTCATATATTTAGTTAATCCACTTGAACATTAGGCATAAGAAGGGGAGTGGCAATCCGGTAGTAGATTGTTTAATTCAACCCTTGGTCTAAGTTCTTCCTTGGTGTTTGATGCATGTGGACACAGAATAAACACTTGGCCAAAATTGCATCAATTAGATCCAGGACTTAACAAAAACTCTATCAAGCATTGATTGCACTAAATCAATTCCAAAATACCTATTGCGGGATGGATTCTTGTATCATTTGGAACACGTGTATCGCAAAAAGGAGTGTCAAAAGCTAATATGGGAAGCACACTTTCTATCTATCAGTATAGGCGAATGGTGCCCTCTCCTCAATCAAGGAGGGAAGGTCATTTATACTATATGATACGCTCAACCCTACTTCCCCCTATCCCCTCTGCTCCCCCACTCCACCCCAACCACCCCATTGTGATGTCAACCCAATAGATATATAGGGCTCTATGTGGAGGAGGCGATTGAGGGGGAGGAGCTTATATGGGCCTCTCGCTTCTCGAGCTACCGATAGGGTGTTGAGATCCAATACGGGCGGCTATATCATGTAAGGTTGTAGGATATTTTGGAGTTGAGAAGATCCTTATTGTATTTAAGTATTAGTTTTGGTATAAAAGTATTAGTTTTTGGTAAAACTTTAGGTCAGATGTTGCGAAATACATTAGAGCCTATACCACACATACACTTGTCTCTTATACTATGTAAGCTTTTAGGACAAAAGAGTTTGTCAAGATTATTGACATTGTAGTCTTTTCTTTTGTATAATAAGAATTGTTCTGTTAGAAGATGATGGATGTTTTGTAGCATAACAAAATCATGTGGCAAGAACAAAACTTTAAGGTAAAATACTTGACTCGGGATGAAATGTTTATGTTGATAAGTTTTTTTTGTTTTTTTAATCGATAAGGCAGGTTGAAGGGACCCGTTCCCTATTTAAAAGATGAGGCTAAATCCTCAGGAGAACAATAGGGCTACAAAAGCCAAAAACAGATTGCATACCGACTTTACAATAGATAGAGCAATCCTTAAATTACTTCCCCCCTGGGATGGAAAATAATCGTCAATGTTGCCCATGCATCCTTTTTTATTTTTACGCCTCTTTACTTCTTGCCATTTTCCAAGATCGGACAAGATAACCGGTCAAGGTCATTGGGGTTTGCCAACACCATCAAATTACCTGGCACAAAATCCTGATCTGATTCCGAACTTTCTAAAGTATGTCCCCTTTTTATGCCACCTCCAACCAAGTGTTCTTCCTGAAATCCCATCTCTGTATCATTTTTCTCTGTAACCGTTTTACCATCGGAGGTAGGATTATATGGATTATCTTTAAATTTTGATGCAGAAACCAAATCTGGGTTTACAGAACCCCATCTTTTGAAGATTTTGATCCATTTTCTTTTTCAGATTTTTGATTCTTATTGAAGGGACATGAGGCTTGCAAATGCCCCGCATTTCTGCACAGTCTACATCGAATGCGGTATTCTCATAGTCTAAGACCTGGGTGTGCTGAAAATTACCAAATTTAAGGTTGATTCGATCAGGTAATCCTTTGCTTAAATCAAGTTCAACGCAAATTGAGCGAACGAACACAAGCCCGAATGTGTTCTATCCATATCCTCTTTTATAAATTTGCCCAAGACGTTTCCAATATCTTCCAGGGCATACCACAGATGTAAGGGGAGGTTAGGAAGCCTAACCCAAACTGGTGTTTTGGTCACCGAATAAGTATTCGGATTAAAATATGGGAACCATGGAGTGATGAATAGACCCGCATGTCCCCAGAACCAAGGTCCATCTATCAAACACACCGTTGGTAATCTTCTGTTTCCTAAAATGGACAACGAAAAACCCTTGGAGCAAAGAGAGATTTCACATTTATTGGTCCAATTTTGAAGACCCATTGATACAGAGCTGTGGAGGAAGGCCAAAATCCATTAAACCTACCCACCACCGCATCCCGTGTTAAATTTTTGAAATATTCTTCAACTTCTGGATTTTCTATAGTGAGGGAAGGGATGTCCTCGGCTAGATCAACCAAGTAGGCCTGGGTTTTAGCTGTATGCTTGCCCGAGGAACGGCCGCCCCTGTTTTCTAGTGCCTCCTTGAAGGAAGTAGCCTTCTGATGATACCCCGAGCCACGGTTGCTTGAATCTCCACCCCGTGGTTCCACTCACCGTTCCTTACATGCCCCCCAAGATCTGGAAATATTTTCGTTTTGGAGCCCTAGGGTTAGGGCACATATCTGCTTCCACCTTCTCCCATCCGGCTCTATCCCGCACTCCCTCACCAGCCCGAGTGCCCCCCAATACTCGGTCGGAACCCTTCGCAACATCCTTTTGCCCCTGGAGATCCTCTTGAGACCTGCATGTCGACTCCCCCCGCTTGCATTATTCGCACTCTTTTTCTCCATCGGGCCGCGAATTCGAAAAAAAAATTCTGGCAATGGTCACAAATATTTTGATAACTTTCATGTTGATGATAAGTTAATATTCAACTAATGGAAATTTTGCCAAATGAGAAGTACCATATTAGTTGTTTTTGCCAATTGCAACAAAGAAAAAGGATGGGCCTCGGGGACCAAAATCGAAGTACTCACACGGAATTAAAATGATTGTGTGTTTGGAACATGCCCCACACATGCCTGTTTACAGAACTAATATAGCAAAATGTTGAAGGCCAAAACTTATTTGTCTATGGACACTATTTGGTTAGAAAAAGTCACTTGAATATGGATGGTTAAGTAGGTTCTCACAATAACAAGGAATACAATGCAGTCAAAGCAGTAAAATGAACTCAAAAAACAAGTTCGTTGCTGAGATGTATGGAAGAGAATATTCCTCACTACAGCCTATTTTACCCATAGAAGCTACTTGTGTACTGTACACGTGGCATCGTAGGGGATGTCCCATATAACATTTAGTGGAAGGGTCACACCTGAGAGTGTCTTTATATGATCATATCAGCACCTATTTGAAATGCATACTCACATCTAATAGCTTTTCCAATGTCTTGAGATGAAAAGTGACTAGATGTCAACTGAAATAAAAATGTTTAATTTTCTTTAAAAGAAAAAACGCAATTCTGTATATGCAGGAGAAGGATTTCAAAAATTAGAGCTTAAAATAGATGCTTGTTGATTGGAAAACATTGAACAACTAACACCATCAGATTTACTTAAGATTCCCTTATTTGTCAGAGCTCTAAGCTTCAAGCTTTCCGTGAAGCACACTTCAGACCGCATATGTCTGTAACACCCTGGTTATATATTCCTCTCTAGGTGTTATCAAGAAGCTCGATTATAACAGTTTGGTGTGATATTCAAAGCTTATATTGTTTTTTCTGAGCTTAGCTATTTTTGAAGTTAGTTCTGAAAATTTCTGAAAATTAAAATCTTACATTTGAACTTCCTCTGTATGTTTTTTTTTGACACAGAGTAGTAATCTTGAAGATGAGAATGACTTAATCTCAGTTCTTGAAGATGTAGAGAAGGCATCTGCACGCGTACCAACTCTTCTCTCATCTCTGGAGGGATTTTTGATTGAACTAACAAAAGTGCAGAACAAAGATGTTCAAATGTGTATTTATCAACTTCTTGAGCGTCTGTTGTTACACTGTCCAAGGTACTCAGCTCTATCCCTTTCTCCTCTTTCCTACATCTATGCATGGAAGAAAGGTCTCTAGACAATTTAATGCATTATAAACTTGTCCGGCTGCGGCTAGAGTGTTCCATTAAAAATCATTTTCAAAATATATCAAAGCATCTGCATTATGATTACAAATATATATTGTTTTTGGTAAGTAAAATTTATATATTGACACCGAGTTCATGTATTATTTGCTATCCTCCTGGAACATTTTTTGAAAATACTATAGATGGACATATTGGTGGCGAAATTATATATAAACAATATTACTTTAGCCTACAGACTGATACGTAGTGCCTCAATATCAAAATAGATATCGATTCTTTTCTTACAAGCCAGCAAATTTACAAAAGCACTCGATGGTAAGACCAGCTTACAATCAATTTTCCTCTTACATGTGTAGCTCTATCAATGCAAGTGAACATGACTCTTGAATATTTTTTCAATGCTCTCTTCTTTATCAATTAACTCTTACAGGGCTTGTGTTTGGAAACTTACACTGTCTTGATAACTAATATGAGATACCGGTTTGAAAATTCTAAACAGAGAGACAAGAAAATCCATTCCCTTATGGATCTCATTTGTCATTAGGAGACTAAATTCTGAGGTTCAAAAGATGCAATGCAAGAAAATTCCAAAAACATCCATCATGTCCTGAACACTGAGGAGGTTCCAGGCTACTGTGTAAATGTTCTTTTTTCCCCTTGGTGTTTTAGGATCTTAAACCAATATAATACTTTCCCCACTGTCATTTCTGATATTTCCATGCATAAAGTGTGGGTGTTTATGTAGTTGCTGGTGTGGCAGGGGTTCAAATTTAGAATACGGGGATTTGGAAGTATCAATATTTTCAAATGTACAGAAGTAGAATTTTAAAAATATAATCATATGCTTGGATACAAAGTTTCTCGCCACATTTGGAAACATAATCAAGATCACGATTCACCTTAAAATTGATTAAACATAAGTTCGTAACATATTTGTTGAAGAATCAAGGTTCATTCAATAAGAACATTGATTGTGGTATAACTACGTATTCATAACGATGCAAGTTGGGTAAGAGGGGACCAAATGAATGGCAGCCTTTCCCCACAGCCTAGACACAGTTGCACCAATGGACACCTGCTTAAGCACACACACTTAGGATTGAAAACCCCAAATCGTAGTTTTTATTGAAAGAAAGGCTTCATTACAGAGATTTCAAACTCAAGACCCTACATTGCTTTATTAAAACAACAACATGAAGATGGACTCAGTACAACAGTCCCTCAAATGGACTTCACATAGTCTGCGCCCTGTTCTAGACTTGGACACAATAGTCTATGCCCTGTTATGGATTTAGACACAACCCCCTGCAAGCTCCTAGCTGAACTCCTTTTTTTCCCAAACTTGCTCTTCCTTGAATTCTTCCAACTCCCTTCATGCACAGCTGAAACTGACAATTCCTCAGTGCCTCTTCACATTCCCAAGCCTCTTGGAAACGCTCAAAACTGACAACTCTGGAGTTTCGGGCCATAATTTTGCATGCACAAACACCGTGGGTGGAATTGCTACTTTGTGCAATCTGGAGGTTGAAAAACCGTCTGGCCGGATGCATAACCTCCTGGCTGGATCAGTAATTGCTGGAGTGGATGACTGAAACCTCCTGTGCAAGCTATTTCTGAGGTGTTGGACCTCTGTGGATGCTTCTTGATCTGCTTGTCCATCTTCAAGGCACATGACATGTCGACAAGGCAATAAAATGTCAACACACACACACAAACCACACTTTGTGTTTAGTCGCCTGGAGATGGGAGATTACTTGGGTACGTGAGAAGGGGACAAGGATGAAGACTTCATTTTAAAACAAAGCATGGTATATGGGTACTTGGAAACAATAATATGTATACTCACAAGTACGCACACACAGTTAGTATGTGTATATGGTTTATTAGAATTTAGCACAAGCTACTACCGTAGAGTACCTCACTTTCCCATTTCAATCGATTGATAAAGCTTCCATACACATATACATCTTAAGCCTTATTATCATTTACTCTTCTTACTAGTATCACATTAGGGCCTTAGGCTTTGACAAGAAAGTTTCTGCTACAAAAAGCTCATATTTTCATACAGAAGTCAGAAAAATACATTCCTATTACTGTTTTTCTTTGATTCTTTTAACTCTTGTCAGCCAGTTATTAGTACATTACAAGAAAATCAATGTTGTTTTTATTACATATTTAAGAAATTGTCGTAGGAAGTTCCCTGATATTTGAGGGATACTTACGGGAGGCAGAAATTGTCATCTGAGGTCTCCTGGCATCTGAAGACATCCCCCTATGCATCTCTAAGACGGGGACAAATTAATGATACAAGAGATGAGTACCGGGTCTCAGGGTACAAGTTTCTGGGTAACTATGAATAATTGTAAATAGAAAAACAATTACAAAAATTGAGCTTTGGAAAGCTCCAAAGTTTGATAAGAACCTCTATACATAATCCAACCCAATATTGTCTAACATCGGCCGACATGAGATTATAACTTGCAAAAACATGCCTTGAAGTAGAAAAAAATACAGCAGCAGTTGAAGCACCTTCAATATCTAGCTCTTAGCTCTTTTGGAAAGATCTCTTTGAAGGCAGATTCAAATGAACTACTGTCATCATGAATGACTATCAAAATCTCCATCTTCAGGATTCTCATCCCCCAACTTTGAGGGTCCATCTTTATATTTAGTATTTACAATACAATCATTGAACATGAGACAAATAAAGACTTGTATGAATATCTAAACAAATCTCATGCCTTTGATGATTTCAATCTGTTTCTCTTCAAATAATGAATAAATGTATGAGCGATTCAATTTCTCTCGGCAGCTAAAGAGTTGTAGGCCAAGGAAGGAACTTGAATTTCTAGCTTCTGCCAACTGCGCATTGCAACTATAATGTTATAATCCATCCACCATGAGGTTTCCCTCACTAAACTTCTATTGGCAAGTAATGTCCCCAATGAGACAATTTCTGCCCCTAAACGGAACAGCCACAAATCCGATCTAAAATAGCACTGTCTAGAGAATATAATTAAAAAAATGATGCAGATCTGAATTATTAGGGAAAATGCGACTTGCCTTAGAGAGGGATGACACCCTGAATTTATGTAAAATCCTACCAAATCTTTGCTAAAACTGATATGACTTTATTATAAAGGCAAGAACACTAAAAATATAATGTTTCAAATCAAGAAGAGCTGGAAAATTTATTAAAATCTGCAGAAAATCAGCTTATAGACAAGGCTGGAAAAAATGTTTCCAAAGCCCAAATCATATGCATACAAGCTGGAAATGACCTCTAAAAATATGGCAATGAAGATGGAGATGAGATCCGGATCAGCCGTGCCCTAGAATGTGTCAAACTCCACTCACAAGGGTGTAGATAACCCTAGATCTAGCTAGAAATGCATGCCAAAAATCAGCTACACTCTTCTTCTTCAAACCCTAGCTGGAGAAAATATAAATCTGCACCTTAGGGCCTTCAAACACTGTTGGAAATTCAAAATTTATCCTTAAACTCAATGGAAACCCCTGAATAGAGCTCCCTCTCATAAATGATGAAGAGTTTTTGTTCTTCACCGTTGACATTAGAGGTTTTTCGTCCTCTTAAGCAATTACTTCAAAGGGTTTTTGTCCTTTGGAGTTGAGATGGTAAGCATGCAAGCTTTGTACCAATTGTAGAAATTATTTGATGCAAAAAGATATCTTCTTTGTGCATGGCAACTTCCTTTATAATTTTTCTTGGTCTATTTACCATTGACAACAACCAATCAGCTCACTTTTCCCACATTTAATATTTTCCGTGCTTATCTTTATCTCCACATGGGTCGCATTTTCCTCTAGGGGAAAATAAAAATTATGAAGTAACTTTTATTTATATTTTCTTTTGTCATTAATAAATAAATATAAGTTCTTATAATAAATTTTTATGATGCACTTTATTATTAAGTTATTATGGCTTAGTTTCCCTTTTTATCATCCATTAGCCATCGGAAAACAAAAATAGTCTAAGGTTCTTCAACCTGTTCTTTTGGAAAATGAACATTTCAGTCCTCCCTTCCCCAAATTGCTTTCCCTCAAGCAATTGTAACTCATATGCCCAAGTGCCATGTGCAAGAGATAAAACATGTTGTAGTGCTCCAAGAGTCTTGATCTTGTACCTATTAAATGAGAGAGCTCTTGCCAAAATATATAGCTCTCATGATGCTCATACACATGAATTTGGATCAAGGGTACCACATATTCTATATTGCAAATTTGATCCTCTAACTCATCATACTTCTCATGAGGAAAATAAATCTGAATATGCAACAATAAATATGACATTATATCATTCCTTCCATACCTTGGAGTGTCATCAAATTTTTCGTTTCCTTTGGTCTTCGTGATATCTTGGCTTTGCTGCATCAAATTCTTAGCATCCTTGTCCCGAATGGGTTGAATATCCTCATGATAAAACTGCTGCAATAAAAAAAAAAATGTACCTCTTTCCACACAATCTGCATCCCGTGCAATCTGCCCTCTTTTGAAGGAACTTTCCATGCTCTTGGCTGTCACAACTTGAGGAGTACCATTCCTCATACCTTGCAAAACAACTTCCTTGTCTTGCACTTTGAACTTCAACTCCATAGTCTGATAATTTTGGATGAATTCACCCAAAGATTGTAGCCATTGTACTCCAAGTACTATATCCATTTCACCAATGCCAATAACATAAAAATCATCTCTTACCTCATGATCTCCTATGGTGAACTCAAGTTGTGGAATCTTCTTGGTACATGAGATTGAGTGTCCATCTGCTACTATCACATTGAAGCCTTGGAAATCTTCCATATCCAATCCCATCCTTTTGACCAAGCCTTCATCAATGAAGTTATGTGTAGCTCCACTATCTATCAACACAATGATCTTTTGCCCATGAAGATCTCCTCTAACTCGGAATGCAAAGAAACTAGGTGGTACAGATAATGTAGCAAGTGTGGCACCTGTGATAACCACTTCCTCTTCCTTTGCTTGTTCTTCAATTTTTTCGGATCAGCATTATCTCCATCATCTTCATCATCTGAAACTACCTCAATGTAGTGGATTGACCCTTTACCACGGCAACGATGGTTGGGTGTCCATGGGTCCCTACAATTGAAGCATAATTTTTTTTCTTCTCAACTCATTTCTTACCTCTATTTCTTGGCTGTTTTTGTCCATTCTTTTGCTTCAGATTTTCCTTGGAAAGCCTTACCTTGCTGCCCACTAGTTGTTGTCCCTTGCTCACCATGTTGAGTTGTCATTGGCTGTCCAAATGAGTCCTTTTGCTGCCCCAAAGGTGTTGTTCGCTGCTGTCCAAACTGCAGTTTTTGCCTTTAGGAACTGAACTTTCTAAGTCCAATGACTTTTTAATAGCTCCTTGTAGAGATGGAGGGCTGAATGCTTTGACTAGGCCTCTAAGTGGCTCTCCTAGACCTTCAATAAACAACAACACAAGCCTTCTTTCATTGATATCTGGCACCATCACTGCAAGTCTCTAGAAATCTGAAATATACTTGTCCAAGGATCCTTCTTGCTTGAGTTGAGCTAACTCTCTGAAATGCATCTCTGGATCTGTTCTATCAAACCTTCAATCAAACCTTGACTGAATTCTTCAATGGTGGTGATGGAACCATGCCCTTGTGTGATTATTCCATGGTACCACCATTCATGTGCAACTCCCTCCAAATGCAAAGTTGCAAATTTGAGGGCTTCTTCTTCATACATTGGATTCAATGAAAGATATGTATCTAATTTCTGTAACCAAGCTCTAGCAGAACACTTATTTGAACCATCATAAGAAGGAAGAGTTACCTTACCCAACCTTTGTTGTATGTCTCTTCTTGGTTGCTCTTGTTGAACTCTTGATTCCTTCCTGATCCTTTGCTATTCTTCACTTGGCAGTAGTCTCTGAAAGATAACATCTCTCTTACTTTGAAGCTGAGGGCTGCATACTCTTCACCCCATGCCTCTATGTCATCAACATCATTTGGAATTTCTTCCTCAATTGGTTGTTCCTCTTTTTGGAGAAACTTGGCTCTAAAAATCTGATGTGGAGGCTTGGTGGATGTCCTAACTGGTCCAATTGAGCTTCCTTCACCATTGTTGGTTGCTCCTTGATTTGTAGATATGTTGTGCCCTTGTAGAACCTTAGCCAAATCTATGATATGATGGAACCAGTCGAACCTTAACCAAATCAAATCTATGATGGAACCGGTCGAACCTTAACCAAATCTCTGATGGAACCGGTCAATGCATCACGCATTTCCCTTTGAGACTCTCTGATAGATTGCTGTAATTCTCTTTGACTCCTTGTGATCACTTCATGCATGTAGCTTAGCTCATCATTAGGAGGAGCTCTTTGATCCCGCTCATCCATTGTTCCTTTCTTTGGAGTATTCCTTCTTTGATAGACTGTAGGTGATTTTGATAGGAATTATAAGAGCATTACACGAAAAACCAGAGAATTAATTTAGCATACAAATAATATATTTCTTTTATTATATTTCCATTTAATACATCGAGATTACATCTACAATATATAGGAGAGTCTACTCCTATATTCAAGGAGAGATTATCTCCACCAAATCCTATTTGGTTGGGTTTGTTATTTACGTAACAATACTCAACTCTAATTACATGAGTTTATAACAACTCCAAACCATATACATATTATTGTGAATATAACAATAATATATTATTACTACTTTTTACATTTGTAAGCATAATGTAATGTTACAATATTACATTTACATTCACAACCATATATAACTTATCAATATGAGCACTCGAGATATGTTTTCGTAACATTCTCCCCTTAGTGCGAACAAGGAAAAAACTTGCCTTGATCGTAACGTGTCGCTTCATAGCTTGCTCATGATCTGGATGGTTTCTAGGACAATACCAACAACCTCTTGGATGGTTTTCCAAGTGGTTTACCAACAACCACACCAAAGATAGTTTTCCTAGTGGATTACTAACAACCACAACTATAGATAGTTTTTCCAGTGGATCACTAACAACCACAACTATAGATGGTTTTTCATTGGGTCCAACCACCACAATATCATGATGTTGCAGTAGTATCATTAGCTCTCATCACTATCTCACTTCAGGGAATAACATAGGAAAATCTGTTGAATTTTGTTGCTCATACACACAAAATGAAAACTGGAAATGGAACATTGGATCATGTTCCCCCTCAATGTGAAATTTCCACTTATTGAAAACAAGAACACTGCAAACAGGCACACAACGGAAAGCACACTGCCCAAACTAAAAGCAAACACACACACCACAAAAATGCCACCATAATTGATTTGCATGCCCCTGTCGTTGCTTGGCAACTAACGAGAGGTCGCTGATTGGCCTCTATCCTCCGTGTATCCTCCAAACCTCCAATGTCATGCTGCTAAATTAGCCTAATTTATCTTTGAGGCTCATGATGCAAATATTGTTAATCTACATGATGAAAAGGCTTTGAATCTGACAAAAACCAACCTCTGATGTTTTGACGATAACTTGAGAACCATAGCTCCGTTTTACAAACCATAAAATGTGCTAGAAAGTTGGTTTCAAGATCTTTCGGTGGTGTAGAATCGCTGGTGATTTCTAAGGAATCGCTAGTGATAAAACAAAATTGTTGGCGATTTTCCCTAATCGTTGGCGATTGTGTTTCAAGTCCAGAATCATTGGCAATCACTATAAAAATTAAATAGATCTTTCCAGATTCGTGTTTTTACACGTGTTCGAAGCTAGTTAACTGCAGATTGTGAAAAAATTGAGGAAGCTTCCACGGTAAGTGAATGGAAGAGGACCAAATTTGTTTGAGTATGAAGCTTTTGAAAGGGAACGCTCAGTCTGGACTAGCTTTCAAACATTGATTGTCTGAAACACCCAAAATGCCATTGCGTAAAACCGAATGTAGTCTGAATGCTTTGAGAGTTCTAGGAGAGTAACTTCGGGATATGCCAAAAATTACATGAGGAGTCGGCACAAATCATGGACAACACTTTGCTTGATTACAAATCGAGATTTATAGTAAGAGATTATTACAGACTGTGGAAAATGACAACATCCAAATTCTTCCACCATACATTGTTAACATCTTCCGAGCTTACATCCTCCTTTCACATGAATCAAGAGAGCCAAACATAGTTTCAATTCATGCGATATTCAAGACAATCACATAGGAAAAATATATGAAGCTCACACCCATGCTTCTACTATGTATGCTTCTCTAAACTAATAAAATACGAACTAATACTCTCATATAATAAGTGCATCATACATAGGGACAAAGCACAATACTATTGTCCCTCACAAATCTTTAGGATTCCATTACCGCTTTAATACCAATGATAGGAATTATAAGAGCATTACACATGTAAAACCGGAGAATTAAATTAGCATACAAATAATATATTTAATATATTTCTTCTATTATATTTCCATTTAATGCATATGAGATTATGTCTACAATATAGGAGAGTCTACTCCTATATTCAAGGAGATATTATCTCCACCAAATCCTATTTGGTTGGGTTTGTTACTTACGTAACAATACTCAACTCTAATTACACGAGTTGTTTATAACAACTCCAAACCATATATATAAATATTATTGTTAATATAAAAATAATATATTACCACTACTTTTACATTTATAAGCATAATGTAATGTTACAATATTACATTTACATTCACAACTATTTATAACTTATCAATGTGAGCACCGAGAGATATGTTTTCCTAACAATTTTCCCGGTTGTATTCAATTTGATTTTTCCTTCACAGTTGAGAGAATCATTGTTCCGATGCCACCGTAATAACCCCAATTGGACAAATCATCGTTCACATACTTATACTCCGCAAATACTCGGTAGACCCCAAAAAACAACTCGGCAATATTCGGCCAATACTTAGGAATACTCGACAACTTAAAAAATACTCAAATTTCTTTTAAAAACATAAATTTTAAGCAACACATAGCTACAAAATGTATCAAATGAGCCCATAAAATGTTGGAGAAGTGTTTTCTATTAGATTTGAATACAAATACAATACAAAATCGCATCATCATGCGAATACAACAACCAGCTGATAAGTAATATGAATTTATGATGATTGACATTGAAAAATATCATCATAAATTTCATATCTATGTAAAGTTACAATATACAATAAATTACATTTCCCTCTTCCCCAATCTAGAGAAATATTGGGGCGAGGGTTTAGTGCCTCTACTAGTCCCCACACTGTCAAGCGTCTCCTTGCTCCTCCTAGAAGGCTACGACTCTGGCTCGATCCTAGAACTAGATGGTGGTGCTTTGGTGGCTCCTCGTTGCATGTGCGAGATCACCTCCAAAGATGTCATATGTCATCCAATCCAATATCTCCTCGGGGACTCGCTAGTGCTTCTCCTTAATAGCTTTCCTCTCAAAAGAAGCTATTTCATCCTCTGTGAATGCGGTGGTTTTCCTCTTCTTGCTTGCCCGAGACCACCTTTGTATGGATCTATCTCATCTAAATCAATGAGCTCCTCGATGTGGCCTCCATTTTTCTCGAAGCGGCCGTTATTGAATTTCACAAAACCAAGTCGTTGAGCCGTTTTTGACTCAACTTGTTGCGCTTCTTCGTGTGAATGGCCTCAAACAAACTCCAGTTGCGTTCACATCTAGAAGTGCTACAAGGTTGAGATAGAATTCGAGGGCTAGCTTTTGAAGATGCGGGGTATTCCCTCCCCAATCCTCCCACCAAGAACCTACAAACAAAATAATAAAAAAATTATAAGTAATTAATAAAATCAAATCTGTAACTAATAAGTAACTTGGTAAACATTCTAATTTTTATTACCTGGTGACTGCGTGGCTCTCCCTCGAATAGCTAGCACCGAAGAAAAGAGCCTCCCCCTAGCATGTTTGTAACTTTGCAGCTCTAAAATGAAGAGGTCCCTCGTCATGTTTGTAACTTTGCAGCTCTAAAATGATGAGGTCCCTCGTCTTAACATCTGGGTTCATCATCTCAATACATGTTGAAAGGCCCTCCATAACCTCTCCGTTCACATCTGTGAAGCTATCGGAGTAGAAATACTTGGGGTTGAGGTAGTACCTGCCGCATGAATAGGTTGGTGGAGTTGATTGTTCCACCTCCGATCAATAATCTCCCAAAAGGGACCATATCTGACGATATCCCCCTGTAATAGTTTTGGATAGACTCTTTGGCCCTATCCATGGCCTCATATATAAACCCCATGGGGTTTTGCTCCCCATCAACCAAACGCAAAACCCTCACCAATGGCTCTGACACCTACACACAAATTAAAATGTAAGGTTACAAACTTACAATACAAATAAAGTAAAAAAGTGAAAACAATATATTTATAATTTAACAAATTAAAATAAAGGAATGAAATATAAATCGAAGTTTGAAATTACCTTGATGATCTCTATAGCTCTCTTTGCAAAGATATCATCAAAAACTATCTTTACAACCCTCTCTCCGTCAACTTTCTTTGAATATTGTGAGTCTACGGGCTCTTTACCACATTGAGCAGACAGGTTGTTGTAGTACCAGAAATTTGCACAAGCTTTATCCGCTTCCTCGTGCATATCTTTGTTCCAGGTTGTACCTTACAATGAAGGTTGTGCTCCAAGTGTGTTTCTTGGCACAAAAAAGCTTTGTATGCCTTTACTCAAACTCAATGAAGATGCGCCTCTTCCAACTCTTCCGCTTCGTATACGTGGACCACGAGTAGAGCCCACAATTGTCACCGCATCATCTTCTAAATCCTTTGTCATTGCAGCCCCAGGTCTAATAGTTTGTGGTATGGCTACCGCACCCTTGCCTTCTCTAGTTTCTTCTCCTCTAGCTCTGTGACTTTGCTCTCATCTCTTGCTTTGCCTCTTCCGAAACGTTGGGGCAACCGTAGCATCTCGGTAAACAATACATGAAAGGTGACATTTCAAACGATTGATGCCTCCAAGTGATAAAAAATTACGAGCATTCGATTTTACATTACATGTAATTAGAATTACAATATGAATGTATAAAACATAAATAATCTACACAAAATTTGAAAAAAAAAATGAAAGAATTAAAAAAACCTACCTCCAAATGCAATTCTCCAAATTCTCTCTTCGAATTCGCTCCAAAATCCACTCAACACAAGCAATGCAAGCTCAAATGGTTGTGTGAGTGAAAATGAGGGAGTGGAGGGCCTTAAAAAGAGAGAAAACCGTGTTATTTCAGCAGTTTTTTACAGTAAAAGTTGTGTTTCCACATTTTAGCAGCATGCACGAACTTGGCGAGTACTCGCCACAACCCGGTGAGTTATTTTGGCAAGTTAATATGGCGATTATTCATTTGCAGGGACAAGTGGCGAGTACTCACCGAGTATTCCATCTATGAGACAAATTATGCTCCCAAACGGATTATCCACAAATCTGATCTAAATCAGCAATGTTTAGAAGATATACAAAATTTATATAATGCAGATCTGAATTTTATATCAAAAAATGCGACTTGCTTGGGAAGTTGAAAGTATTCAAAGATGAAGTAAAACCACACTTTTATTACCAAAAACAGATCAGCTGATTTTATTATTGCAAAAACACTTGAAAAATACCAAATTCGATCCAAATAGAAGGCTGGAAATTTATTAATAATTCTGCACATGCACAGCTCTCAGACACGGCTGAAAATATAATTCGCTTGGCCCAAAAAATATGCAAAGTAGCTCATCTTGGCTCCAAAATCTGATCAATGAACATCGAATCAGATCTGATCAGAACAAGCCCTAGATCACTCAAAACTTCACACAATATGGGTTGCTCCAGCATAGAAATGTAGGAAATCAAACGTAGAACTCAACAACAGTGTTCTCCCCCAAACCCTAGCTGGAATCAATGTCAAATCTGCAGATCAAGTCTTCGACACTATTGAAAAACACAAGAGAAGAAGAATTTTCGTTTACTCGTCTATGGCTAAAGAGGGTTTTTGTCCTCTTAAGCAAAGACTTCAAAGGGTTTTTGTCCTTTGGAGTTGAGATGGTAAGCATGCAAGCTTGTACCCATTGTAGAAATTATTAGATGCAAAAAGATATCTTCTTTGTGCATGGCAATCTCCTTTTATAATTTTTCTTGGCCTATTTGCCACCCACAACAACCAATTAACTCACATTTCGCACATTTAATAATTTTCCTTGCTTATCTTTATCTCCACATGGGTCGCATTTTCCTCTAGGGGAAAATAAGAATTATAAGGAAACTTTTCTTTTATTTTTCTCTTTTGTCATTAATAAATTAATATAAGTGCTTATAATAAATTTTATGATGCACTTTATAATTAATCTATTATGACTTAGTTTCCTTTTTCTCATCCCTTAGCCGTCGGAAACCAACAATAGGCTAAGGGTCTTCGACATGTTCTTTTTGAGAAAAGGACATTTCATGGCAAGTGCTTGGGCTTACAAGTGTCCGATAATAAGTGGAAAATAATGCAAGTTGATTATTAATCTCCAACGCCTTGCTCGGATTGGGATAAGTTTTGGAAAATGCTTCTTGGCATCAAAGGCTCTCTCATTCTTTTCAGCAGGTCGAATGTTACCCTGAAATTGATCCAAGTAAGCAACATCACAGTGCTTGGGGTTCAAAACATAGGTGAAGGAATGCATATTAGTATTGTGCTTGCCTTATTTGCTAACAAGTATGTCCTTTGCATATGAAGGCATTTCTTTGCCACAACTTGTTAAATCCCGTACTTTTTTGTTGATAATTTAAATTCCTCTCTTTTTACTAATCCGTACTAACCAAAATAATATTTTGCCTCCACCAACCCTAGTAACTTTGAGAATTTTTAACTATTGTGGGCATTCTACTTGAATGCCCATTTGCTACCCCCTGTTTGTCCAAATCTCAAACCCATCCACGAGCATCTCTTTGTTGACACATAAGTTATAACTGAAAGTCAGATATTTACAAGTTCTAAGCTGGCATAAGTGAAAGCCAATACCTCAATCAATATTTCAACCTTGATACCATCGCTTTTCACTGCGTTTATTTCGATGAATATTATCTCGGCACTAGAATAACCAGTGTTATGTAGGAATGCATCCCGAGATTTTGGTGACATCCCAAACATTTTGGGGACTTGGAGGATGTCCCCAATTTTTAAAAAATCTTTCAAAAGTTTTTGATGTTTTTGCCATCCTAGAAAACGTGACGCACTGCTCCCCCCACCCGCCATCCCCCACGTCCCCAAGACTTAGACAACTATGAGAATAACTAATGATTTTTCCTTACTATAAGAAATAGCACCTTTGCTTTGTTAATACCTGGCTGCAGATCAGTATCTTTCATTTGTTTCATAGATGAATATACATTCTACTTCTGCTAAGAGGCTTTGATTTACTTTGATACACTTGAAAGTTGAGCATTTATTATTCGTGCATGACATCCTTGTACAAGTGCAAAACTCTATAACATACCTTTTAAAAGAAGGGTGTTTCTCCATTTCAGGTGTAAGGTGTTTTTCTTCTAATAATACTCCGCACAATAAAAGTGTAACGACTCTTTATATGCACTGGAACAATCCAAAGATTGCTTTTAACCGACGTACAAAGAATCCGTGATTGCTAGTTGGGTTTCTTATCTTTTAATATAAAACCAAGCTGGTAGCATCAATGACACGTGGATCATAGCCAATCTTAACTGTCATCTTATCTAGCTTTTTCCAATGAAACTGTGATTGGTCTCCCAAATTCTTGGATTAAAATTTGGAACTTCATTGCAGTAAGCCCGACAACTTACACACAATGAGCTATATAGCTCTACGAAGTTTGGGAACGTGGAAATATTGGGTGGTTATTGTTTACTTTTATATTAGATTGATGTTCAGATCTTGGGTAAGTTGTACTTCAAGTAAGCTTAGCAACTGCAAGGTGAGCCCACAGCTGGTAACGGCAGGCAAGTTTCTTAAATTCTAGGAGTGCATACTAAGCACAGATATCAGTTGTATGATGAAAGTTGGCCCAGCTTCAGAAATATCAAGGTACCATAGCCTTAGTTTGTGAACTAGGAAAAAGATTTTAATCATATGGCCATCCCACATAATGGTTGAGAGATGCCCTACATTTCAATTCCAGTGAGAAAGCACAGACTGGAACTTATGATTATTGCAAATTTGCAATGTATGCTTTGATTTATGAGGAAGCTATCTATTGTCAAACAATTAACATGCAATTTGTTTCCCTGTGCAGTAAATATAGCAGTGGAAAGGTTATAAAGGCTGTATTGCTTAATCTGAAATCATCTGACACCTCCGTGGCAAAATTGGCTGCACAGCAGGCTGTCAAAATTTTCTGCCATTGTCCTGGTACTGTGTAATATGCAATAATCATGTTGTGTGATATTTAATAAGTGGTTTACAAAAGCGATTTAGAAATTGTTGCAATGTTTGGGTTTCATGCAGAGCTACAAGAAACAGTGCTTATAGAATTGTTTTTGACAAGAGGCTTTGCGGAGGAGGACCTACAACAATTGCTTTGTGATCTTCTCTTAATTACTGCATGACATCTGGATAAGAAGCTAAGGATGCAATGTTACATAAGAGCAGCTCCTTTAGTAACAATGTTATGACCAGGTATTACATTTGTTGTACTTATTGACTAGCTTGCAATCATGTCCAGTTATCAAACCACGAATAAATTATAAAGGTGGAAGAATGGTCTGTCATAACATCATCCTGGACTACTGATGAGATTCTTATGTCAGATATAAAGATACATATCAGCTAAGTCACAAGGTTCATGTTCGACAAGGATAAAGTTCGGTTCAAGTTCGCCAAGGGATAAAGTTCGAGGAAAAAACGTCTTTAAGTTCAAACAATTTTTTTCTATCATTTTTATTTTTTGAAAAAAATGCATAAATATGTCAGGACAAAGTGGAGAGAGCTTTATATCCACTACTTTCAGTCGGTATATTTATATGTATATACATTTGTAAAATAATGCAAAATCGCGTCAAAAACTTCCCGTGTAAATGTAATGGATAAAGTTCGAGTTCATGTTCGACAAGAATAAAATTCGGCGAAATTCGAACTTTTTCGATAAAATTCGCCAAACCTTGTGACATAGGATATCAGTATATCAACAGCAGTGAGAATGCATGTACTTTCAGAAGAGTTTGTAATCATCCCAAGCCTTGAGTTACCCAAAGGTGTTCTTATACTCACATAAATTATCAGTCTAATTTATGTTTATTGGTCCTTAAGTGGTGATCAACATGGACTCTAACTCTACTGATGCTCCTGATTCTGATGCAGAGTAGAGCTTTCTTCTCCAGCAGCCCCATTCACCAGGCTCTGTTTTAGGCTTCTTATGATGAGCAGGCTTTATTTCACTAAATTGATTTACGTTCTAAGGTTTTTGTATATTTTGACTTGTCTAGGTTTGTGCATTTGGGTCTACTCTTTCTTTGGTTATATTGCTTCCTAGATACAGTTTTAGATACTTATTTTCCATCATCGTTCAGCCCTAATTAGCTATTGTAAGTTGGAATTTCAAGTCCCATTGACCAATTCTGTCAATATGTAGGCACTAATATAATTGTTGTGTTTCTATTGTCATCTTGCACCTATCCAAAAAAATCGCATTGCTTCTCTACCCGTGATGTGTAGAGGTGTAGTATGTGTACATGGAAAATAAATTATAGGAAGAAGAATGTATGAAATATTATTTTAGCCAAGAGCTCAATAAAGTGGAGAGACGGTAGTATGATTCATTACTACTAGTTTCAATAAGGGATTCTGCAATGTACAAAAGTGTTTTGGAATTGTTTCAGCAGTATCCACGTAACTTTAGTTTGATTGATTTTTTCAGCCTGTGCAGAACTGAATTATTGAGAGAAAATGCTTCAACATATTGTCTATTTGTGAACCATGTCATATCTAGCCAGGTATATGGGAAGAGTCCATGAGCGGATTGAATTATAAAGGAGGATATGTTAAGGAATCTGTAATTCATTCAATCTAGCTGTACATTTTTGACATTTCTATTCACATTTGGATGGAAGGGCCACAATGCACATTAAGAATTATCAATCTACTAATAAGTCTCATTAATATTAACCTGCTTATCTTATTTTGTGCGGTTTAGGAAACATATTTTATAAAAATAGTCAACAAGAATATTGCCAAATGTTCTACCTTTTATTTTGTGTCTCATTAAATTTCAATCCCCAGATGATGGGCGAGGACTGAGGTGGCTTACTCAAAATGTTGGAGAAAAAACTTCCCTGGAGAAAATTAAAAGTCTTTGGCAAAAATTTTCTTTTTTATATTATTTTTGGATAACCTATAAACACCACTAACATGTCGCTTGGATTTTTGTAATAAATAAAAAGTAATATAAGCAAAGTTTGTAGAAGATAGATGGAGGCAAGTTAAAGCCCATAAGCTATAGCTCAAAGATTTAATCAAAGGAGAAGACGTCATCCCAATGACATCCAACTTCACAAGTAAAGATTTAAAACTGCCTCGTATATCACCAAACATGGATTTGGTTCAATTAAGATGACTCCTTAATTAGTCACTTTTGCACATCAAAAGATAAATTGGAGGTCTTGAGAACAAGGGAAAAAATATTTGGTCATGTCAATATTTATCTTGATGAAGATTTAGTCGAGACTACATTAAGAAGAGTTGAACGAACAGAGCAAAGTATTGGAAGCTAGAAAGCAAGGAAAATGGTGTGTGATCCATAATGGAAGAGCTTGGATCAAGGATTCACCCACCGATTGGTGGACTAAACCTTGCCCCGTTTCTTCTTGACGCTAACATTTGGAACCTCAGTCTACCTTAATTACTTTTTCAAGTTAGAATTGTGGCAGCTCTCTCTTTTTGTCTCAATTTCTTCTTGAGGTGTGATTCTTAACTCAGATATCCTCTTTCTCATGTAATCCCTTGAAACCAAAGAGTAACCACTCTCCTTGTATATAGGTTCCTCATGAATTACTCTTAACAAACTACAGCTCTCACATGGAACAAATGGCTTTGGTGAGTAGCTTGTCTTTATAGAGATCATCTCCAATCTTCTATCCAGCTTAAAGGATCCAACCAATTTGCAAGATTTTTATGGACATCTCAATAAAGAAGTTGGTCATCAAAGCTTGTTTCTTACTCCCCAAAGTAGTCTAAGTATGTTATTGCTCTTGACGGTGATTCAACCTCTATAGTCCTATAGCCAAAAATTACAAAATTCTCAATCATTGGTAAGGTACTTCTTGGCGACATCAATGCCTTAATTGGCCAACTACAATATGCTAGCCACAACCTTAACAATGACCCATTGATGAGTTATGGAGCTGATTCTCATAGGTATTGTGAAGACTACCATTTAGGCTTATGGGTGACACCAAATCAAGCTAGGTGAATTTCATGATATTATTATTCTAAATGGTATGGAGAATTTTTTTATATCCAGTAGCTTTATTTGTTTTCCCATGCTAGTGCAACTAGTGCAATAGATTGCAATTTCATGCAAATATAGTGCTTTGAGTATCTATGATCTCTAGATTTTAGCTTTCCCCCATCATCTTACAAATCATGTTGTTCTCTATTCCCAGTCACCACTTGCCCAACCTAGTATAGTTTCTTCCCCTGGTCTATCTTTCTAGCATGTTGGTATCCATTTTGACCATACCTAGGATAAGAGTTACCCTAATATTCTTAAGACCAATCTCATGAACATTTATCGAGCCGATGCACAATTTTGTAGGGCAAAGCCTTCTCACCAAGCATCTTTGTTGGAAGAGTTTATCTTTCACTTGGCCCCTATTCTTTGGAATAGGGAAGTTTGTCATGAGGCCTCCTTATGGTTGGGTGGAAGGACAAACGATTTTCACCAGGAGCATTCCCTGGAGATTCTAACCCTTTTAGGGTGGGGTCGGTATCGCTAGCTGTAAACAACAGATGGTGTGTGTTGCTTGGTATCTTTCACGGGGAGGATTGACATAGACTAAGTCCCATTGCTAGATGCACTATTAGACTTGTAGAATCTGGAGTTGATGGGTGATTCCCGAAGATTGCGCTTGCCCCTAATCGGCTGAGCAAGGAACTCTTCCAGTTTAGGAAAACTAGGAAATTATCAAACTATGGACCTAGTCAAGAGAGCTAATAGGCTATCCCAAATATTTTAACCACTACTCTTAATGTCTTTCCTCACTCCATTCATATTACCTTGCCCCATAATGTCCATGGCCATTTCCTTTGAAACACTTGGTTTGATGTTCATTGAAAAAACTTACTCAAATTAATTAAGTATATCATGACCCAACGACCCTCTAAATCCAAGCTCATCCATAAAGTTTATATTCTTAGAAAGAAAAAGCAATGACATATGTATAACAAATGAAGAGGTATCGTTCACCAAATACAATTCAATCTCAAGTCATGGTGGAGATCATTTTTACTTAGTCTAGTTGTGCCATTACCAACCCCTATACTTGGTATACTTTTTTCACTTCTATCTATGGTATTTTCAATAAACCCCCACCCAAGTGAATCCTAGACCGCTTAATTGCTATTCTTTTTTACAAACATAATGGTCCTTAAAACAATCTTCAAATTCAAATCTAATCAATTTTGAGATGTTGAAAATTTAAAAGTTGAATTCCTCAAACACAATCCAACTTTTCTTGTTGTCCATATCTCCATCCTTTTAACTTTTTTCTTTTACATGGTATTCCCCCGACTTAAACTTTTCATATTATTATTTATCCGATCTTCAAATTTGGGGATTGTCTTCAACCAAGAAACAACCTTACCATCATGATTGGACATACTCGGCTAAATTCTTTGTTACATCTCTAGATGATTATATCTCCAAGTGGGTAGAGACAAAGTTTTTGTAGAATTACATAGACAAATTGGCTTAGGGTTAAAGGTCGATTATGATTCATGAGGAATCAAAGAACTTGTGACCATATATCCACTCTAATTGTTATTATTGAGGAAGCAAGGGCTTACAAGTGGAAAGTATATTGTTGTTTTGTATACTTTCATAGACAAAGCATCTTAAGACTAAAGATCTAGTAGGATTCATGAAGAATCGATTTAATTTATGACCATATATCCACACTTGTTGCTATTATTGAGGAAGCAAGGGCTCACAAGTGTAACATATATTGTTGTTTTGTAGACTTTCATAAGTCTTTTTCTACATTTCCAAGGTATCTTTTGGTACAAAAGCTTAAAAATTTGGGTCTTCTTAAATTAGTAATTTCTTTGGTGATGACTTTATATGAAGCTATTGTTGGGTATTTTCATACCAAAATGGGAGCTGCATATAGCATCCATGGTACTATAGTTGTGATATTGTTGAATTAGAGGACCTTATCTCCAAAACTCTTAGTGGTATGATTGGTTGTCTTTTTGGGATTTGTATTACAATTTTATTATTTGCAAATAATATTGTTTTTCCTTCACACTCAAAGCAAATTGATTTGTTGAGCTTTGTTTGTGATAAAAATGGCCTTTAAATAAATCTTGCAAATACAAAAGTCATGACATTCATATAACCAAGTATTATCTACAATCAATTCAACAAACAAAACACAATGGTGGTGCTCTCTTACACTTTCTTGGTTGTAGATTTTTGGGACTTCCTTTTAACTTCCTTTTAGCCTTATTCTTACAACATATACAAGAATTAGCAGAGGATATATAACATCAACATCCTTGGAAAGACAATGCTTTCAATACAATTTCATCATATTCAAACAAAGATTAGTTACTCTCACACTTTTGTATGGATGTGAGATTTGGGGCCACACTTGAGATGAGATGATTTCAATGTATAGAAAGAGTTATCATCCCCATGGTATCAAAGCACATTCAAACCAAAAATAAGGCTTCTCACTTGATTGTAATAGCGTTTTGGATATGTTCTCTTTTTACCTTATTCATTTTTCGCATCATCACTATATTGTAGAGGATCTAATGCATGGAAGATTCTTATTTGGTCAATATAGGTATTAGTATTTGACAACTCGATGCCCTATGCAAGGTGCCAAACAAGGATACAAATCTTTTTGCATGCTATAGTTATGACTCTCTACCAAAAGTTGGACATTGCTACAAGAGTAAGACTCTCTCCTCTTGGGTTTTTATTAATGCTCCTCAATTCACTATAGCAAAAGTAAGCAAATGTATTTTTGAAGAGATTAATAAATCTTATTTGCAAGTTACATGGATTAATCCAAAATAAATTCCAAAGCTTCTTCATTATTTTCAATATTATTTGTGCATTCATGGGGATTGAATCGAATACTTGAGTACATGAAGAAGATGTTGCCATCTTGGTTAAGGATCCTTTTTAACTCAATTTTGGTTTTCTTCTCATTAGCATTGGATGGAATCATAGCATGATCTCCCACAAGATGAATGTATATACAAATTGTGTTTTGATTTTGAAAGTGAAGAACATTTTATTTTCAGTGCCTTATTTATTATAAGATTTGGGGAAAGTACTATTTTCTTTTAGAGGTTCTCAAGGATCCTTAATGACTTTCATTCAATATGAGGACAACAATGTTTAGCTTTGTTAATTTGTGAGGTACTTTGACAAAACATACTCAAAATAAAGCATTTGCAGCTCAATAATATGATAACTATCAAATCGTACTTCCATACATCGAGCTACGAGAACCATAAGAGAGCACATAATATTACATGTACTAATTAACCTATAAAAACTAATAAGTTTAATATCATTTTAATGCTAGCCTTTATGTCTTATAGGAAAAGCTTAATATTTAGTAGGATACTTGATTGGAGTTTTAATTGTTGTTTAGAAACATTTTAATGTTTTGTGTTTTCATAAATGGTAATTCACATGGATAAAATGACAATAATAATAACAATAAAATTGGGTAAACATGTGAGGTTTCATTTTATTGTTTTTCCTAGATAAGCTATCATGTTATAGACATGCATCACCACAATGATCATGTTGTCAATTTTGTCGTAAACATCATTGTTATTATCATCTACAAGTTTAGATGTCCTATTAGATCTCTCGACAAAACCACTAGACATTTAAACATAGGGTAATTAGAAGTCAAAGTTGCCCAACTTATGTAAGTGTATTTAAATGATTAAAAAGACTAATTGATCCATAGGGATCTAGAAGAACACCACTTCACGAACAACCGGTTTCAAGAAGAAAAAAGCGAGAATGAAGAGTAGACTTTAGAGTTACATAACCGCCCCTCTGTGCGAGTGGTGGTTACGTAAATGCCCCTACTGCAGCAGCAGCGGTTACGTAATAATCGCTTAACCGGCGGTTGCGTAACTACCGATCTACAAACACCGGTGGTCCAATCACTAATTGACAAAAAAATAAATAAAGGCCACGAACAGTCATGGATTTGAAGCGTCCAGACTATATGTCTTCCTTTGTACGACGCTTCTCATTCTCCAGTGCATGAGAGGACATGGGAAGTAGTTATAAATACAAGGAGAGCAAGTGGAGTTGGATATCAAAGTTGGAATGCAAGAGAGTGAGAAAGAAACCATTGGAGCTGGAAGTGTTTTATAGAAGAAAGGTGTAGAAACAGAGCAGCCAAGTATAGAAGGGAGGTGTTTACATTGTTTACCTTCTTTCCTCTTGTTGTAATATGTAATTCTTTTACAATTGGCCAATAAAAATTGGGAAGAAAGAGCAATTTCCCTTCCCGAATGGTTTCCCTCAACTTAGGGTTTCCAGGATAAATATTGTGTTGAATTGTTATCTTTCCTTTTAGAAAGTAGTTCTAAGTTTCAATTTTGCTCACTAATTAATTAAAGACTGTCATTTTCAAAAGTTGAAAGTAGAACAATAAATTGTTGTGGTCTTGTAAATTTCCAAAGTTAGAGGTTTACAGATCATTTTGGTATCAGAGCTGATATTATCTAGGACTGTGGTATTCATTTCTTGTGATTTGTATGACAATGACAAGGTCTAAAGGCGAAGAAGTTTTACCTTGTGATCCAGACATATCTACAAAGAAGTGGAAACAAAAGAGTTAGAGATCAAATGGAGGAAGAGAACTTGGTCCGTAGAATTGAGATGTTGGAAACCATGATGGATAGGTTGTATAGACACCAACAAGAACTCTTAGATCTACAAAAGATGACTTTAGTTAAGCAAGATTCCATGGACTCAGTGGTTGAGCTTTGGCCAAAAATTTTGGCATAGGAAAGAGCCACGAAGAGGAAGAAGATGTGGAAGAGCGTGAAGAAGAAACTCTCAATTGGAAGAGAGAAGGTAAAATTTGATCATGCTCCTTTTAAAGTTGAAACTAAGTTGAGATAAAAAGCTTTGAAGGACAAGTAGATGTAGAATTGCTTGATAAATGGTTAAAACAATTGGAGGTTTACTTTAGTGTTCATGATGTTACTGAGGCACAAAGGATCACCTTTGCACGTCTCAAAATGGAAGGACATGCTCTGGTTTGGTGGGAAACCCATCTAGCCACTTGTGAAAAGAAGAAACATCCTATTGTAAGATCTTGGGAGGGTTTTAAAGAATTTTAGAGCTAACTTTTATCCTATTGGCCATAAGATTGACCAAATGATTAAATGGTAGTATTTTAGACAAGGCAAAGTGGTCAAAGTGTGCAAGATTATACTACGGAGTTTTGGAGACAAGCCATGTTGCTTAATATGGACTTGGAGGATGAGGATATTCTGACCAAGTATTTGGGAGGACTTCACACTCACCTTCGAAGGAAGGTCATCTCCACGAAGCCCAAGGATCTCAATGAAGCATGTGTGCAAGCCTATTATATTGATGATGAAAAGAAGCAAGGAGAAATAGAGTCAAGGGCAAAAAGTCAACAAATCAGCCAAAGAAAGAGCAGGGACAAACAAGTAACAAAGGTAAATGGAAAGGGAAAGGTAAACAAACCACCACTACTTTGAATACTTGTAAAGATCCTAAGAATTTTTGTAAGAATTGTGATATCAATGGTCATACTAACGCTACATGTTGGAAGTTACATCCGAATTACACCCAAAGAACTAAACCAAGGATTCAAAGAAATCCATGACAATTTGTAAAGACAAATGGGGAGGTAGAAATAGAGGATGATTCTGATGTAGATGAGAGGCTTGGATGCACGGCCACCAACATGGACAACCAAGAACAAGAGGAAGAGATGAGTAAGCTATTTCAGATCAAAATCCAAATCAAGAGAACTAAGGTAAATGCTTTGGTTGATACTGGTTCTCAATCTAATTTGATTTTGATGATGGTTGTAAAGAAGCTTGGTCTTGAAACTTATGAGCATCCACATCCTTATCCTTTGGGATGGGTGAAGAAGGGTGTAGAAATTTAGGTAACAAGAAGATGTAAGTTCAAGTTTGGGATAAATTCTTAATATATAGATGTATTGGAAGTTGATGTAATTCCACTTGATGCATTTGATGTTGTTTTGGGAGTCCTTACTTATATATCAGGGATGTTATATTCATGAGAAGGGAGAACTGATATAGATGGGTCAAGGATGGAATCAATTACAACATCCGGGCACACCAGTGTAAGACAAAATTGTTATGGTAAGTGCTAACCAAAAAAAAGAGACTAATTCAGGAAAATCATAATCAGTTTTGTTTACTTTTATTGAAAGATAAGCAAGATGGGGTAGAAATTTTAGATATTTCTAACAAAGGGATGAAGGATTTGGATAGCATTATTTAGTCTTTTTAGGAAGTATTCCAAACTCCCAATGGGTTACCACCAAAATGGGAGGTAGAGCATGAGATTCACTATTATTTTAGAGTCCCCTCTACCAAATATCGGGTTGTATAGGCAATCCTTGTTGGAGAGTACAGAGGTAAAGAAACAACTCCAGGAGCTATTAGACCAAGGGGTAATATGCCCAAGCACCTCGCCATGTGGTTCCTATTGTGATGGTGCCAAAGAAGGATGGTTCTTGGAGGATGTGCATCGACTACCATGCTTTGAACAAGATTACCATAAAGAACAGATATCCACTCCCACGCATAGATGACCTCTTGGACCAAGCTTCAACATGCAAAGTTCTTCACAAAGTTGGATCTCAAGTCGGGTTATCACCAAGTCAAGATGAAGGAGGAGGATATATGGAAGACTTCCTTCAAAACAAAATAGGGTTTGTATGAGTGGTTAGTACTTCCATTTGGTTTATGTAATGCACCCGCTACATTTATGAGATTGATGAATGATGTATTGCGGGAATTCATAGATTCATGTGTCATTGTTTATCTAGATGATATTCTGATTTTTAGTGCCACATGGGAGGAACATCTAACACATTTGCAAGCAAGTCTTGCAAGTTCTCAAGAGAGAAACAAATTATGCAATATGAAGAAGTGTGAATTTTCCAAACAATCACTTGTCTATCTTGGGCACATGGTTGGAGGAGGAGAGCTACGAGTGGATCAAAGAAGGTGGAAGCCATCACCAACTTGGCCAACACCAATGGGAGCCACAGAGACTAGAAGTTTTTGTGGGAGTAGTACAATACATGAGGAAGTTCATTTGGGCTTCTCTCTACTATGCAACACCTCTACACACAACGATAAAGAGTAAGGGTTTTGACTGGGGTAAGGAACAAGATAAGGATTTTGAGTTATTAAAATACAAAATTAGTCATGCTCCAATACTTTCTCTTCCTAATTTTGCAAAGCCCTTTGAAGTAGAGACAATGCAATGATTATGCTATGGGAGCAGTGTTGCTACAAGGAGGTAAGCCAATATGTTATCATTTTGAAACTTTCACTTCAGCAGTTAGAGGATATTCAATATATGATAAAGAAATGTATGCACTAGTTTAGAAATAAAGAAATGGAAACATTATTTATTGGGTAAAGAAACTATTGTGCACACTGACCACAAACCTCTCCAAGTATTTGCAAGCACAATCTAAATTACAGCAGGAAAGGCACTACAAGTGGATGGGATTCCTTCAACAGTTCCATTTGGTGATCAAGTATAAGAAAGGAAGCAAAAAATTTGGTGGTAGACATGTTTTCTAGGCTGCCCACACAAGAGAAAATCTCTAGTTTGGCCACTATCTCTCATTTTGAGCCCTTCACGAAGGAAGCTTATGAAGAGGCATATGCTCAAGACAAAAGATTTTGGGGTAACATATCAGTAGTTGTAGTCTCAAGGGCTGAAAAGGATGGGTATTGAAGATTGTTATCTCAAAGATGGGTTGCTCTACCGATGGGGGAAGCTTTGTGTGCCAAAAGAAGAAAGGACTTCTATTGATGAGGGAAGCACATACCTCAAAAGTAGCAGGACATTTTGGTGTTGGAAAGACCATGGCCCACTTGCAAAGGTATGTGTATTGGCCCAATATGCAAGAAGAAGTATCTAAATTCATAAGAGGATGTAAACTTTGTTGTACAAGCAAGCCTAAAATCAGGAAGGAAGGTTTGTATATGCCTTTACCGGTCCCTACTCATCCTTGGGAAGATATTTCTATGGATTTTGTAGGAGGACTACCTATGTCTAAACATGGCCATGATTATCTATATGTTGTTGTAGATAGATTTAGTAAAATGTGTGTTCTTATGGCATGTAAAAAGACAATAAAAGCATGATGGCAAGCTGAAACTTTTCTTTGCTAATGTATGGGTGCATTTTGGTTTGCCAAAGTCTATTGTTTCGATAAGAGATTCTAGGTTCTTGGGAATTTTGGACTACTTTATGGGACAAGATGGACACCAAGTTACAGAGAGGAGCACAACCTTCCATCCCAGACAGATGGGCAAAATGGAGGTGGTGAACATGACTTTGGTATACTGATTAGAGGATATAATAGAAAATATCCATGGACTTGGGATGAGTCCTTAGCCTACATTCAACATTCCTACAACAGGGAAGTACACACATCCACTATGAAGTCACCATTTGAAGCATGCTTGGGATATCTACCTACTAATCCACTTGGACATAGTAGTTGGGAAGCAAGAAGAAGGGAGATACATGATTCAAAGGTGACTAGAGCAGCAAAATTCATTGAGAGGATCCGGAAAATCCATCTCAAGGTGAAAGAACAATTGGAGAAATCTCAAGCCAAGTATAAGGCTAGACATGATCAGCATCAGAGGAGCACAAACTTCATGTTGGAGACAAAGTTTGGCTTTACTTGAGCAAGGAGAGACTACAAGGCCAAACAAGGAAACTCAAGCCACTATGGTATGGACCCTTCACTATATTGGAGCAAGTTGGAGAAAATGCCTTCAAGCTTGATTTTCCACCATTCATGTGGATGTACTTAGTAGTAAATTGTGAGAACTTGCACCTATATGAGCCATCCATGCTTGATGAAGAAGAAGAATGTCAGTTATTACCTTCCATAGAGGATTGTGTCTTGGATTCACGAGGCAAATTGGAGGAGGATGTAGTGTTATAGCAGAAGATCAGAGAGACAAGGAGAGGTCCACAGGAGTCTTGGTAGAGGTTGGACTCAAGGGGAAGACACCAAGGCAAGCCCGATGGTACTCAAAGGAGAAAGTGAGGGAATTTTTTCCTCATCTACTCCCCCACTAAGATTTTGTGGGACCAAAAGCCTCCTGAGCAGGGGAGGTGTGATCCATAGGGATCTAGAAGAACACCACTTCATCAAAAACTAGTTCCAGAAGAAAATTAAGAAGAATGAAGAGCATATTGTAGAGTTATAATCGCCCCTCTCATGTAGAGTGGCGGTTTCGTAACCGCCCCCTGATTACGTAACGCCCCTACAGAACATCGGTTAGATAACGCTATCTGCAGCATACACCGGTGATTTTGTCACTAATGGAAGGAAAATAAATAAAGCCATGAACGGTCATGGATTTCAAGCGTCCCAACCATGTGTCTCTTCCTTGGAGGACACTTCTCATTCTTTAGTGCATGGGAGGACATGGGAAGTAGTTATAAATACAAGGAGAGCATAGTGGAATTAGATATCGAATTTGGAATGCAAGAGAGTGAGAAAGAAACCATTGGAGATGGAAGTGTTTTGTAGAAGAAAGGTGTAGAAACAGAGCATCCAAGTATAGAAGGAGGTTTTACATTGTTTACCTTCTTTCCTCTTGTTGTAATATGTAATTCTTTATAATTGGCCAATAAAATTGAGAAGAAAGAGCAATTGTCCTTCTCGGCTGGTTTTCCCTCAACTTGGGGGTTTCCAAGATAAATATTGTGTTGAATTGTTCTCTTTCCTTTGCTGCAAAGTAGTTCTAAGTTTCAGTTTTGCTCACTAATTAATTAAATATTGTCATTTTCGAAAGTTGAAAGTAGAATAGTAAATTGTTGTGGTCTTGTGAATTTCCAAAGATAGAGATTTACAAATCACTAATACATAATGATGAATATTGCATTAAATGGTTGGAATTCTTGTCAAATAGGGTATAACTTCTTTTGCTAACAACTTCACATAGCATTAACTTTTAAGTCATTATTTTTTTATTGCGAAAATTTATATGAAGAGGAAAATACTAGATGATTATTGTGACCTTTGTGTATGATTGTTTGTATTAAATATTGTTTGGGTTGCTTGTATATTTTATATGATGCTTTTGAGTAACTTAAAATTGAATTTTTATTGGGGCCACATATACATTTTACAAGAGGATTTTGGGCTATTTAAAGTGAAGATTGTTTGGGGCTACCTATTAAATAGGAAAGATTTTTGAGCTATTCTAGGTCTATTATTTTTCTTAATTAATGTGTCTACTTGCAATAATTTTTTTAAGGGTAGAAATATTTGTTCTCTATGTTATTCTTGTTACCATTTTGGATGGGGATACAATAAAATTTCTTGGATGTAAATGTTTTGATATTAAGTAATAAAGAATTTAGTTTTGACCTTGGATTGATAATAGTTTGCAAGTACAAAGTAAAATTGTTTGCAAAGGTTGGAAAACATCAAAATAGTACAAAGACAAGCATAAGTGTAAGAAACATATTTAAACCATGAAATTGAGCACACATGTAAGATGAAAAGAAGAAAAAAAGATTGAGGTTTTGATGGCTTAGATTCACTTTATCTATGTGACTTGTTCATCTAATTATATTTCATTTCTAATTGTTTTTGTATATGTGGTAATTCTGAACACTATATGCCAAGGAATGCAAACATAAATTACTAATATTTAAAGTAAAGAACTTGAATAGAATGATAAGTGAAAACGACTATCACTATATCGATATAACTTAAAGAAATTTCAAATTCTTGAAGTTCTTTATACACAAATTATGATGACATATATAATACATCAAAAACTATAAACATAAACATTTAAAACTAGTGAACATGAATGTAATGATGAGTGAGAAAATACTATTGTAGTTGCATGATGAATTAAGAAAAATACTATTTAAGTTGCATATTGAACTAACAATATACATTAATGGAAAATTTTATAAGGTCTAAGGTTCCATGGTCAAATTACAAGAATCCCTTAACCAAAGGAACTTACAAATAATATACCCATCTTATATGATAAATGTCAAGGATATTATATGAGATAAGCTACTCAAAGACTAATGTTTTAATAAAAGGTGAATCATAATGTCTTCAACAATGAATTGATATGAAAAGGCATAATTGAAATGAGACAATTGTCACCAACTACAAAATAACCTTTTTCTAAGTCTGTATATGCTACATTGTTTGGATTCAGTTATTGTAACAAATTGACCTTTAAAAGGAGACTGTCGTTGAATCCATTATTATTTTTATTTATAAAAACAATCCTTCACTTTATGTGCTAAATTATATGAATTCAATTACTACTTGTTAAGGGTAATCAAAGGCGAGACAAGTGTACAAATTGAAAGGAAGTGGCTAATGGGAACACTCGACCATAACCACAAATGCACATGCCAATTATCTGTATACAACACTTGGAACCATTATATTTCTTCTAGTAAGATGTATAGCTTGAAAAAGAATTGCATTCTTGACATTTGGAAATGAGTGCAATAACTAATTTTATTTTGAATCATCATAAATAACCCATTTTCCATAATTACACCTCCAAAATGTAATTATTATTTTTCGTCAATTGATCTTAGAAATCAATGATAAGTGAGAGGTCCATATTTAGTGAACCTTTTCTAATATTGTTCTCTGAAGCACAAGAATATGCAATCTTCTAAGGTTGTGAGATAACATTGAAAAGTTTGAGAGAATAAGTTAAGAGGTTAATTATCATATTTACTATTTAAAAAAATATTATCAAGGTGTCTAATTAATATTAATGAATATGTCATATATCAAAAAAATGCCATAGAAAGTTTAAAGAACTTCACAATTTGTACCATTGGAAACTTTACCATGGATGAACAATGGGTATTAGAACCAAAGAAACAAAGTGATATTTTATAGATTAGGGCACAAAGATTGTGTTTGCACAATTAGATTCATCTCTGTTGATAAATCTATTTTTCATATAAATCATTCTAGTTTCATAGGGTTTTGTATCTCCGCGATTTTGGTTAGATCTACATGAAACTGGTCAATACAATTGGTTGGTTATTTTTCTCTATATTTTTTTGGCTTTCCTTTTCGACTTATTTTCCAACTATTTTCACCGATGAATGCCTTTGATAATCATAGGTGTGTAAGTGTTGTACTTGAAATTGATCAGAAAGAACCTAACAAGAACAATTTGTAATTTATTCCAGCATAAGAGAATGTCTACATTTATTGACTTAAACTAAAGGCATCTTATTCAAAATTCCTACTCGATCCACTAGGTCACCACTTGTTCATCGCATCGGCACTTATGGAAACAATACACCTTATATAGAACATTACAAACTCCTAGTTATTTGTTTCACATCTTTGATCGGGTTCCAACCTAATCTGGAAAAAATCACTCAATAAAGGATAGAAGTAGATGATGTTTCTATTTAAGACCAATGATTATGTATGTTACAATCGAATGGTGATATTTTCAAATGCATAAATTACCCTACTAGTCATCATACTTGATTGATTGAGTGAGCAATCATTCACACAAGTTAGCTATAAAAGCATATGTATCCTAAATTATTAGGGACGTTAAGGGGATCTCACACTAAAGCATACTCTAAGAAGGAATTTGGGCACTAATCATTGGAAACCCTTTCTTATAGTGTTACAAAAAGCTAAAATTCCAAATACATCACTATTTTTCCCTAGACCACTCTCATGCACCAAAAATGAACTCAAAGATCATTTCCGATCGTTAAAGGCCCTATTACAGTATTTCCAAAAACCACTATTTATGCACATTGATATTTATTCACAAAGAGGGATAACTATGTGAGCTGAAAGTTTCTATGTAGTATTGTTATCTAGGCATCTTTTTGACATCTCGACTCAAATCTAGCCTAACGCCTTTCTAGGTCACAAGAGGGATGTGAGGGTTTGAAGACACGTATAATCTTATCTTGGTATCAAACAATCATCACACGGATCTAGAGTTATAAATAAGGCGATAGACATGGATGAACTTGAACATGGAAAACTTGAGCATAAATAGAGTAGAAGAGGAAAAAATCATTGGCATTAAACATTGTCTTTGGTGTTAGGAAATATGTCTTAGTGTTCCATTTGTATGTATGGGTGAATAATAATTACATGTGTAATTATTATTATGGTAAATTAATGAAAGTAAATTTACTATGTAAATGTAAATAGTAAATGTAAAATGTGGTTAGTATGTGGTAAGTTAGTAAGTTAGAATAATAAAACAATTAGTGTTGTTTTATTATTATATTGGTGAGAGGTTGAAACCATATGGGTGTATGGTTGTATATGAAGACAAAGGTTGTTGTGAGGATTGTTATTATACATCTCCTATATAATAGAGTGTATTGAAATAGTGAAATAATTAAAATATAATATAGAGTTGTTGTTTTCAATTATTATCTGTGTAGCTATTTCATGGATTCTTTGTATTAGATCAGAGTAATTTCTACATTTGGTACCAGAGCAGGTTAAATATGTCTCGAAGAATATCTCGTAACTTTTTTTTCACGATCTGGGTTTCTCCAAAAAAATTACGTGGAATGATCTATTATACAGAAAGCTACAGTAAAAATTTTAGAAAAACCCAGTTCGTAGTTTGGGAGAAACGTGCAATTTACTATACAGCACATTGATCACTGTTGTTTTTTTTAAGAAATCAGAGAATCAAAGGTAATTCAAATCTACATTCAATTTTTTTTGGATATTTAGATTCAATAAAATGGATACACCATTATATAAATTTAATGGGCTGAACTTCCATACATGGAGAGTAAAAATCCAGATGCAGTTAATGAATAAAAACCTATGGAGGATAGTAGATGGAAAAGAAAAAGCACCTACAGATGTAAGCAAAATTGTAGAATGGGAAACTAGAGATGAACAAATAACAGATGAAATTGACTATAACTATGAATAATTTATATACTAAGTGAAGTTCTTGGAGGAAGGAGGCACAGGAGGTTGGAGGTCATTCAGCGACCTCTCGTCAATCACCAATGACAGACAGGGGTTGTATCGATTATGGTGATTATTTTTTTATCTGATGCGTTCTGTTGTTTCTTTGTATTTTTGGCAGAGTGTTTGGTTGCAGTGTTCCTATTGTGGTTTGCAGAATAAAGGAAATTTCACATTGAGGGGGGAACATGATCTCAATGTTCCATTTCTAGTTTTCTACATTTCTAGTATTTTCTATATATGAGCAGCAGATTTCAGTCAGAATTTCCTATGTTATTCCCTACAGTGAGATGTGATGAGGGCTAATAATAGTACTTGGCATATCATGATGTGGTTGTAGGTAAACCACTTGAAAACCTTCATTTTTGGTTTGTGGTACACCAGTTGTAAAACCACCATTTTCGGTTGTTGGTAAACCCTATGCAAAACCATCACCCTTTTGGTTTGTGGTACACCACTTGTAAAACCACCATTTTCGGTTGTTGGTAAACCCTATGCAAAACCATCACCCTTTTTGGTTTATGGTAAACCAATTGCAAAACCATCATTTTTGGTTTATGGTCAACCCTATGAAAAACCATCCATTAGGTTTATGATCATCCTATAAAATCATCAGATCATGAGCAGGTGCAAGTATAAGGCAGGTTTTCCCCATGTTCGCACTAAGGGGGGGAATGTTAGGAAATATATCTTAGTGCTCCATTTGTATGTATGGGTGAATAATAATTACATGTGTAATTATTATTATGGTAAATTAGTGAAAGTACATTTACTATGTAAATGTAAATAGTAAATGTAAAATGTGGTTAGTATGTGGTAAGTTAGTAAGTTAGAATAATAAAACAATTAGTGTTGTTTTATTATTATATTGGTGAGAGGTTGAAACCATATGGGTGTATGGTTGTATATGAAGACAAAGGTTGTTGTGAGGATTGTTATTATACATCTCCTATATAATGGAGTGTATTGAAATAGTGAAATAATTAAAATATAATATAGAGTTGTTGTTTTCAATTATTATCTGTGTAGCTATTTCATGGATTCTTTGTATTAGATCAAAGTAATTTCTACATTTGGATGATATTTTCCCCATCTATCGATAATATCCTACTCTTCATTTTATATTCTAATATTTTATAAGAAGCAAGGTGATATCTTGATCAACTTAGATACCTAGTGTCAATTTATTTATATCTGATCTAAGTTAGTAGTAGGTTGAATATGTTCTAACCCTAAATGTTGATAACTATATTCTACGTTCAAAATTTGTGTTGATTGAATATTTATCCTTACATCATTTAGTATCGTTGTATTTATTTTATTACTATATTTACTATTTTATATCATAACGTGACATTTTAGTAACAATTTTACTTAGATTAACCCTAATTTTGACATTAATTTTTAGTGAACCCGCTTATTTATTGATATATGAAAACCAAGAGTTTGATTCTCCACCCTTTGTCGAAGGATCCGTGAGGATCTTTGGATAACAACATGAGAATTGTATAGTTCCATAAATCAAGATAACTAACAATAAAATGCAATATGATAATAACTCACAAGAATCAAGAATAGTGTTAAACAATGAACTCAAATAACTCGCATTAAGCCTCCATTAGCCAACCTCCAAATATCAAGTGGGAGCATGTACAAATAGGAGTGTTGTGTAACTCCTCCATGGGAATATTCCTAGAATAAGAAGGGGAGTTCTGATCCCGAACTAAGAATGTAACACTTATGACAGAATATGATGTTTTATGACATGTAAGACATGTTATAGTAACTCATATGATGCACTATGACACTATATGACATCTAAGATATGGCATAGTAACTCATATGATGTAGTATGGCATCTAAGAAAGTTGAGTCATCATGAGTGTAGGATAATCCTAATAAAGTAATAAAAGGAAAATAAATATCCTACACCAATACCCCGATGAAGTGTATCTTAGGTGGGTATAAAAAGAGGGTTCTAACAATAAATCTTGATAAGGTACCCATGTACAATCCAAATCTCTAATAAAGTGAAGAAAACCTAGTGGGAAGCACCCACCCCCAAAAAAGAAGAAGAATTAGAAGATAAAATGAAGTACATAGTGAACATCTCCCTTAGAAAAAATCCCCTTATAATTACATAGATAATCTCTTAGAAAGTGGAGAGAGAAAGAAGATGAGAGGTATAGAATGTGCTTGAAGGCTGAAGAAGGTCCATCCGCATCAAAAATGTTTCTTCCCTTAGGAAGAACATAAAAGGTGTACTGAAAGTCTACCCAATCCATGAAGGAAGGTGAAGGCAGTAGTATAAAGAACTTTGAAGCCGGTCCATGACTGAAATATGGCATAGGTATAGAAAGTGTGCATAATAATTAATGGTAAGGCCATTGAAGTAGATTTGTTAGAGGATGGGTATGGATCATTTGTTGAAAGAATTTCCATATGAAGTGAAGGCACAATAACCCTCACAACAGTAGAATGAGGATCCATAAGTAGAGGTGGATCAATGATGATCTCCAAAATAGTAGAAGTGATTGATATCCCAGAAGGGGCACTCCCATCAATGGAGATGAAGGACTCCTATGAAGTACAAATGTGTGAAGGATCTAAAGCGAAAGAACATCTCCTTATACTTCAACATAAGTAGGGTCTGTGAAAAGACATATGAGGTCTGGAAGAAAATCTTCCTAAAATGGTTAATCAACAAAAATAAGAGCAATGGACTTGACAAGAATGTGTCATCAACACAAGAAGTAGGAGTATAAGATTCCTCACACAATGAATTTGGATCAAAGGCAAATGCAATGAAATTAGGTGGAACACCATGGAATTGTGAACATGTATTCCTGGTGTCTGATGGATCTCCAAAGGTGGGAGATTCATGAGGAGATTCAACATTCTCTATAATTTGATCGGGAGAGGGAGGATTTGTACCGTCATCAATACTCACATCATCATAACTAGAAGAATCATTCTCATCATTAGGAATATGAACAGGAAAATTTATATTAGTAGAACTATCAACACATGAAGTGGGTGTAGAAACACTGTATCAAAAAGAGTAGCAATTGAAATCTCTAAAGGGTCTCCAAATAGGGACTAAATAATGCTTCAAATGGTGTTAGGACTCTCTATGTGTGCCACACAATGGTGGATATATGTGGAAATGTACATCAACAAACGACCAACAACCATGCTACAAGTGTCAAACAAGTCTTAGAGTTGATATGGATCATTGGGGGCAAGTACTTGTCCATACAAGAATGGATAAATGTCATTGTGAATGAGAAAACATTCCATACTCGAACACCATAGTGCATAATTAACCCTACCAAGTAAAATTGGAGGAGGTTGTGATGCGGTATTGATCCTATGAAGCCTAATTCTGGAAAGATCATCCTCCATTGTGCACATGCAAATGAAAGGAATTAGTGTAAAGGAGTCATAGGCAAAAATGCATGCTCAAATGGACATTGGACTCAGTTTAAAATGTGTCTATGGAATGTTAAAAAATACGAGTGCAAGAACACACTCAAGGTTGCAAGACATCAAACTCAGTCGAAAATACGTCTACATGTGATTACAACACCTCCTTGAAATTTTGCATTTTAACCCACCCAGTTTTGGCACTTTATAATTTTAGTGCCATTATAGAATAAATAGGCCCATTGGGATGGGAATGAAAAAAATCACTTTTGGAAAAGGTGGCACTCGATTTTAAAATAGCGTATGTAAGAGTTCTGATGGAAAACATTATCCATCATTATCCTATTTAATTCATTTGCACTTTAATTTAAATGCACTATTAAGGTTGTTTTAGCAAAAATGGGAGGGGAGTTTTGAAATGACAACCTCTTTACATCAATTCCAACACAAAGTCAATAAGCCTATAGGGAGAGGACCCTATAACCGAGCGGGTACCAAAACATGTACATCTCTTTTCACCATAGGTTGTTGACAAAAGCACCAATAGTTGTTCACTTTTTGGTTAATTACACTTTTTAAGAGTTAATGAGAATGTGACACATAGGGCACTCGGTCATTGGTCCCTCTTTCAAATGCTTTATATTGATTTTCTTCATATTAAATCAATTCAAAAACTACTTTTCCCTCCAAATTAACACGAAACGAAAATGTCAATATGGCACGATCATACGCTACACGATGATATAATTTTTTTACGCTACCGACATACCTACATATATTTGTGTGCCCCTAAAGTTAGGTTCACGGTTATAGGGTCCTCTCCCTACACACACTTGCACTCAAAAAACAAAGCCATATAAAGCCTTGACATAAGACTTAGGTTATTCAAGATAAATTTAAAAACAAACACTTATTCAATATGGAGTCAAATTTATTTGCACATGAGTTGTTAGATACACAAATGAAGCACTTGAAAAAACCAACTAATTAAAAAATGGACAAACATTTTTCCAAATTCAGCTACGATACCATGTCGGAGGATCCGTGACGATCTCTAGATAACGTGAGCACCGTATACTTGCGAAAGTCAATATAAGTAAAAATAAGATGCAATATGATAATTACTCACAAGAATCAAGAATAGTGCTAAGAAGTGAACTCAAATAACTCACACTAAGCCTCCATTAGCCAACCTACATAAAATCTTAAGTTGGAGAATGTACAAATAGGAGTGTTGTGTAGCTCCTCCGTGGGAATATTCCCAGAATAGGAAGGGGAGTTACATTCCCAAAATAGGAATGTAACTCCTATGATAGACTATGGAATTCTATGACATGTAAGATGTGTCATAATAACTCATATGATGCACTATGAAACTCTATGATATGTAAGATATGTTGGAAGCACAAACACTGAGAGGGGGTGAATTAGTGTGCCATTAAAATTTTCTTTCACTTATCACTTAGCATTCATCAATCATTCCATTCAACTTAATCATACAAACCAACTTAACATGAATCATCAAAACATTACAACATCCATACATGAAAATGAGACATAAGAACACATGAACACCAGATTTAAGTGGGAAACCATTGAAGGGAGAAAACCCACTAAAACAAATTTTTATTACTACTAATGAATCAAATTTAGTTGAGCACCAACCCAACAAGGAGCACCAACCCCTAAGTTTAGTGAGGCACCAACCCCACAAGGAGCACCAACCCCTAGATTTAGTATAGCACCAACCCTATATAGAGGAACCAACCCCTAGATGACTTAGCACCAACTCAACCACCTAAATTTTTTTCTCCTATAGAATATTTCACCAAAAATTGACGATGACACCAATTTAGCTCTCCTTCCTTCTATCTTCTTCAAAATTGCATTCTAGGCTAACTCACTCAAGAAATTCTTCATCAAGATGATTAGTTCACCTAACTTATCTCTCCAAAAGCATAACACCCTCTAGAACATCATGAAATAATCTTTTCCCTCTCTTGATGGTCACAAAGACCTTCTTCACCTCTTCAAACTTTCCCAACCACATCAAATAGGCCTAAGAACATGCTTATATACATGAATCAAACATCAAATACATCTATGTCATCCATCATAGGGAATATATAATTAAAAAAACATGAATACATCATGAATACATCATACAAAATACCACTTAGGTTAGCAATAACATATACACACTCAAATCCTTCATTAGGACACAAGTAGGCCTAATACACTCAAACTACCCTCTCACCAAAACCAAGTATTATTGAGCTAACATGACCTTTAAAAAACATATGAAACCACTTATACATGTTTCTAAGTATTATTTATGCCTCCTATAAGATTCTTCAACTCGAACCATCATATCATGTCATAAAAACACCATTACGAACAACTATCCTCAGTAGGTCTATGACCTACAAAAAAATCCTCAAACACCAAAAAAATACCTCAACCATTAAAGTATGATACATGAATAGAAATATCATTTCCTCAAGTTCATAACCAACTCCATCGAGACATCCTCACTTTGATTGTAAGTTCCTAAGAACACCTCTGCAGTTAGGACCAAGCCTGTCATAAAATGCCCCAAAACCAATCATCCTGTATTGAATTGCACATACCTAAAAAGGGATAAACCATGTTCTAAAACCACCATATAAATGTATTAAAGCTTCCCAACATCCTTTACCATCCATTTTATCAATTGGTCCAATGCAAAACTTGAGAGAAACATCAACTTCTTTAGAAACATGCAATTTTTTGTGGGGTCCACACACTTTCATGACACCTAAATTCCACCTGGAGAAAGATGGAGGAGTCCTATATAACCTCAAATCACTAACCAAGGTCAACCAATCCATTCTAGGTCAAATTTAGAAATTTCTTCTCCATCGCTACCTAATTAGGGTTTAAGGAGGGTTTAAGACCACCTTACCTTCTTAACGATTGTTCATAAAGCTATGCCCCTTAATCCACAAAACAATTCTAGGAACATTAAGCTAAGACCCTTCCCCAACTACCATGAAAAGATTAACCTCCCATATAGATTTCACACTTGCCAATGAGCATCAAATAGTCCTTTTCGATATGGGTTTCTCACTTTCTAGGAACTCGGTAGAGGAAAAAACCACATTTCATATTCAAACTTGTAAACTAGGACATGAAACTTCACTCACACCTCTACGAAAACCTCTGCACCTTTCCAAATGCTCGTCGTTTCATATCCATGCTGAAAATTTTCTAACCTATCTCATTAGACCACTTATGGCTTAAGACAAGGTCTAGTGTAGACCTAGAAAACATGTCCAAACCATGTAAACACACTCTTAGACACTTGTGAGTGTCTTAACACCTCATCCTCATACTCTCCATGCTATAAAAATGCATAACCAACTACTACATACTTGAGATCCACCATTCTTCTTCATGAATGTTGACTAGTCCACCTAACTAGGCTTCTTGAACATGCTTGCACCATCCATGTTGACCATCTCATGAATTTTCCACTCTTTCCCACCTACAATATCCTTCAACAAGCTTTATGACATCACTACAACATCCTCATGTCACTACAACACCCCTACAAGTCACTAGACCTACTCAAGACACCATGTCACCTCATCAATCAACTCATAAATACATCAACACAACACACGACATCAATGACACTTATTGACATCAATAACAACACCAATTTCCAACAAGATATGTCATAGTAACTCCTATGGCGCACTATGACACCTAAGCAAGATGAGTCAACATGAGTGTAGGATAATCCTAATAAACTAATAAAAGGAAAATAAATATCCTACACCAACACCCTTGGGGTTTCATATCTATCCTCTTTATTGGTTGGTATTCATATTTAATTTCTAATCTTCCTATATTTCATGACCAAAATCTAAATTTCAACATTTTCCCTAAGCTCTCATGTTTTTCTTCCTCCCTTGTTGGCCATCATACATTTTACATAATATCTTAAACAAATGACATTATAATCAAAACTCTTAGAGGTTTTATTTAGATGTAATGAGATGAACATAAATATCCTTTTGTTTTCATAATTCCCGGGAAGTTTTTGAATTGAGTTTATTCATTTTCATTAAAGGGGTAAATGCGAGATAAAATATACAATTATCACATCGAGGTTCTAGAAAACCTCTTGTTTTTCCAAGTCCATCCCCATTTTTAGAAATATTTGTTTCATTAATGATACAATTTAAAATTAATTTAAACAACTTTAGGGTCTCGATATCCAACTCTAGGGTTCTAGTTTCAAATATGGTTTCATGTTAATTCTCCTAATTTTCTATGGTTTGGATTACTCTTATTTTGGTATGCCTCCATAGCTATTTATTCCTTATCTCATCAAGTGCCCCAACACAAGCATGAATTCTTCAATGAACTTATGGATGAAATGTATACTTGAGTCGAACTTGAACATAATCCTAAATTATATGAGTAACCCAAGCCTACTCTAGATTAAGGATATGTAGAAGACTATAGTTGCCCATATATTTAGGAAATAGATAACCCTAGTGTTTCTCTTCCCCTTCCTCCTACTTACGTTGAGGTGGTATAACTTATTACTCTAGCATTTGGAATATACATGAGATTAATTCTTTTGATATTATAGAGCATACCCCTCATACGAGATGTAGATAAAAATGATTAAAATGTTTCTTTTGGAAATGATTCTTGTACAAATGATAAAAAAATGTATTTTACAAATGATAATGTTACTTCTTTTGTAAGTCATAATAATGTTTTAGATCAGAAAGTTATGTCTTTGGAAAATAATATGAATATATCTTGTATGAATTTGAATGATATCTCTTTATATTCTCGTGTTATAAATGTAGATTTAAATAGATTATGTTTCTAGTTTATGTGATGATGATATACCTCTTAGTGATGCCCCTACGTTATGAAATAGTCATACCAAGAGTAACACATAATTGCCACTATGTAATGTATCACCTCAATATATCACCATTCTCAAGTAATAATGGAAATTCATGAAACAAGTCATTGGTAAGTTACAACATGTTATTAAAACTCTATGTCTATCCTTTAAGACCTTTACTAGTTGGGTTAGCAACAATAATACTCATAACCAACCAATAGCTTGGAAAACATGTAATGTTCCTTTTCCACATGGATTCCACATGCCCAAATTTATAGTATTTGCAAGATAAGGGAGTGCTTCTAATCACCTCTCTTATTTTATAGCATGTATCAACTCTTATGCACATAATGATCGAGGTCTTGCTAAAATAATTCCCCTCTAGTTTCATGGGCCTTTCCTTAGCTTGGTTTCATGGTCTATGTAATGGATCTATTAATAAATTTCTCATGCTAAAAGATTATTTTCTCATACATTTTCATCCACATGAAACTACCAAATGGGGATTTTAATAATTTATGGACCATATGAAAAAAACCAATGAGTCCCTCTAAGCTTATATTACACATTTCATGGCTATAATATATCAATCAACATTTATCCCTAGTACCGAAAAGAACAAAAACGTGTTTTCTAAGGGTCTATTGAATCTTTTTCTTGTTTCAATGCTTAAGATACCAGATGAGTCCCTCACACATTTAGTATGTACAATAATGTCTCATAGTGAAGGTGCATCCTATGACGCTTCCAAGCTATTTGAGACCCTTACTTGTAATACCACTAAGGATTTGTTGTATGCATGTTCTCACATGCATGGGAATCATACCTCGAACTCCTCTTCTAATTATTTAAGATAAACAAGTATAATTCATTTAATGTACAATAAAAACCAACACTTACACATGAAAAGACATGATGTCTTTTTAAGGTTCCTCGATTTAGCAAAAAAAATTTACCATACAACGTAATAAGGATACACCTAACATTATCTTATGGAAATTCCGTGACAAGAATATAATCATATTGTACACTACTTTTTATATGATACACCGTCATCTTGTACACATAAAAGAAGGGAATTTTGCAAATATCATCTCATGAATGGGCATGGTATGGATAAATACTTTTCATTGACTTATCACATCAAGTATCTAACATGTGATCACATTATGCATATGGAACAATGGAAACATGAGGAACGCATGGTATTGCAAGAACATAATAAAGTATCTAAGAAATTGCATAATCATCCTAAGCAAGAGGAAACATATGAGGTACATGTTCCATTAAGGCAAGAAACATTATTCAAGGTCTTATACTGATAAGAAGAGGGTTATTCCTATGTTCATGATCACATCCATTAGAAACTAATGTCATGGATATATTTTCATCGATAAGGAACAAGTCCATAATACATGTAGCATATACCTCATTAATTAAATTAGATATAGTCACAATGAGTTGGATAATTCATTGAAGTATGAGGTCTTTATAGGACATCTCACTCTTCTAGTTGTAATAAGACCCAAAGTTATATATACAACATTCTTTGTCATGTCTACTAATGAAGAAATTGATTCCATTTTGGGACAACATAGGCTAACTTAAATGGGAGAAAATGTGGATTAAAAAAATAAGCATGTTGGTTTTCTATATGATTATAACATGATAACAATCAAATGAGATCGATCGAGAATCCAATAATAATCTTCTAATCAATGAGACAAGTCCTATAGCGGTAATTATATTAAAGAAAGTACAAACCTCCAAAAATAGTGAGGAACAAGTGATTTATGTTATATCGAGCAAGTGCAAGCCTCCCCACCTAGTTAGTAACAAGTGGTTTCTAATATATCAAAGCAATTAAAATCCTCTACACTGGTGAGGATAAAGTAGCACCAATTTTAGCTGCAAAATGCAAGTCTCGACACCTAGTGAGGAGCATGTAACATTGATATCATTAGTTCAAGTACCCAATCAAGTGTTGACAACAAAAGGTTTCTAATAAAAAAAAATTTAGCCAAGGGAGTGATTGGTTTAAATATCTACCCTTATATCAAATTATATCTCATTGGCATTCAACATATATTAAACAACAAAAAATAATGGCTAATTCAAAATTATTGATCCATGGGGATCCTATATGACTCTACTTCGTCAGATCATCCAACACCAGAAGGAGAAAATGGATAAAAGGAGGTTTTGTTTGCATTTTAACAAAACCGCCACTCTGTGTCAGTGGTAAGTTCTGAAGCTGTCACCCAACCGGGCGGCGATCTGTAACCGCCCTTGTCGGGCGGTGGTCCTGTGACTTTTGGTCCGCACTGCCGGGTGGCGATCCTGTCACTTTTAGACGAGAAAAAGAAATGGAGCGTGAATGGAAGCAAATTTGGAGCGTCTAAACTTGTCCCTTCCTATGATGATCTTTCCCATTCTCTAGTGCACGGAAGGACATGGGGAAATCTATAAATACTTAGGAGAGCCAAGGAATTGATCGAAGAAGCATGAGAGTATGTGAGCAAGAATTCTAGTGTGGAACAGAGTTGTAGAAGGAGTTTGAGAGAAGATAAATCTAGTAGCTGGGAGGAAGTGTGAGACATTTTCTACTTCCTTTCTCACTTGTTGTAAAGTTTATATCTATTTCAAATTGGCCAATAAAGTAAAAAGGGAAGAAAGAGTTGTTTTCCCTTCCCACTGGTTTTCCTCCTCTGGAGGTTTCTAGGATAAAAATTTGTTGGTGTTCCTGAGCTTAAGTGTGTTTTTCTTTATCTACCAATTCTAGTTCTAAAGCACTATTAATTCAATCACTAGCTTAGCTGTCATTTTCATTGAAAGTAGAAAAATAACATGTAATTATGATTATGTAGACGATTCCAAAGTAGAGAGTTTACATATCATTTTGGTATCAGAGCTAACAAGTATCCAAGATTGTGGTATCTATTCTTGGATTTGTATGAAAATGACAAGATTTAAAGGTGAAGAAGCTTTACCTTGCGATCCAGATATTTCTACAAGGAAGTGGAAACAGATAATTCGGGGACAAATGGAGGAAGAGAACTTGGTCCGTAGAATCGAGATGCTAGAGACCATGATGGATAGGATGTATAGGCATCAACAAGAGCTCTCAGATCTATAGAAGATGGCTTCAATGAAACAAGACTCCATGGAATCAGTGGTTCGAGTGTTGGCTGAGAAGTTTGGCATAGGGAAGAGCCACAAAGAGGAAGATGAAGAGGAAGAACATGAAGAAGAGACTTCAACTGCAAGAGAGAAGGTAAAATCTGATCATGCTCCCTTTAAAGTTGAAACCAAAGTGGAAATTAAGAGCTTTGAAGGACAAGTAGATGCAGAGTTGCTTGATAAATGGTTAAAATAGTTGGAAGTCTATTTTAGTGTCCATAATGTTACTAAGGCACAAAGGATTACCTTTACATGTCTCAAAATGGAGGGTCATGCACTGGTTTGGTGGGAAACCCACTTAGCCACTTGTGAAAAGAAGAAACGTTCAATTGTCAGTACTTGGGAGGGATTTAAGGAATTACTTAGAGCTAATTTTTATCCTATTGGCCATAAAATTGACTAGATGATCAAATGGCAAAGTATTTTAGACGGGCAGTGGTCAAAGTGTGTAGGACTATACTACGAGTTTCAGAGGTAGACCATATTGTTGAATATGGACTTGGAGGATGAGGACATTTTGACCAAGTACTTGGGAGGACTTCACACTCACCTTGAAAATTCATCTCCACGAAGCCCAAAGATCTCAATGAGTCGTGTGTGCAGGTATACTATATAGATGATGAGAAGAAGCAAGGAGAAGCAAATCCAAAGGCAAAGCAGTCAACAAATCAGTAGAAGAAAGAACATGGGAAAACAAGTAACAAATGTAAGTGGAAAGAGAAAGGTAAACAAGTTATCACTACTTTAAATACTTGTAAAGATCCAAGGAATGTTTGCAAGAATTTTGATATCAATGGTCATATTGACGCTACCTATTAGAAGTTGCATCTGGAGTTACATCCGAAGAACCAAACCAAGGACTCAAATAATTACATGATAGTTCTGAAGATAGAAGGGGAGGTATAAATCAAAGATGACTATGATGTAGACGAGAATCTTGGATGTACAACCACCAACATGGAAAGACAGGAAGAGGAGATGAGTAAACTATTCTAAATCAAAATCCAGATCAAGAGAAATAAGGTAAATGCTTTGGTTGATATCGGTTCTCAGTCTAACTTGATTTCTGAAGTAGTTGTAAAGAATCTTGGTCTTGAGACTTACGAGCATCCACACCCATATCCCTTGGGTTGGGTGAAGAAGGGTGTTGAAATTTAGGTAACAAAAAGATGTAAGGTCAAGTTTGGGATCAATTCCTAGTATATTGATGTATTGGAGGTTGATGTTATTCCACTTGATGCATTTGATGTTGTTTTCGAGAGTCCTTACTTGTATATCAAGGATGCTATATTCATGAGAAGGAGAACCGATACATATGGGTCAAGGATGGGATCAGCTACAACATTTGGGCACACCAGCGTAAGACACAGGTTACTATGGTGAGTGTTAACCAAGCAAAATGAATTATTCTAGTAAATCATAATCAGTTTTTTTCTTTTTTAAAGGATAAACAAGATGGGGTAGAAGTTTTAGAGATTTCTAACCAGGGAAAATAGGATTTGGATAGTATTATTCAGTCTTTTCAGGAAGTTTTCCAAGCTCTCAGTGGGTTACCACCAAAGCGGGAGGTAGAACATGAGATTTAGTTGTTGCCAAAGTCCCCTCTACCAAACATCAAGGTGTATAGACAATCCTTGTTGGAGAGTAATGAAGTAAAGAAACAAATTTAGGAACTACTAGACCAGGGTGTGAGTACGTCCAAGCACTGTTATGTTTGTGGAGCATGTTTTCATGTTAGAGTGTGGTACACCTTCTATGTGTTACACTCGGGTATTTTTACGGCGGTCCCTCTTACCGGTGAGCGGATCGGGGGGTTCGGGGTGAAGCCCCCGATCGAGCTGAGGGGTTTGGGGTGAAGCCCCCGAAGCAAATTTTCATCGGTGGTTTATCAACCCATGGGTAATGGGTAACCATTATGGGCTGTTTTTGGGCCCATGGTTTTTGATACCCATTGTTTTGATACCCACGGTTTTTTCCCATGGTTTTGATACCCACGGTTTTGTATCAAACTGCTTAAGTAATTGTCTATTTATATGGTCTTATGCATATGATAGATATACAAGCAAATGTATTGCAGATGTGCTTTGAATTCGGGTGTGAATTCTGTAGAGTTTGTTGAGCATAGCTCCAAACAGATCTGGGTATTGTATTGAGAGAGTGGAGGCTTGTAATAAAATATGAGCAAGTGATTCTTGGTGGACGTAGCCCATATTGGGTGAACCACGTTAAATATTGTCTCTCTGTGTTGTGTTATTTATTCTGCACTTTTATTTGAGATTTGTAATTTTTACGCATATTAGTTTTTCTTGTTGTGATTCTGTAAGGGATTATTCCGCATATTTTATCTCTTATTTCCTAACAATTGGTATCAAAGCTTTGGTTTGGTTTCTTTGAAGTGTTGAATCGCGGGGAAAGTTTTTAGCTCGAGTGGGAGCTATGGCGAGATGATGGAAGATCTAGGGTTGATAAATTCAACGAGCAAAATTTCGATCTTTGGAAGATGCGAGATGGAAGATTACCTTTATCAAAAGGATATTTATACTCATTTATGCGAGAAGGTGAACAAACCCTCGAGTATGACAGATGTGGAATGGGATTTGTTGGATCGAAAGGCACTTGGAATGATCCGGTTGTGTCTTGCATCTTTGGTATTATTTAATGTTTCAAAGGAAAAGATGACAAAAGATCTAATGGATGCATTAGGGAAGTTGTATGAAAAACCCTCTGCCTCTAACAAGATATTTTTAATGAAAAAGTTGTTTAATATGAAAATGTCTAAGAATAGTTCGATGTGAGCATTTAAATGATTTCAATACGGTTGTGAATATGCTAGCTTTGGTTATAATAGATTTGATGAAGAAGTTAGGGATTTATTAATTTTGTGCTCTTTACTTGAAATTTGGAATAGCCTAGTAATGGCGATGAAGCAACTCGGTTCAGTAACTCGAAGTTGAAGTTTGAGGATGTTGTAGGGGTGATTCTAAGTGAGGAAATGCGAAGAAAAGCTCTGGGAAATCTTCTACTTCAAGGAATTCTTTGTGCAGTGGAAACTAGAGGGAGAGGAAGAATAGAGGAAACCGTGGAAAATCGAAAGATCGGGCAAGGTCAAAATCCAAGAGCAAGATTGTATGTTGGGCTGTGGAAAGTTTGGGCATGTAAAGAAGGATTGTTGGGAGTTCGAGATAAGAAGAAACAACGGGGAAGAAAAACAAGGAGGCAAATGTGGCATCGGGTAATGTATGTCGGGATGCTTTGATTCTTTCTTTGCATAATATTCTTGAATCTTGGGTTTTAGATTCAGGGGCTTCTTTTTCATGCTACTCCACATAGGTATTATTTTGTTGATTATGTTCAAGGGATTTTGGGCATGTTTTCTTGGTGATGATGAGCCTTGCAGTATAGTTAGAAAAGGTTACATTCGGAGTTAAGATGCGAATGGGAATACATGGCTATTGAAGGATGTCGGACATGTGCCTACATTAAGGAGAAATTTGATATCGGTGGGGCGATTGGGAAGTGATGGTTATCTTTGTGATATTTGGTTGACTCTTGGAAGGTTACAAGGGTGCTCTTGTGGTGGCAAGAGGTAAGAAGGTTGGAACCTTGTATTTAACCACTAATAGTACTAATGATTGTAATCTTGTGGCTTCAGATGCAAATACAACATTATGGCACTATAGGCTCGGTCATATGAGCCATAAGGGCATGAACATCATAAAGAAGAATTTTCTGGATATATAGAAACATGTTTGGATTTCTATGAGAACTACATATATGGGAAATAGAAGCGAGTAAGGTTTCTCAAGGTTGGACCTATGAAGAAAGAGAGTAAGTTAGAGCTGGTACATTTTGATGTGTGGGGGCGGCTCAGGTATCATCTCTTGGGGGTTCAAGTTATTATGTTACATTTATTGATGATGCAACAAGGAAAGTTTGGGTTTATTGTATTAGAAACAAATCTGATGTATTTGACACTTTTGTTAAATGGAAAGCCTTGGTAGAGAATGAAACAGGTCTTAAGCTAAAATGTCTCAGGTCAGATAATGGAGGGGAGTATTGTAGCAATGAATTTAATGATTATTGTTCTAAGAATGGAATCCATGAGACAAAAGATGGTTCGGGAACTCCGCGTGAGAATGGGGTATCAGAAAGGATGAACAGAACAATAATGGAATGTGCTAGGAGCATGAGGTTACATGCAGGACTGCCTCTTTCTTTTTGGGCAGAAGCAGTGAGCATAGTTGTGTACTTGATAAACTAGAGGACCCTCAAGTGCCTTGGATGGAGGCATACCTGAGGAGGCTTGGTATGGTAAGAAAGTTGATTATTCATTTCTTAAAGTCTTTGGATGTGAGGTGTTTGTTCATATAGACAAGGATGATAGGACCAAGCTAGAGGCTAAATCAAAAAAATGTACTTTCATTGGTTATGGTGGTGATGACTTTGGATTTAAATGTTGGAGTATTAAGGACAAGAAAATCATTCGATCTAGGGATGTGGTCTTTAATGAGAAAGTCATGTATAAGCAACGATTTGGGAAAATAGTGAAGAATCCAAGAAATAATATGCGGTGGTAGAGGATCTTCCGGATGGGAAAGCGACCCATGAATCGGTTCGGGAACCTACTCAACATGAACCCCAAACTCCTACGGTGAGGAGATCTTCTAGGGTAAGAAAAGAACACGAACGTTTTCTCCTGCTCTTTATTATTTATTACTCACTTTGATGGTGGAGAGCCGGAGAGATTTGATGAAGCAATGCGGGTAGATGCCGGTAAGAAGTGGGAGCAAGCCATGGATGAGGAGCATAAGTCTCGATGGAGAACCAAACTTGGGATTTGGTGAAACTACGGAAGGCAAAAGAGCATTACTGGAACAAGTGATTGTACGAGTTAAAGATGAAGAAGGAGGAAAGAAAAGATATAAGGCCCAATTGGTGGTCAAGGGTTTTGCAGAAACAAGGTATAGATTTTGATGAGATATTTTCTCATGTAGTAAAAATGACTTCTATTAGAACTATTCTTGGAATAGTGGCAGTGAAGACTTGCACTTAGAACAGTTAGATGTAAAGAGCGCATTTCTCCATGGTGATTTGGAGAAGGAACTATATATGCAACAACCGAGAGGGCTATGAGGTCGAGGTAAAGAGGAGACGGTGTAAGGCGAAGAAGAGCTTGTATGGATTGAAACAAGCTCCACGTCAATGGTATAAGAAGTTTGATAGCTTCATGATGGAGCAAGGCTATATTAGATGTCATTCTGACCATTGCATGTATACAAAGAAATTTGAGGATGGAAGTTATATTATCCTGTGTTTGTATGTTGATGACATGTTGGTTGCAGGTAAAAACATGTAGGAAATAAAAGTACTCAAGAAACAACTAAGTGAATCCTTTGATATGAAGGATTTGGGGGCATCCAGACAAATCCTTAGTATGAGGATAACTCGGGATAGGAAGGAACGGAAGTTGACTTTATCTCAGGAAGAGTACATTAAGAAGGTATTGGATAGGTTTAACATGCAGGATGCTAAACTAGTTGGGACTCCTTTGGCAGGCCATTTTAAGTTATCAAAGGAGCAGTGTCCCAAGACAGAGCAGGAAAGAAACCAGATGTCCATGGTACCTTACTCATCAGTGGTTGGCAGTTTGATGTATGTTATGGTGTGCACTAGGCCTGATATTGCCCATGCAGTGGGAGCTATGAGTAGATTTATGAGTGATCCAGGTAAAGAGCATTGGCAAGCAGTAAAGTGGATCCTTCGGTATTTGAGAGGGACCATGGGGATAGTTTTGTGCTATAGTGGATCAGACACCACTTTACGTGGTTATGTAGATTCAGACATGGCTGGAGATGTTGACAGCAGGAGGAGCACGACAGGTTATATTTACATTGTAGGTGGGACAGCAGTGAGCTGGATTTCACGACTACAGAAGCTAGTGGCTTTATCAACCATAGAGGCTAAGTATGTTGCTGCCACAGAGGAAAGCAAAGAGATGATTTGGTTACAACAATTGCTTAAGGAGTTGGGGCATAAGCAGAAGGAATGTAAGTTGCATAGTGATAGTTAGAGTGCTATACACCTAGCTAAGAACTCTACTTTCCACTCCAGGACGAAGCATATACAGTTGAGATATCACTTCATCATGATAGCTTTGGAAGAAGATAAGTTGAAGTTGGAGAAGATTCATACCAGTCAAAATCCTGCAGACATGATGACCAAGGTGGTCACAAGGGATAAACTAAAGCTATGTTCAGCTTTGGTTGACCTTTGCGAATGACAGTGAAGGGTTAAGAAGCTTGCTTAGTGGAAATCGAGTCTCAAGTGGGAGATTGTTATGTTTGTGGAGCCTATTTTCATGTTAGAGTGTGGTACTTTGCTTAAGTAATTGTCTATTTATATGGTCTTATGCATATGATAGATGTACAAGCAAATGTATTGCAGATGTGCTTTGAATTCGGGTGTGAATTCTGTAGAGTTTGTTGAGCATAGCTCCAAATGGATCTGGGTATTGTATTGAGAGAGTGGAGGCTTGTAATAAAATTTGAGCAAGTGATTCTTGGTGGACGTAGCCCATATTGGGTGAACCACGTTAAATATTGTCTCTCTATGTTGTGTTATTTATTCTGCACTTTTATTTGAGATCTATAATATTTTCTGCATATTAGTTTCTACTATTGCGATTTTGTAAGGGATTATTCCGCATATTTTATCTCTTATTTCCTAACAAGCACTTCACCATGTGGTTCTCCTATTGTGATGGTTACGAAGAAGGATAGTTCTTGGAGAATGTGCATCGACTACCATGCTTCTAACAAGATCACCATAAAGAATAGATATCCACTTCCCCACATAGATGATCTCTTGGACCAACTTTAGCATGCCAAATTCTTCACAAAGTTGTATCTCAAGTCAGTTACCACCAAGTCGAATGAAGGAGGATATATGGAAGGCGCCTTCAAGATAAAATAAGGTTTGTATGAGTGGTTAGTACTTCCATTCGGTTTATGTAATGCACCCATTACATTTATGAGATTGATGAATGATGTATTGTGGGATTTTATAGATTCATGTGTCATTATTTATCTAGATGATATTTCAATTTTTAGTGCCACATGGGAGCAACATCTACTCATTTGCAGCAATACTTGCAAGTTCTCAAGGAGAAACAATTGTTATACAATATGAAGAAATATGAATATTTCAAACATTCACTTGTATAGCTTGGGCACGTGGTTGGATGAGGAGAGCTACGTGTGGATTTGAAGAAGGTGGAAGCCATCACCAACTCACCAACACCAATGGGAGCCATGGAGACTAGGAGTTTTGTTGGAGTAGCACAGTACATGCGGAAGTTCATTTTGGGCTTCTCCGCATGATTGTAGCACCTCTACACACAGTGGCCAAAGAGTAAGGGTTTTGACTAGGGTAAGGAACAAGATAAATCCTTTGAGTTATTGAAGTACAAGATTAGTCATGCTCCAGTACTTGCTCTTCCTAACTTACAACAACCCTTTGAAGTAGAGACAGATGTCAATGACTATGTTATGGGTGCAGTGTTGCTACAGGGAGGTAAGCCAATCTGTTATCATTTGAGACCTTTACTTCAGCAGTTAGAGGATATTCAATATATGATAAGGAAATGTATGCACTAGTTCAGGCCATTAAGAAATGGAAGCATTATTTGTTGGGTAAAGAAACTATTGTGCACACTGACCACAAACCTCTCCAGTATTTACAAGCAGTATAAATTACAGTAGGCAAGGCACTACAAATGGATGGGGTTCCTTCAGCAATTCCACCTAGTGATCAAATACAAGAAGGGTAGTACAAACTTGGTGGTAGAAATGTTGTCTAGGCCACCTACACAAGAGAAAATCTCCTGCTTCACCACTATCTCTCAAATTGAGCCCTTCACAAAGGATGCTTACGGAGAGGCATACGCCTAGGATAGAGACTTTGGGGTGACATTTCAGCTGTTGCAATCCCAAGGGGCTGAAAGGATGGGGATTGAAGATTGTTATCTCAAGGATAGGATGCTTTACTAGGAGGAGAAACTTTGTGTGCCAAAAGAAGAAATACTTATATTGATGAGGAAGCACATACCTCTAAAGTAGCGGGACATTTTGGTGTTGATAAGATTCTAGCCCACTTGTAAAGGTACGTGTATTAGCCCAATATGCAAGAAGAAGTATCAAAATTTATACGTGGATGTAAACTTTGTTGTGCCGTGCAAGCCTAAGACTAGGAAGGAGGGTTTGTATATGCCTTTACCAGTAGCACTGCACTCGTCCGTGGGTGGACATTTCTATGGATTTTGTAGGAGGATTACCTATGTCTAAACATGGCCATGATTATCTCTATGTTGTTTTTGATAGGTTCGATAATATGTGTATTCTTATGGCATGTAAAAAGATAGTAAAAACATATGAGGCAACAAATATTTTCTTTCTTTGATGTATGGGTGCATTTTGAATTTCCAAAGTCTATTGTTTCGACGAGGATTCCAGGTTCTTGGGAAATTTTTGGATTACTTTGTGGGATAAGATGGATACTAGGTTATAGAGGAGCACGGTCTTCCATCCCATATATATGGACAGTAGAGGTGGTGAACGGGACTTTAGTACAATTGATCGGAGGGTATAACAGTAAATACCCAAGGACTTGAGATGATTCCTTAGCCTACATTCAAAGCATTCCTATAACCGGGTAGTACACACATCCACTTTGTGAAGTCACCTTTGTTTGAAGCATGCTTGGGATATCTACCTACAAATCCACTAGACATAGCGAGTTAGGCGGCGGGATAAGGAGGAGACATGAGACACGAGGTTACTAGAGCAAACAAATTCATTGAGAGGATCTAGAAAATTCATCTCGAGTCAAAGAATAGTTGGAGAAATCTCAAGCCAAGTAGAAAGTTAGACATGATCAGCACATGAGAGAGCATACGCTTCATCTTGGAGACACAATTTGGCTTTACTTGAGCAAGGAGAGACTATAAGGTCAAGCATGAAAGGTTAAGCCTCTACGTCATGGACCCTTCACCATATTGGATCAAGTTGGAGAAAATGTTTTTCGACTTGATTTGCCACCATTTACGAGGATGTACTCAATAGTAAACTGCGAGAACTTGCACCTATATGAGCCATCCATGGTAGATGAAGATGAAGGATTAAAATTGCTACCTTCTATTGAGGATTATGTTTTGGACTCACGAAGTTAATCGTAGGAGGATGTAGTACTACAGCGAACGTCAGAGAGAGATAAGGAGAGGTTCGCATGAGTCTTGGCAAGTTGGACTAAAAGGAAATACACGAAGACAGGCCTGATAGTACTCAAAGGAGAAAGTGAGGGAATTATTTCCTCATCTAATCCCCCACTAAGCTTTTATGGGACCAAAATCCTCCTAAGCAGGGGAGGTGTGATCCATAGGGATCCTATATGACTCTACTTCATCAAATCAACCAGCACCAGAAGGAGAAAATGGAGAAAAGGAGGTTTTGTTTGCATTTTAATAGAACCACCACTCTGTGTAGAGTGGTAGTTCTGAGAACCGCCACCCAACCGGGCGGCAATCCCGTATGTCGCTGCCTTGACCATGGCATAATCCTGTGATCGCCGATCTACACACCAGTAGGCTGTCTGTCACTTTTGGACAGAAAAATAAATGGAACGTGAATGGACACGAATTTGGAGTGTCCGACCTTGTCCCTTCCCTACCATGACCTTTCCCATTCTCCAGTGCACAGGAGGACATGGGGAAGGCTATAAATACTTGGGAGGAGCAAAGGAATTGATCGAAGAAGCATGAGAGTATGTGAGCAAGAGTTCTAGTGCTAGAATAGAGTTGTAGAAGAAGGATTTTGAGAGCAGAGCAATCTAGTAGCTAGGAGGAAGTGTGAGACATTGTCTACTTCCTTTCTCACTTGTTGTAAAGTTTGTATCTATTTCAAATTGGTCAATAAAGTAAAAAGGGAAGAAAGAGTTGTTTTCCCTTCCCAACTAATTTTCCTCCTCGGGAGGTTTATAGGATAAAAACATTTTGGTGTCCTCGAGCTTAAGTGTGTTTTTCTTTATCTGTAAATTCTAGTTCTAAAGCACAATTAATTCAATCACTAGCTCAACTGTCATTTTCATTGAAAGTAGAACAATAGGGTGTAATTGTGATTTTTAGACGATTCCAAAGTAGAGAGTTTACAAATCAATTATCTCAAGATTATCTATGTTACACAAGCATATATAATAATCCATTTTGTGAATAATTCCACACTCCTTTCTCATATCCATCAATTTCTCCATTCGGTTCAAAAAATGTCTTTGGGCGCAAAACAAGTTTGGAAAAGGAGCCAATGAATGGATATGAGTAAGGTGGGTGAATTATCACAATATTGTTATACTAGTTGATGGTTATTAGCCTTAGGATCATATTTTGGGCTATTTAACATTGATTCATATATTTATCATTTCTTATATATATTCATGTTTACTTATACGAGATTATAGGCTCATATTTTCTCTTATGTTCCCGTATGCCTCTAGGATTATCTTCCATTGTAGGCTTCTTTGAACTTCTAAGAGCATGCTTTTGTATGCTTTATGATTATATATACTTTATCATTTTATATTTTCTATTATTTTTTATGTTTTAGGATTCTATATGCTCTATGTTTATATATGTTTCATGATTTTTTATGCACTATGATTTTTTATAATCTATGCTTCTATAGGTTCCTTCTTCTATATGTTTCATGCTTCTATATGCCCTATACTTTTGTATGCTTCCTAATTTTGAAGGGTTTGTGCTTATATTTGCTTCATTTTCTTATATGCTTCATGTTCATGTTAGATTGGAAATATTATATTATCTATGCATGTTTTTGCTTCGGATGTGATATACTTATGTTTTCTTCATGCTCTTATATGATCTATCATATTTGCTTCATGTTTTTGTATATTCTATGTTCATTTATGCTTCACATGTGATAAGCTTATGATTTCTACATACTTCGATTACTTTATGCTCATGTTTTCTTCTAGGCGTTTGTAGACTCTATGCCTAAGTTTTTCTTCTAAAAAAATTGTGATATATATCATATTCATTATGTATCTTTCTCTTGGCACATATGGTTGACATGCATACATTCCAATTTTTATCATGCTCACAACAAATAACTTGGAAAATATTTGTTTTGCACACATAACTAACTAATAACATTGATCAAGTCATCATGTCTTGTTAGTTATGTCTTTTGGTTGTTGGCATTCCATGTCATTTTGTGTCATGTTGTTTCATAGGTCACAATGAATCCATTAGGTGTAAATTTATGTGTTATGTTCATACTAATCTACCAATAATTGTTGCACTCATAACTATGGATTTCTCTAAGTTAACCTATATCATCATGATATAAATAACAATGTGATGACATCTATTACTTGTTTCACAATACTCATATCTAATGCACATTGCTAACCATCTTTAGTTGATAAAATATATATGGTTCACATCCTTGATGTCACGGTTATGTACTTTATATAGCTAACACTTTCTCATTCAAGCTAATCAATTATTTGCATCGTGTGTCTCAAGCAGGGCCTAATATAATATTTTTGATAATTTCATGCAAATCACAACCATAATGAATTAGTTGACATGTTGTGATGACATTCACAAAACTATTCAAGACGTATTACATGATTTGACACATACCTCATCATTAAATATATATCAAAATCATATACAAATTCACTACACAATGTAAAAATGATATCATATTTGGCTCATTTTTGCATCAAAAATTGACCTTTTGGGGCATTTTAAAGTGTGTTTATTGTAAGGAATCATTTCAATTTGTGAAACACAAAAGTGATGCAAAAACAATGCGACTAGACAATTTTATTTGCTTCACATCTGCGCCACTTTTGTGCCTTTTCTACATCAAAATTGTTTCTACTTTGCGCCATCACAAAATGATGCAAGACCTACATCATTAACACCTAGGGGTAGTACAAATGTGACACAAAACTTATTGAATAAATCTTTTAAAAGAAATATACTTAATCGTATTTCCATATGGTATGGTTACAAATAATTAGATTACATTTTTGTGGCTTATTTACAACTATTACACATTATATACTAAAGTCTTATTTACATTGTATTGCCACTAAGAAATTGTACATTGAGAATTTATAAAGTATCAGAGTATTATTAATAATAATAAATAAATACATTGTTTCAATTCAAAATGTGATTTACTAATAATATATAACAATGTAATTTTGAGGGAGTATTAAGGGTTCCCTTTCGAATTACAAAACAAGCTGATGCAAAACTACATCCAAAATATCTCGTGATCGGTCTTGTCATCTTCCCTAATCCTCACAATCTTCTTGCTCTTCTTGAACTTGATCCTCCTCGTCGTGCTCATCATCCTCTTCATCATCCTCTTCATCATGCTCTTCATCGTTCTCATCATTCTCGTCCTTCTCTAAATCCTCTTCATCCTTTTGATTGTTTTACCCTAACAAAATTTATTGATAAATTTTGAAAGCATTTAATTTTAATTTATAGTTTGTGTGTACAAAAATTGAATGCTACATATCTTGCCACAAGGTACAAATTGATCATCTTGGGCCCGCCGATTAAATATTTTTGTGTTTCATCCCAAGTCTTTTAATTCCGTGCACACTTTCTTTAGTATACGTTTTTATAGCACTCTTCCTACGAATACAAGTATATGATAAATTACATATATTAATATTATTTATTTAAAAAATATTAAAACAAAACAAAAAAACTTTATAAATAACTTATATCGAGCTTACAAATTATTAGCTACCTCTTCTAAGTTTTTACATCCCAAACATTGAGTTGGAAACAACCCTTTTCAGACTCGACTTCATACCCCTTGACCGCATTACTTGTGACACATATCAATTGCAATATGTATTAAATTTTTAATCGATCACCATGTTATATAATTACCATTGCATTCTGATCGTAGACCATATTTGTATTTTATAAGACATGAATGGAAACTAGACAACATAAAATATCAAATTAAATAAAATGTGTTTATCAACCACAGTGCAAAGCTTTAAATAGTCCTCTTTACAATTCAAATGTCAACATATATCATTTATTTCATTAACTAACATGTAACCCTATTAGTGTCCTCTACTAGCCACTTGTCACACAAACTAAATAAAACATATTTCTCTATTTTGGGAGGTTGAAGATGTCTCATCTCATCATCGTGTGTCATGCCCACAATTTCACAACCCAAAATTAGCCATCAAAGGACGGTAAAAATTGTAAGAATTTTTTTGAAACGTTAGACAAGAAATTAATGTGATTAAACCATTGTTTAAGTGATAAGGCTAGATAGATTTGACAATGACCTCCACTACCAAGGGGGTAATCCACTCACCATCGAGTTATATTGTGCAACGAAGCTAACAAAAGGGATCGACTAGCGAAACATCAAGAGATTACTTGCACTAAAAATGGTGGCTTGAACTAATTATGTTTATTCCAATCAAAGAACATTGTTGCATAATGCGAGATTAATTGTAACATTATTTCCACAAAAACTTTAATCCATAAAGGGTGAAATAAAATATTATAAGTACCATATAAGGTAACTATTAAAATTTCCGCTATCCTAATTGTGTCAAGGGGGAAAAACAAACATTTCCATATTAAAACGAGCAAACAAGAATTCGTTTAGGTGTAGAAAGGAATATAATTGAGGGTTCCAAGTCAATTGATGAAGTTGTATTGTTTGTTACAAGTCATCGAGATAAATCAATAGGATTCAGGAGTGAACCCAAACTTTTAATTTCACAAGAGACAATAGTCTAACTAGGGAAGAGTAGGAAAAATCATAATTGCACCAAGTTATTAAAAAAATTGTCATAATTATTCCTCAATCACAACATTGATTTTGTCAATTAAGATCGTTATTAAAACCATCATTGTTATTTCTAACCACTCCATATGGTTTAGAGGGGAAACTAGTCTAATTAAAAGATTGAGTTAGATAGATGATGCACGGGGTCCCATTTGGCTCATCCAAATGGACCCATGCTCCTTTGCTCAAAAGTGTTTACTCTGATCAAAATTGGTCTAGTTATCATTGTTACAAATATTGGAACTTCTACAAAAACCTATTACGAAGTATGACCGAAGCATGGTTTTCACTATTTAGGTTTGCTAGTTTTATCCAATTTTACCCTACCAAACAAAATCAAGTGACCCATGCCACTCTTCATTAAATAAAGAGATTAAACAAAACATTTATTTCAATACCAATTCCAAAGTGGCAAGGTGACCCTAATTTTTCTCCAAAATCATTTTAAAATCTTAAATGAGCTAATGGCTATGTCAAGGTTAAATAAAATCCTTTAGATTGAAGAAAACAAACCCTAATCTTATTTCATAAACTCTGTTTTCTTTCCCATTTCTCATTCCTTTCTCTTCTTGTTGGCTTTGTATTTGCAGGAAAGAATTTTCCCGTGGCAGAAGAGGATGGGTTTCTGTTCGACTAATTGCATACAATCCCTAAACGTGCTTAATGGAGAGAGATCTTATTGTTTATTATTTTATTTTTACCCTGGTATTTTCATGTTGAAATACAATATACATATACCCTCGGATTTTGTGAGTAAAATTATATATATATATATATATATATGAGCAGTGAAGGGCCTCAACAAACGTCTGCGGCCAAATTTGGAGGGTTATGTCTGAACAGATGTAAATTGGAAGGAAGGCCCTCAAATCAAAGGAAAAAACACAGATGTATAATGCATTTAAACCTTCACACTTATTATGGAGAAGATAATTATAACACAGATGTATAAATGCATTTTATGATCACTCTTGCACCAATTTATTACTTAGAATTATGAAGTTTTATTTTTCTTTGAAAGAAGTAAATGAACATAATGAAGCTCCTATTCTAAAATTTTATAAAGTTCAATCCTTAAATTCTCATTTCTTTTGACCTTATTGTATATCTTACAACAAAATTTAATACATTTATATGTAAATTTTATATCAACAAGTGAGAATAGGAACTCCTCAAATCTAATAATTATATGAGGAATTCTATTATCTTGCAACCAAAAGAGAAATGGAATGAGAATCAAACATGTTAGTCCGGGTAATAATCCACTCTTATTCGAAAGATATAAAATAGTGAGAGTAAGCTTGAGATAATGAAAAACCAAAAAAGTTAAATAGACCATTAAATGAAGTAGTAGAATGTTTGTAAGGTTCATAGTCTTCAACCAAATTATCCTACCAACACATAAGAAATGGAATACATGGTATAGGATGTATTTTCATTAATCTCAATGAACCCATCCAAAACAATGTTTTACAAGTAAATATGAATTTGTAGAAAGCATTGTTCTTATACTTCATTTATTTCATAAGTATTTACAAAATAGATGAGAGTCATGCAAGCTCAAAATTTATAAACTCAATCAAGTTCCACCTTGAAACCAAGGGAGAATGAATGTCTTCTCTATAACGAAACTAACAATCTTCCTCCCTTCCATATAAAAAGCTTGAGGTAGGAATGACAGTGAAACTTTTCTCCCATACTTATGACATCAAACTTGCATTTCTCCTTCTAATATCAAATCTACTCAATGTTTCAAAAGGATTTTCAAGCACTACTAATAATACAAATGAACTCTTCCCTTCTCTTGAAGATGCAAGTTTACAAGACCCTTAATATGCAAGTTTCTTACAATCCATTACATTATAGTTCCAAACTAGAATTTCCAAACCATATAAGCAATGAATAAGGTTTCATCCTTGACAAGATTAGCAAGTGTAGAAACACTAATATATTCACTCCAAACAAGACTCTAGAATCATGTTCCATCATCGAATAGGATGACTCCAAATACAAGAGAAGTGGCTTGGTTGTCCACCTAACCAAATGACACCATGATCATCTCCAAAAGTGGAGGGCATGCTAGCATCCCTTCAATACCATGGGAGAGAGAGATTGCATACCTCCAATATGCACAAGAAGGGGAGAAAAAGGATTTATATACACACATAACTCTATAACCAACAAGCTAATAAAAGAAACAAGCACAAAGAAGGAAACTCCATGTTTCCTCAAAATGGGAAGAGGGGGCAAGAGGACCAATGCAAATCATTTCGTATTTCAAATAAATCACACTCCTCAAGTAACACCATTCCCATTCACTCCTTATATCTCCTTCATCCCAAGCTCCAAGCCTCCTCCTTGCCAAGGTTTTTCAAACCATGGAAGGTTTCCTTGACAAGGAAGGGAGATGAGATTCAAACCATATGAAATCTCATTTCCCTCATCAAACCATATGAGAGGAGGAAAATAATATACTTCCATCTTGGATTACCCATAAATCCACGTGGGTGCAAGAGAGGGTTTCCTCCCTCTTCCCCATACATTCAAAAATAAAGGAAGAAAAGATTTACAATCAACACCAACATGACATGAAAATTGTCAAGACTAAAAACAAGCCATTTCTTAATATGAATGTACCATGGAATAAAAGATATATGTATGATGGATTACCTCCAAAAACTAAGAAATATAATTCCAAACACAAGTCAAGCTCTCCAATATCCTAACTCCTCCAATCTTTTGAAACTCTTAGTGTAAAATGAGACCAAGAGTCCTTACCCCCTCCAAAAATGGAGGTATATGAAGAAGAGTCAAAAAATATCCTCACTAATGAGATGGTGACATGTGTCACCCATCTCCTTCTCCAAAACAATACTACCAAAAGTCCCCGTCACATATAAGAAAAAATCCATACTTGAGGAAAATCTCCAAAAATCAAAAATAAAATTAAACAGAATTTCCTCCACTTCAAGGTGGCTCACAAAATAAGCACATTAATAATGATGTGGATAAGAGGGGATAAAATGGGAGAAAATCCCATTTGAACCTTGAAAAGGTCCCCTACCCATAGGTAGGGTCCAAGGGGTCCATTTTATGTAAATGAGACCCCTAACACAAAAAGCAACACTTCCAATTTCACTTTTATCCCAATTTCGAGTTTGGGAAAAGTGGCACACATGAAGAGGTGGTGGGGCCCACCTAACTCATGTTTAAGTGGTCCCACACCTCTTAAAACAAGGTTAACAATTTAAAACAACACTAACACAAGTAGGGACCATTAGGCCACTAAAATAACTTTAAACAAGGTTAGATAAATTAATCCAAAATGAGTCAAGAAGGAAACAACTAAAGGTGCCCAAAATAATCACGACACATACACAAGGAGAGTGATTTATCCAAAACCACTCAAAGCCAACATAACAATGCCAAATGATTAACAAGGAAAGGTGAGGTTTCAGCCCAGACAACCACATGTGCAAACTTGGAGGTACAACTCTGAGTCCCACGTTCTCCTGTGTGAACTTGTAATCTTGCACACTCGATTTAGACATCATCATACCCACTCTATACAATACACCAAGTAAAATGATACGATATACATAAATATTTGTATCAATTACACTAACAATCCAAATTAAGAAAGCAATCAATATCGATTGAGATAACTATCTAAAATGTCATATATATTTCCATCGTAGGTCAAAATATAGAATTCATCTAAGTTATTCCATGATAACATCTGAAGCAGTGTCATCATAGCTAGTAATCACAATATGCAATAGAATTGACACACATCCATCCCATATCAAGTAATATCTATTTGAATCTCATCCTACTAGTATCCATAACAACACTAGTATAAGAAATCTAGTAATATATATCACAACACTATATTTCTATTGTGTGCCTCAAACACCACCTATGTCACAAAAGTATTTTATGACAAAACCATATAATAACCCAATAGTACTATCTCAATGTCACTAATTTAGTCAATAAGATAAGTCAATAATAAAATAATGCAGGACACTGGTGGGCACTACAATCTATTTCTTTGGCAATGAACTTGTAAATTTTAAATATAAAAAATCATTTGAAAACTATGTACTATTTTATTAAAAAAATTACACAACGCAATTACCCTCAAATTCCTCTTCATTATCATAAACCCTTCTAATGTAAATTTTCCAATTGGTTTTGTGTCGTAGTGGGTCCTCCTAAACTCGGCGAAAGTTACATCAACCAACTTTCTTTACATCTCAAGTGGGATTTGTAGCCACTCTATATGACAATATGAATGAATAAATTTTCGTGTTTGATCAAATATTCTTTTTTTAAAATACCCACAACCACAAAAATAAAAATGGAATATAAATTAAATTGAAATAAACTTCAACTAATACGATGATAAATTATTCTAGCTCAAATAAAATATATTAAAATACTTACTTACACTAAATATTCAATAATATCGGACTCTTGATTAGGGGAGTAAGGATAAGAGGTTGACACATTAGAGTCCTCCTTCAACAAAGGTTGGATCAAACTAAATTTTGATGGTGCCTCTAAAGGCAACCCTAGAGCCGTTGGTTGCGGGTGTGTGTTTCATAATGCTGATTGTCAGCCTGTCCTTGCTTTGGCTTTGATTGTGGTGTAGCTTCCAATAATTTCACAGAAGGCATGGCCTTGTGGCGGGGTCTAGTTGAAGCTAAGTGCAGGAAATGGTCTAGAATTTGGGTTGAAGGCGACTCTTTGGCTATCATTATGATAGTGCAAGGAAACTCTTCTCATGCATGGAAATTACAATCCATTTGTGATAACATATACAGGTAATTTAACCGATTTTGAGGAGGTGATTTTTTCTCATATTTTTGAGAAGGCAATAAGGTGGCAGATGGTTTAGCTAATATTGGTGTCATGCTTTGGAATAAGGGTCGGGTGATGGCTCAATCATGGGAGATGCTTTTCCCAACGACATTCAAGCCCTTTTGGTTAATGATGCGTGTTTGGCTCGTGTAGAGGGGACTTTTAATCTCTAAAGTCATACCCCTTGTTTTCCCCCTCCCGAAATGATGTTTTTTAAAGGAAGGATTTGGTTTTGGATTTGAAGCATGGCACGTACCTAGCATTCATTGGCTTTGGGGAAGGTGTTTGGATTTTAAGCTACGTTTTGGTTGTCTTTGGGCTATCTTTTTGGCTCCTTCTTCCGTAGTTTAGCTAGTTTGCCTTCAGGGTGGGTCTGGTAAGTTGAAGTTCATCGGTTTGTTTCTCCTTCTTCTCTCATGGTGTCTGGTGGAGACTCTACAGGTGGCTCTGGGAGGAAGCGGTGTCGTGCTCAGACTAGGCCTGATTTGGGTGATTCCTTTTTGGAGTGGCTCAATGGGAGAATTAAAAATGTGGCCATGAGGGGGTGGCTGGAGCAGGTTTGGTCAGTGGCTGAGAGCATTGAAGATGATGAAGAAGAAGTGGTTTTCTGCGATAAATTGAGGAGGTTAATGTTGGACCCTGGTCAATCTGTGGGTCAAAGGAATGTGTTTGATGTGGCGCAGGGTTGAGCGTGACCAACATTATCTCTAATTTAGCAGGCCAGTTTCTCCTCCATAAGGAGATGAAGGACCTAGAAGTGAGGGTGGTCAATTTACAATTTCATATTCATGCCCTGACTCGTGGAGTGAAATCTCTCTCTCGTGGCTTGGTGGTGGTGGCAGAAAACCAGGACTCTACCTCCCGAAGAAGGCCAAAGTTGATTTTTCAGATTGTTGTGCTAGCTCTTCTTTGTCTCCTTCATCTTCAAGCGACTCAGAGGTGGAGATTCTGGCGGAAAAGCCTCTAGGATCTTTCATGGAAGATTGAATTTAGGGTTCTCTAATTTGATCTCGTTCAATATGGAGTGGTTATCACTCTTTTTGTTTACAGTCTAGGAATGTACAGTTCGATGATATATATATATATTGTTGTATAGGAACTGGTTTTTGGTTTTTATAGCACGATAAAGTGCATTTTACTCTCCCTGTTAAGTCTAGTGATTTGTAGATTAATCATGGACTGTAATAGGAATTTTTTTGAGGCTAGGGCCTTCTCCCTAGGAATCTTCAACAAAAAAATCATTAATATCATTATGTCATCATTTACATAAAGGTCCATTTTGAGGTCCCCTTGCACCCGGTGTTTATAATTACTATGAGCAAGATGAGAGGTTTTATCAACATTTTTTTGTTGGAGAGGGCGAGAGTGCATTGGCATCCCACCTTAATCCACTTAGGAGAAAGTTATTCATATGTTTTGGGGAATTCTATATCCATATCACTTTTTTATAGCTAAGAGACCGAGAGGGACTTGCCTCGACGAGGATCTGTAGAAAAATGTCAACTCATTATAAAATAATTAATTAAAATTACTTTAAATAATAAATGAAGACTTTATACCTCCATGCAAATGAATCTCTCATCCTATGATTTCCCTCATCCTCAAGTCGATTGATATGGGATGTAAACATGTCATAATCAAGTCGTATTATAATTTTCAATTAAGATTAAAAAATTAAAGTTGTAAATTTATACCTTTGTGTAGGGGGAACTGTTGACACTAAAATTTTCCTCCGTAATTTCTATTTCATTAATGTATGTATTAGGAATAGGATGTTGTTAAGTATAATTAGTAGTAGCGTCCGATAGAAGATAACGGCGCTACCAGTACGACGCCGCCAATAATGTATAGTACGGCAATAGTCAAAAGTACAATAGGAATGTTGTGGTAAAAAGTAAGTAGTTGTCGTAAGTGGTCCAAAGAATGTTAAAATGTCAAAGTTGGGGTAAGTAGAGAAGTAGGGTCTACATGATTAGGAATTAGAAATATTATATTGGTAATAAGGACAAGGAGTGAGGTCATAAATATTTTGCGTATTTTATTTGTAAAAAGTCCAAAAATGTGGAACCCATGTGAAATGATAAGGTTTAACTTATCTTAAAAGATAAGCTTACATGTATGAGATAAGAGTTAAGGTATGGAATATGATTCGTCGAGTGGATTTCTTATCCTATCTTGCAGATAAGATGGATAATCCTGGAAGTTCTACAAATAAAGAGGCCACCCCCCTCATTTAGCATAGAAGGAAGTAGTGAGAAATATTGTATGAGTAAGTGTGTAAAGGAAGCCATCAGTTTAAAGGTGTGTTGAAGAAGCCATTAAGAGGTGTAATTGTGAAGTTTCTCCCATAGTATTGGTGGAAGGCAAGTGAAGTCAATAACACTTGAAGTACCTCATGGGTGAGATTGTAACAATTTCATGCTAATATTATAATTTACTCTGATATTTCAGATTTATCATCATTCCTTTTTATCATAGTCTATGGTATTCTTGTGTTATGTTTGTTGTTGTGTTTCCAGATTACATCCACCAAACTAAAGGCTATGCATTAGTAAATAATCATAGCACGAGGAGTTCCCGGTGAAGAATTATCATAGTGTCGGATTGGTGATGACAGAACCCTAAGAGAAAACGAAGGATGTGTGTTCATTCCACCATCGCCATCCTCTCATCGGCCTATATGGGAAGTAGACCTATGATACACAAGTGGTATTAGAATTGTTCAGTGAAATTAAATAATTTTGTAATTATAAATCAATTATAAATATATACCTCTATGTCGAGTCCCTAGAGGTCGAGGGACATTAACTCATTCAAATGTGGTGGTCTTCGTGAGATGACTCTTGTATGTCTCTATAAGTAGTAGACATGTCATTATGAAGATGTATAATTATAATTTTTAATATGAAAAATTATTATTAAATTACAAAATATACTATAAACTTATACTTTTGTTGTGGCTATATAAAGCTCGACGAATATCAAGACAACACATGGGATTCTTATAAATCCTCATCCTTGTCATATTGTGCTAGACCCCAATCTCTAGAGCTGCCACGGTGAAGGCATTAACTTCCTTTTTAAATAGGCAATGTCCTCTCTAACATCGAACCAAAATTATAGAATGCATTGAGTGAGGAAATATGTACACCTTAATCATGAAAAATATGTCATTAAATGTATTATACAATGTAATTACTTATCTTCTTTTATAAATCACAATAGGGAGAATTATATAAAGTTCATTTCCAAGTGTTGAAAGCCTTATTAGGGATTTCCAATTTACATTGTTTATCCACATTCTCACACACCTACTAGGAGGGACATCTACATGGGTATGAGGTCTCTTTAGAGTAGTGTTATGTAGTGTTTCGTAGTATCCTAGTTGTTAGTATAAGTTCAATTGTGAAAGGATATGAACTTTGTATTCTTTGACACCTCTTATCCAAGGCCTAGAAGGAGACCCAATAGAAAACCACACTTAATGGATTTAATTGGTTATTATAGATATTTATGAATGAATGATAAAATTTGAATGACATGAATCAAATAATATGATAAATTCAATGGTATCTTCACAAAAATGACATGAATTATCTCAAATATTGAGGGTTCTTAGGGTTTACACAATTTACCCTAGATTTTACCCAATTTACCATAGTGTTTACAAAACATTCCCAATGGTTTACAAGGTGTATATTAGGGTTTAGACAATATTATCTATACTTTACACAATTTACCCTAGCATTTACATAATCTATATTAGGGTTTACACGATTTACACTAGGGTTTACACAATATTTCCTATAGTTTACATGATTTATCATAGGGTTTTCATAATTTATTTGGGATTTACATCATTTCCTTTTAAATATATTATATGGTTCACTCAATTTATCCTAAAATCTGGGATTTACTTCCTATAATTCGCATACATTATTTATCAAATTTAAATAAAAATTTGCATACCTACAAACTGGGATCTGCTACATACGCTTCTTCTTCCAAGACTGCTTTTCTTGCCTTGAAGGTTTTAGTTTTGCTCCTTGTTTTTATGGCTATCCCATTTTTGTCTATGTTTTTCTCCATGTTATCTTTATTCCTTTCCCTCTTCTAGTCTCTGTTATTTTTACTATGTCCTCTCCCTTCTTTTTATCCTTTGTTTTTTTCCACTATAATTCTCATTTCCTCTCCATTTTTGCTTTCTTCTTTCATCTCAGAATCACAAAAGGAAATGAAGAAAAATGGGATTGTATTTTGGTGTTCCACTTTATGTTTTTTTAAGTTAGAGGTGAGTGTGGCACAAAATGTGACACAACTTTGCACCACATTTGCGCCCACCAGGACATTTGTAAAAAAATTAAAAATCTTAATCACTAGACCCTCAACTTATATGGAGTTTAAGATTCTAGATAGTCCCCTCCATTATAGTTGGGTCACATTTTCGCCTATATCTATACAAGGATTAGAAGAGAGTGGTGTCCCAATCATCGATCTATAAAGTTCATAACCCTAATTATTTATTTATCTAGGGCTCTCTACGGGAAAGATGGGATAGATAGGAAAGTATGGAGATAATAAAATATGTGAAAGGATACATACATATCTATTATGTGAAGGCCATATTAAAAGTAGAGAGAATTATCTTATCTTATCTTGGGGCAACTCGAGAACATGACAGGCCCCCTACCCTATACTCTATATGTAGGGGAGAATCACTAGATTGTTCTCTCCCTCTCTGTCTCCGCCCTACCTTGATATGTGAGGGATGGGAAGGGAGTGAATATAGATATATATAGTTGAGTTGTATCTATAGATAGAAACCCCCATACTATATAGGTGCCTACAAGACTCTATATACACTACTACACAATGTGCAAATAACACCACAATTTGGCTCATTTTTACAAATGAAATCAAAAAATTTGGGCATTATCGATGTTTTTATTACAATAATTCACGTCAATTTGTGTGACACAAAAGTGATGCAAACACGACACAACTAGACAATTTTAGTTGTGATTGTTTTGCACCACTTTGTGTCAAAAATGTTTCTACTTTGTGCCATGTCAAATTGATGCAAAACATACAACATTAACAAGGGGTGGCATAAATGTGACACAAAATTCATTGGATATTTTTTTAAAATAAATATAATTAATCATAATTATAAATGGTATGATTACAAATAATTATATTGCACTTTTCGGCTTATTTACAACTATTAAACATTAGGTACTAATAAAATATGTAAATTGTATTGTTATTGAAAAATTGTACACCGAGAATTTGTAAGGTATGTAAATATTATTATTTACAATAAAGAATATATTGTTTCAATTCAAAATGTGGTTTACAATAATATATAACAAAGTGTTATTTTGAGGGAGTATGAAGGGGTACCTTCCGAATTACAAAACAAATAGATGTAAAACTACATCCTAAATATCCACGTGATCGGTCTTGTCGTCTTCCCCATGATCCTCACAATCTTCTTTCTCTTATTGCATGTTATCCTCCTCGTCGTTCTCATCATGCTCCTCATCATCCTCATCATCCTTGTCCTTCTCTAAATCCTCTTCATCCTTTCAATTTGTTTTACCCTAACAAAATTTAATGATAAAATGCTAAAATTGTTTAACATTAATTTATAGTTTGTGTGTACAAAAAATTTATTATATTAGGTCCATTTGTTAAAGGATTTTATATTCTATCTAAAATATTTTAATGTTGCACATACTTTGTTTTTGCAAGCTTATTATAACACTCTTCTTACAAAAACAAGTATATGATAAAATTACATATATTGATATTTTTAAAAAATATTAAAACAAAACAACATAACTCTATAAATAACTTATATAGAACTTACAAATTTATTATCTTCCTCTTCTAATTTATTTGGCCCAAATGATGAGTTCACAACAACCTTTTTGGAATTTAGCTTTATACCCCTTGAGTTCATTACTTTTTATATCAGCATCAATTACACTATGTGTTAAATTTTTAATCGATCATCATGTTATGCAATTACCATTGCATTTTGATTCAGAGACCATGTTTGTTTTTATAAGACATGAATGGAAACTAGACAATATAATATATCAATTAAAGAAATCACATTTGTCAACCATAGTGCAAAACTTTAAATAATCCTCTTTACAAAGTGCAAAATTCAACATATATCATTTCTTTCATTAACTAACCTGCAACCCTATTAGTGTCATCTGCTATCCACTTATCACACAAACCAAACCAAGCATCTTTCTCTATTTCGGGAGGTCAAATACTCCTCTTGTCATTTGTGTTTCCTTAGTAGTGAACTTGTAAATTTTAAATATAAAAAAATATTTTAAAACTATATATTGTTTTATTTTAAAAAAATTACACAACATAATTACCCTCAAATTCTTCTTTATTCTCCTAAACCCTTATGATGTAAATTTTCCAATTAGCTTTGGGTCCTAGCAGGTCTTTCCGAACTCGACGAAAGTTACATCAACCATCCCTCTCTGACTCACATGTGGGATTTAAAAATGACAATACAGATGAAATAACTTTTGTGTTCGGTCAACTATTCTTTCTTAAAATACTTGCAACCACAAAAATAGAAATCACTAAAATGGAATATAAAATAAATTGAAAAAAGCATAAACTAATACAATGATAAATTATTCTAGCTTAAATAAAATAATTCAAAATACTTGCCCAAAATATCTATTAATATCATCATTTACATAGAGGTCCATTTTTGGTCCCCTTGTACCCGTTGTTTATACTTACTACAAACAAAATGAGGGGGCTTTTCAACATGTGTGTTGTTGGAGGGGAGATAATGTATTTTCATCCCTCCTTAATTTACTCAAGAGTAGATCATGGATATTTATTGGGGCAATATCTCGCCATTTCACATTTTCATTTTTTTGTTGTTGATAGGATGAGAGAGACCCACCTCTAATGAGGCTCTGCAAAAATGTCGACTCACTATAAAAGAATCAATTAAAATAACTTTAAATAATAATGAAGACTTTATACCTCTTCATAGACAAATCCCTCATCTTATGATTGTCGTCATCCTCATGTCGATTGATATGGGATGTATACATGTCATAATCAAGTCATATTATAATTGTTTAATTAAGAGAAATTTGTATGTTTACAAATAAATTATAAAATTATACCTCGATGTACAGAAACCCTAACATCAAATGAAGGAAGTGTGTTTGTTCCACCATCGTCATCCTTACATCGGTTTATATGGGAAGCACATATGTGATACATAAGTGGTATTAGAATTGTTCAATAAAATTAAATAATTTTGTAATTAAAAATCAATTATAAATATATACCTTTGCATTGAGTCCCTAGTGGTTGAGGGAAATCTAATCATTAAAATGTGGCAGCCTTCATTAGACGAATCTTGTAGGTATCTATAAGCAATAAACATGTCATTATGAAGATGCATAATTATAATTTTAAATATGAAAATTTTTTATTAAATTGCAAATTATGCCCTTGTGGTGAGCACGTAGTGGTCTATGAATGTCAAGGAGACATATGGGCTTCTTCTAAATCCTCATCCTTGTAATAATGTGTTAGAATCCGATCTTTAGATCCACCGCAAGTGAAGGCATAAAATGCCTTTCTAAATAGGAAGTGTCCTCTTTAATATCAAAACCAAAATTATAGAATGCATTGAGTGAGGAAATATGTATGCCTTAGTCATGAAAAATATGTCATTAAATGTAGTATACAAGTGTAATTACTTATCTTATTTTAGAAATCACAATAGGGATAATTATATAAAGTTCATTTCTAAGTGTTGAAGGCCTTATTAGGGATTTCCAATTTACATTATTTATCCACATTCTCACACACCTATTGGGAGGTCTCTTTGGAGTAGTGTTATGTATCCTAGTTAGTATAAGTGCGATAGATTCCAAAGTTCTATTTTAGGTCATAGTAGTAGAGGTAAGAATCATATGCCCTAGGAAAAAATCTCTTAGAGATAATGTTTGACACAACATATTGTTTTGGAGCTTATCTTTATGTTCATGTAAGGTATAGGAACATTCAAAGAAATTTTTAATAATGTATTAGAAAAATTATATATCATTGTCACATCTATAAACATCACAAAAGATGACATCTTTCTAAACCCTAACCATATTTCTTTATATTCCACTTAAAAATTTGTGTTGATTGAATATTATATTATGGCATGATTTAAGATAGAATATTTGTTGTGATTAAAAATTTCCCCAAGGTTTATACAATGTACATTATGGTTTGAACAATATTCTCTATACTTTACATAATTTACCTTGGGGTTTACACAATTTACGTTAGGGTTTACACAATTTACCCTAGGGTTTACACAATTTACACTAGGATCTACACAATGTTCCTTATGGTTTACATAATTTATCCTAGAGTTCTTATATTTTATTTAGGATTTACATAATTTCCTTTCAAATATATTATAGGGTTTACATAATTTCTCCTAAGATTTGCATTTTACTTCCTACAGTTCACATACATTATTTATCAAATTTAAATGAAAATATACATACATGTAATCTAGGATTTGTCACATACTCTTCTTATTCTCGGTGGAGGGTTTCCTTTCCTTGAAGGTTTTAGTTTTACTCCATGTTTCTTTGGGTGCCCCATTTTTATCTATGTTGTCTTTTATTCTATTTTTGTTCCTTTCTCCTCTTCCTTTCTTCTTCTTTTTTAACTTTTCCTCTCCCTTCTTGTTATCCTTTATTTTTATTCCACTAGAATTCTCCTCTCCTCTCCATTTTTATTTCTTCTTTCCTCTTTTCGTTGTCATAGTAAAATTAAATAAGTTTTCATTGTGACGAAGAGCTTCTAGCTAATTTTGCATGCATTCATCACTTCAAAACAATCAATTTCAGTCATTTATCCTAATCCCTTGTTTTAGAGGTCTTGTTCTAGAGTCTAGAATGACTCAAATTGCCAAAAATTCATCTTTCAAGTAAAAAATTTATCACAAACACCATGATCTATCCTCACACCATGTACATATGCACATTCAACTATCAAATGACCCAAATCCTTGAAAATCTAACCTTTCTTTGTCTTACCTTCATATACCCTTCTTAAGCTTCTTAGTGATCCAATTCCAAATCAAGCAAATTTTTCCTTTATCCTCCAATAAATATTTTCAATTCTCCCCACCTGATCCAAAACTCAAAGCAAGGTTATTTCAACTAATAAAATTATTATAACCCAAGATGTTGTTCATCTCTTCAAATGTTTGACCAAATTGTCCCTTAAGAACTCTCAAGAACAATGTTCTTGGATCATTCATGGTTAGACCAAACTACATAATCCCAAAAAAACTCTTTCCTTCTTCAAGGACACTTTGTTTTCCAAATAAGTTGAGTTTGAAATTTTGTGGCCCAACTCCTTTTGGTTCTCTCTTAAACGCTTCTTCTTCCTTCCTTATTTCACTATTTCTCAATTAGTTATGTTTGCTTGCAAATTCAAGGATATCTTTTCATATGTCAAACTTTATAATACCATGAGGGAATTTCCAACCACCCATTTACCTCTTCTTTCAGTTGACAATATTACAAGACTAAAATCCAAAGAAAAATGTTAATTCCTTTGTTATTGGGCCTTCACTATTAGGCCTTACATCGTGTTACCCACTGTGACAACACACTATTAGATATAGCTCAAAATTCCACCAATGAAATACCAAAATTCCTTATAAATATATAAGTATAAATCCTAACCATAATTTCTATGAAATTTCAATCCTTAATTCCTTCATTTTAGCCTATAAACTAAAAACCCTAGCTTAGTTGCACTTTGTTAGCCCGAGAAGAACAATTTCTCCTATAAAATGGATTGTATTTTTTTCAAGGTCTGCAAATTGACACCAAGGACGGTCTAAGCTTCCTCAAGAGTTTTTGTGAGTAATGAGCTATAATAATGAGTTAATATGATCAATCAAGGGAAATCAATCCTATATGCATGTGTAAAAACAAGAGTTTTGGAAACTTTACCCTCAACTCACAGAACAAAACTTTTTCTTGTATAGTTCTCAACCATGCATTAGATAAAATTCATCCATCCTTTCCTGTAGATTTATTTCATGCTTATACCCATTACAAAGCCAAAGTGAATAAATATTTGGTCAAACACACAAGTCACGATCACAAGATTGCATACTTGAGATTTCTAAACATTTGATAGAATTTGTCTTAATAATCTTCTTCCAATCCCTAAATTAGCACACAATGATCTTATCTCACACGTGAAATGAACAAAAGGAAGTATTTTACCCTCAAGATCCAAACCACTACTTTCCAAGTCCTTCAAATTTTCATCATACAATCATAAACAAAACTATGCAATAACACTTATGCAAGAAAATAGAGTGTTCATAGATCAAAATGGTTAACAATATTTCAAATACATTCTCCATTCATTTATAAAAGGATCATCTTAGTTCATAAGCCACAAACTCCATGCAATCATCAATGAAAAATACAAATCATCGCATACAAAATTGTGCATTGTATACATCACCATATTTTCATACAAAAATAAGTCTTTCCCCATGCCTCTTTCCTTCCTCATCAGCCTCAAGGAATCCTAGTCCTTCTCTTACCTCCTCTAGAATGATTTCTAATTGTCTTTTTTAATTCCTTCTCCTTTTGACCTCATTCACCCATGACCTCATAACCCTAACTAACTTCATAACTCTCAAGAATCGTCCTATACTCTCGGATAGTCATAATAAACATATTACATCCTTTGAAAATTCACTAGCTCATATATTTCTATAACTCATTTTCCATGACTATACATATTTTTCATTCCAAATCCACCAAGAATTTCCTTTATACCACTCACAAATTTATACCTCACTTTTACAATTTGAATTTGTGTCATGGAGGGAAAACTAAGATTTTGAATTTTCAAAATTTGAACTTTCCCTAAACCTCCCAACATACTCACCTTGACCATGACAAATGAGAATCTTACAATTTTGGTGACCTTTTGATGATGCCCCTGCATCATACTCCCAAGGAGGAAAAAAATTTCCATGTACTTTGCTTGCATAGCCATGTCTTCATCTTCTTTGCATGATTTTAGTCTTCTTTCTATTCCCTCACTATCCTTGCCGACTTTAAGACCACATGGATCCCATACTTGGGTCTTTATCCTTGCATTTTCTTTAATATTGCTTCTTTTCTTCTTGATTTCCTTTTCAATATTTTTCATTTTCAAGCTCTCATCAACTACACCTACAAAAACACAAAAACAACAAATATGCATTGTTCTTCATGATTCTTGATGTTCTCTATCTCCATATGTTCTTACTCATTTTTTATTTATCACTTTCCTAGCTCAAATAGAATGAAAATTATCCATACTCTTCATTTTTAATCTTTTCACCATCCTCATCCTCTTCATCAATTGATTCTTTCTCTATTAGAATCCTTTCTATGTCCAAAATCACTTCATCATGTGCTTATTCATACTCACTTTCATCTCTCTCTTCTCTCTTTTACTATCTTAAGTTTTCTTGACCTCTCTTAACATTGAAGCCCTCACACTCTCTTCACAAACTTGCTTCTCAACCTCATCTATTGCTGCTACTTTTTCTTCTTGCCCCACTTATTTCTTAGTATTTTCTTCACTTTCCTTTTCAAGTGTTTCCTTGTGCACCATACCTCTCTTATTGTCCTCAACTTGAAAAAACATATCCAAGGCCTCTTCTAGGACCTCATCTTCTTATTCTTCACCTATTTCATACCTATTATTTGTCACTTCTCATTGATTTTGCTCATTTTCTTTCACTGTGTACCCGTTTGACTAGTTCTCAACAAAAATATCTTAATATATATCATCATTATCATCCCACCTAAACTGATCTCTTTCTTTTCGGTATGTATTTCACATAATTATTCATCTTTTACAATACTATCGAAAAAAATTTCTTCATATTCTTGAGTATTTACAAACAAGAAACTTTCATATTGCATTTGAAATTGGTTACATACCTCATTCATGGATTGATCTCTTTGTTGTGGTACCTTCATTGTCTTCTTTCCATCCCTGAATTTTTTCATATACAACTTCTTTGACTTCTTCTTTCTCTGACTTTTTAATGCTTCCTCATTTTTCTTAGCCTTTTCTCTTCTTCTCTAACGATCTCCTTCAATTGCAGCATTTGTTTCCTCTTTACTATTTTTCCTATATGTTATTTAACCCTTCTTCTCATCACAAATCTGACTTCTCTATCTTCTTTCATTATCAAATATCCTAATTTCTCTACATCCTCTCTCAACTTTCTCAAATCTCTTTCCATCCATGCCTCTTGTCTTCTTGATTTTTCTCTCTTTTTCTTTGATTTTATCTCTTTTCTTTCTCTCTCCTTATTGCTTATCAGCTCCACCAATGCTTCCACCAACTCTTCTCTATCCATTCTTCTTCCTTGTCTTCACAATCACTTGTTACACACTTCACAACAACTTAAAAAATTCACAATGCACTTGTTGGAGTAATCAAAACATCTTCATATGATCATTAACATTGCTCTTATACAAAATGATGCAGATCTTATAGCTAATTTTCATACATTCGTCACTTTAACAATAAAATTTCAGTCATTTATCCTAATACCATATTTTAGAGGTATTGTTCTAGAGTTTAGAATGGCTCAAATTGTTAAAATTTGATATGTCAAGCAAACATTGTCCCAAAAACACCATTTCCTATCCTCACATCATGTACACATGCACATTCAACTATTAAAATGACTCAAATCCTTGAAAATATTCCCTTACTCCGTCTTACCTTCATACACCCTTATTTAGCTTCTTAGTGATCCAACTCCAAATCAAGCAAATTTTTTCTTTAGCCTCCAATAACTCTTTTCAATCCTCTCCCACATGTTCCACAACTTAAAGAAAGGTTAGTTCAACTAAAAAATGATTAGAATCCAAGATGTTATTCATCTCTTCAAACTTTTGAGCAAACTACCCCTTAAGAACTTTCAAAAACAATATTCTTGGATCATTCATGTTTAGACCAAACTACATAATCCCAAAAAAACTGCTTCCTTCTTCAAGGATCCTTTTTTCCAAATAAAGTGAGTGTGAAATTTTGTAGCCAAACTCCTTTTGGCTCTCTCTTAAACACCTCCTTCCTTCCTTAGTTCACTAGTTCTCGTTAGATCTGTTTGCTTGAAAATTCAAGGATATCTTTTCATGTGTAAAAAGTTATAATACTATCAAGGAATTTCCAACCACCCATTTACCTCTTCTTTCAGTGGAAAATTTTACAAGACTAAACTCCAAAGAAAAACCTTAGTTCCTTTGTTATTTGGCCTATACTATTAGGCCTTACATTCAACCGTGATAGCACACCGCCGATATACCACAAAATTCAACCAATGATATACAAAAATTCCTTATAGATATATAAATAGGCATCCTAACCATCATTTCTACCAAATTACAAGCCTTAAATCCTTAATTTGAGCTTATAAACTACAAACCCTAGCTTAGTGGGCAGTGTTATCCCGAGAAGAATAATTTCTCCTTTAAAATGGATTGTATTTGTTTTCGTGGTCTAGAAATTGACTCCAAGGACTTTATAAGATTCCTCAAAAGTTTTGTGTGAGTAATGAGCTATAATAATGAGTTAATATGATAAATCAAGAGAAATCAATCCTACATGCATGTGTAAACAGGAGTTTTTGGAAATTTCACCCTCAACTCACAGAACAAAAATTCTTTTCTTGTATAATTTTCAACCAGGCATTAGATAAAATTAATCCATCCTTTCCTATAGCTTTCTTTCATGCTTATATCCATTACAAAGCCAAAGTGAATCGATATTTTCTCAAACACACAAGTTACTGATCCACATCACAAGACGCATACTTGAGATTTTTAAACATGCAATAAAATTTGTCTTAATAATCTTATTACAATCCCTCAATTAGCACACAATGATCTTATCTCACATGTGAAATGAACAAAAGGAAGTATTTCACCTTGAAGATCCAAACCATTACTTTCAAGTCCTTCAAATTTTCGTCATACAATCATAAACAAAATTGTGCATTAACACTTATGCAAGAAAATAGAGTGTTCATAGATCAAAATGGTTAAGAATATTTCAAATAGATTATCCATGCATTTATAAAGGAACCTCTTGGTTCATAAACCAAAAAATCCATGCAATCATCAATGAAAATACAAATCATCGTATACAAAACTTTGCACTATATATATATATATATATATATATATATATATATATATATATATATATATATGTCTACATTTTCATACAAAAATAAGGCTTTCCTCATGCCTTTTTCCTTCCTCCTCAACCTCGGGAATCCTACTCCTTCTCCTACCTCCTCTATAATTATTTCCAACTGTATTTCTCGAATTCCTTCTCCCTTTTTAACTCATTCACCCATGACCTCATAACCCTAACTAACTTCATAACTCTCAAGACTATCCTATACTCTAATATAGTCATAGTAAACATATTACATCCTTTGACACTTGAATCATAAATCTCTATAAATCACTTTACATGACTATACATCTTTTTCAATCTAAATCCACGAAGACTCTCATTTATACCACTCACAAAGTTATACCTCACTTTTACAATTTGAATTTATGTTTTGGAGGGAAAACTAAGATTTTGAATTTTCAAACTTTGAACTTTCCCTAAACCTCCAAACATACTCACCTTGACCATGACAAATGAGAATCTTACAATTTTGGTGACCTTTTAATGATGCCCCTGCATCATACTCCCAATGAGGAAAAAAGTTTCCATGTACTTTTCTTGCATAACCATGTGTTCATCTTCTTTGCATGATTTTAGTCTTCTTTCTATTCTTTCACTGTCCTTGTTGACTTTAAGACCACCTGGATCCCATACTTAAGTCTTTATCCTTGCATTTCTTGAATATTTTTTCTTTTCTTATTGAGTTCCTTTTTCCATCTTTATCATTTTCAAGATTTCATCAGCTACACCTACAAATACAAACACAAAAACAACAAATATGCATTGTTCTTCATGATTCTTGATGTTCTCCATCTCCATATGGCTCTTGCTCATTTTTATTTATCACTTTCATTGCTCAAATGGACTAAAAATTGTCCATACTCTTCATTTTTCCTCTTTTCACTATCCCTATCCTCTTCATCAACTGATTCTTCCTCTATTAGACCCCTCTCTAGGTCCACAAGCACTTCATCATGTGCTTCTTCATTCTCACTTTCATCTCTCTTCTCTCTCTTCACTATCTTCATCTTTCTTGACCTCTCTTAACCTTGAGGCCCTCACACTCTCTTCACAAAATTTCTTCTCAACCTAATTTTTTGTTGCTAGTTACTCTTCTTGTCCCACTTCTTTCACAATATTCTCTTCACTGTCCTTTTCAAGTTCTTCCTTGTGCACCATACCTCTCTTATTGTCCACAACTTGTAAAAATATGTCCACAACCTCTTCTAGGACCTTGTCTTCTTCTTCTTTGCATGTTTCATACCTCTTATTTATCACTTCTCCTTGATTTTTCTCATGTTCTTTCGCTTGTGTACCTACTTGCCTAGTTCTCGATAAAAATTTGTTAATAACCATCATCATTATCATCACACCTAAAATGATCTCTTTCTTTTCATTATGTAGTTCACATAATTCGTCATCTTTACAAGATTATCAAACTTGTTTTCTTCATCTTCTTAAGCATTTACAAATAAGAAAAATTCATTTTACATTTGAAATTGGCTACATGCCTCATTCATGGACTGATATGTTGTTACTGCACCTTCATTTTCCTCATCCATCCTCTAAATGCTTTCATACACAACTTCTTTGACTTCTTCTTTTCTCGACTTGTTTTTATGCTTCCTCATTTGACTTATCCTTTTCTCTTTTTCTCTAATGGTATCCTTAAATTGTATACTATGTTTCTTCTTTACTATTTTTCCTATGGGCCATTTGACCCTTCTTCTCATCACATATCCCACTTCTCTATCTTCTTCTCGTTATCCAAAATTCACCCCCAAGGTAAATTTTGATAATATGCATCAAATTCTTTAGTCCCAAGCAATTATATTGATTCAAGGCAAAGCATCATGTTACTGGGGTCCCCTCAGATTTTTTCTAACTCCCCTGGCCAAGAAAGAAAGAGCAAACTCTGAAAAAATGTGGAAAGGTTGCAGAAGACAGGCTCGGGCCAGGAAAAATCATGAAAAATGGCTAAGTCTTAGTCTCCGGGACAGCCAGAACAAAAGTACGCGAGGGACGCGTGGGACGCGATAGTGCGAAATGGGTGAAGGTTCGTCCGGGACAGCCGAGACAAAAGTACGCGAGGGACGTGTGGGACGCAAAAGCGCGAAATGGGCGAAGGTTCGTCCAGGACAGCCGGGACAAAAGTACGCGAGGGACGCGTGGGACGCGAAAGCGCGAAATGGGCGAAGGTTCGTCTGGGACAGCCGGGACAAAAGTACGTGAGGGACGCGTGGGACGCGAAAGCGCGAAATGGGCGAAGGTTCGTCCGGGACAGCCGGGACAAAAGTACGCGAGGGACGTGGGACGCGAAAGCGCGAAATGGGTGAAGGTTCGTCCGGGACAGCCAGGACAAAAGTACGCGAGGGACGCGTGGGACGCGAAAGCGTGAAATGGGCGAAGACAGAAGAGGAAAAGTCAACGTTTGACCTGCGAAACTTCAAACGGCCATAACTTTTGACTCCGAGCTCCGATTTTCACAAAATTGGACTTTCTGGAACGAGCACGACGTCCTCTACGCCACAGAAACTGGATTTCTTATTTTTAATGAGGGTAGATATATTTAATTAAGAGAAACATATTCGGCTCCAGTCAGTTAATGTTCATTCCCGTCAAATGACAGAAAACGCCTGCCAGACCCAAAATAGCTGCCCGCACTCAGAAGGCCATAACTTTTGCATTTCTCAACGAAATCACACAAAATTGGTACCGTTGGAATCGTGGCTCGAGACCGACACATAGAAATCAAGAAATTCTATATTTGATGAGAAATTGATTGAGTTTTTTAAGAAAACGCGGCCAGGTTCAAAACAGTGTTTTATTTGGTAGTTGGGAGTGCAATTAAGAGGCATGGTCATCATTCTTTCTCTGCTGCAGCACATGGGACAGTATGGGGAGCCTTTTGCAAGTAATATACAATCATTTCACTCAATTTAATGCTTCTTACAGGTGGTTGAAGGACAGATTTCGGGATTTCCATTTTCCCTTCTCTTCTCCTTCTCATTTTTTCTATAAATTGGAGTGTTGGGCTCATTGTAAAAGGAGAGTTTTGGGTAGCAAATCTCTGTCAAAATTGCTTTGTGAAGCCAGTGTGTTGCAGGCCCTTGTAGTGGACTCCTTGCATGGTGATCCAGGCCCTTATCTTGTAATAGACTGAACTGTGCATACCAGGAAGCAATAAAATACAAAGTTTGTGGATGTATCTTCCCCTGCTGTGTTTTCTTGCATTCTTCTTGCCCCTTTTATCTTTCTACAAGAATATTGTGTCTATTATTATGTTCTTGCAGGAATTCACTAACATTGTGTATGCTTGGAATATTGTTGTGAATGCATTTTGCTAGATTATGGAGAACTGTCATCACCTCTTCTAGTGTGCACTTTCCCTCTGTATTTCACACATTTGGAGATTACTCTCACACCCTCCTTTTCTGGTGTATCACCGCTTTAGTGTAGGCTTTCATTTTATGTATTCTCTCTCCTTGGTCCCTTGGAAATTTAGATTAGAAGGTTAGCTTATCCTCGCATTAGAGTAGATTGTGGTAGGTAGTTTAGGAGCAAGAACCACTTTCTTTGGAGGTCTGTCTCAAGTAGCAAGTCCACAACTTGGAGATAGTACCCATGTTATCCAATCACACCTGTGAGTTCAAATACATGCACGGGGGTCTTTGTGATTCGGTGATAACACTTCCACCATCAACTTTCCTAATTTCTCTACATCCTCTCTCAACTTGCTCAACTCTCTCTCCATCCATGCCTCTTGTCTTCTTGTTTCTTATCTTGATTTCTTGGCTTCTCTCTCTTTTATTTATCTATCCTTATTGCTTATTAGCTCCACCTTTGATTCTTCCACCAGTTCTTCTCTATCCATTCTTCTTCATTGTCTTCACAATCACCTACTACACACTTCATAACAACTTCCACAAATTCACAATACACTTGTTATACTAATCAAAAATTATCATATGATCATTAACCTATCTCTCGATACCAAATGATGTATAGATTATAGCTAATTTGCATGCATTCATCACTTCAAAACAATTAATTTCAGTCATTTATCATATTACCTTGTTTTAGAGGTCTTGTTCTAGAGTCTAGAATGGCTCAAATTGTCAAAATTTGATCTTTCAAGAAAACATTGTCCCAAAAACACCATGACCTATCTTCAAACCATCAACACATGCAAATTCAACTATCAAGAAATGACCCAAATCCTTTAAAATCTTCCCTTTCTCTGCCTTACCTTTATACACCCTTCTTTAGCTTCTTAGTTATCCAACTCCAAATCATGTAACTTTTACATTTAGCCTCCAATCACTCTTTCAATCCCCTCCCACATGTTCCACAAGTCAAAGCAAGGTTAGTTAAACTAATAAAATGATTAGAACCCGAGATGTTATTCATCTCTTCAAACTTTTGACCAAACCGCCCCTTAAGAATTCTCAAGAACAATGTTCTTGGATCATTCATGGTTAGAAAAAATTACATAAGCCCAAAACAAATTATTTCTTTTTTCAAGGACCCATTGTTTCCAAATAAGGTGAGTGTGAATTTTTGTGGCCTAACTCCTTTTGGTTCTCTCTTAAACACCTTCTTCCTTAGTTCACTAGTTCTCAATTAGGTATGTTTTCTTGCAAATTCAAGGATATCTTTTCATTTTTCAAACTTTATAATACTATCAAGGAATTTCAAACCACCCATTTACCTCTTCTTTCAGTGGACAATGTTATAATATTGAACTCCAGGATAAAAACCTTAGTTCTTTTGTTATTGGGCCTTCACTATTAGGCCTTACACTATGTTACCCACTCTGACAAAGACACCTGTCAAATATAAAATTCCACTGATGAAATGCCAAAATTCCTTATAAATATCTAAATAGACATCCTAACCATCATTTTTACCAAATTTCAAGCCTTAATTCCTTCATTTGAGCCTATAAAATACAAACCCTAACTTAGTGGCATTGTTAGCCCTAGAAGAATGATTTCTCCTATAAAATGAATTGTATTTGTTTTCAGGGTCCACCAAAAACTTTATAATATTCCTTAAGATTTTTGTGTGAGTAATGAGCTATAACAATGATTTAATATGATCAATCAAGGGAAATCAATCCTACATGCATGTGTAAAAAATAAGGGTTTTTGAAAACTTCACCCTCAATTCACAAGAACGGAGACTCTTTTCTTGTATAATTCTCAACCATGCATTAGATAAATTTAATTCATCCTTTCCTATTTATTTATTTCGTACTTATATCCATTACAAAGCCAAAGTTAATCGAGATTTTCTCAAATACACAAGTCACAATCACAGTACTGCATACTTGAGATTTCTAAACATGCAATAGAATTTTTCTTAATAATCTTCTTCCAATCCCTCAATTATCACACAATGATCTTATCTCACACATTAAATGAACAAAAGTAAGTATTTCACCCTAAAGATCCAAACCACTATTTTCCAAGTCCTTCAAATTTTCATTATCAGATAAACCATAAACAAAATGTGCATTAACTTTTATGCAAGAAAACATATTGTTCATAGATCAAAATGGTTAACAATATTTCAAATAGATTATCCATGAATTTATAAAATGATCCTCTTAGTTCATAAGCCTGAAACTCCATGCAATCATTAATGACAAGGACAAATCATCATATACAATACTTTGCACTATATATATCAGTCTATATTTTCATACAAAAATAAGGCTTTCCCCATGCCTTTTTCCTTCCTCATCAACCTCAAGGAATCATACTTCTTATTCTACCTCCTCTAGAATTATTTCTAACTATATTTCTCGAATTCCTTCTCCCTTTTAACGCATTCACCCATGACCTCATAACCCTAACTAACTTAATAACTCTCAAGACTCAACATATACTCTAACATAGTCATAATAAACATATTACATCCTTTTGACACTTCACTAACTCATACACTTCTAGAACTCACTTTACATGACTATACATCTTTTTCATTCTAAATCCACCAAAACTCTCCTTTATACCACTCACAAATTTATACCTCACTTTTACAATTTGAATTTGTGTCATGGAGGAAAACTAATATTTTGAACTTTCAAACTTTGAAATTTCCCTAATCCTCCCAACATACTCACCTTGACCATTAAAAATGAGAATCTTACAATTTTGGTGAACTTTTGATTATGCCCCGCATCACATTGCCTTTAGTATCCCACTTTATGTTTTTTAAAGTTAGAAGTGGGTGCATCTCAAATTTGTGCCACCTCAACATTTGTAAAAAATAAAATAAAAAAACCTTAATCAATACATCCCCAACCCATATAGAGTATAGGAGTCTAGATAGGCCCCCTCTTTATAGTTGGGTCATGTTTCCTTATATCCTTACAAGGATTAGAGAGAGGTGGGTCTCTATTATCAGTATATAATGTCCATATTCATAAATATCAATCTATAACATCCACATTCCCAATTATCTATCTATCTAGACTTCGATGGGGAAAGATAGGATAGATAGGAAATTTTGGAGATAATAAAATGGGTGAAAGTATCCATACATATCTATTTTGCGAAGGCAACCTAGAATTTAGAGAGAATTATATTATCTTGGGGTAATTGAAGAACATGACAATCCCCCTACCCTATATATATAGGGGAGAATCAATATAGTTTTCTCTCCCTCTCTTTCTCCACCCCACCTTGATATGCAGGGGATGGGAGGAAAGATAAATATGTATATATAGTGGGGATGGATACATATATAGAAACCCCCATACTAGATAGGTGCCTACAAGACTCTCCATAGTTGGGTTGATCATTATCTATATATTGGACGAGTGTAGTGTAATATGTATATATGACACTTGACTATATATATATATATATGTGTGTGTGTGTGTGTGTGTGTGTGTGTGTGTGTGTGTGTGTGTGTGTGAGGGGAGAGGGATATATATATATATATATATATATATATATATTATGAATGTGTATTCTTAGCTTCCCTGACCCCCTATTGCTTCAATTACTTTGATAAAGAGGGATGAGAATGAGCATATATCTACCCATATATAGAGGGAGGGAGAATATAAAGGTCGTCACATTAAAATTCTAACCCATATATATAGATCCCTTATGATCAAGAAATAAGGTTTTACTCACCATATCCATATATAGGGAGCCCTACCACTACTAGAGTTTGTGAGAGAAATTTTTAAGCCTAGAGGGGAGGGGGGATTCAATGTCAAGATGTTGTATCAATGGACTTAGTAACAAGTAATGTTATCTTTGTTACTAATCTACATGTGGTTACCCTGATAGAGAAAATTATATATATGAGGCTATGAATGTAGAAGGGGAGGGTGTGGATTTTATCTCTATGATTCAAAACTAATGAAGTTATATATCTAGGGTCCAATCTCTCCCCAACTCAAAAATTTTCTTGGTGGTTGAAGAGAGAAAGATATGGAGGGGTAGGTTTATTCATGGGTTTAGGTGGGTAGTCATATGGGTAGTATAATAAACGAGGTGTGAATAATCCATTTTTTTTAAGTTAGTCCCACTAGCCTCATTATCTCTACTAATTCTAGTGTTATATAATGTTTACCATGTTTATGGGCACTATATAGATATATGTCATATGGGATAAATCATATGAAATGGAACATAGAATGTATAGACACAAAATCATGCACTTGGGTACATTTATAGGTCCAAAAAGAATACTAATGTATATATGATTCCTAAGCAAGAAAACTAGTGGTTGAAAAATATCTTTTCCTCTTTTCCTTTATTTCTTATTGTCTCTTTGGTCTTACACCTTACAACCCCGTCAGAACTTGATTGATTTATCTTTAATGGCCTCGCACAATAGCTCCCATTTGGGACACCAACGCCTAGGTTCTTCTGTCCATATTGGGAACTTCTAACCCTTTCTTACCTTTACTTGCTATTTTTGGGTATCTTTTATCTTATGGGCATATTTTTCACTTATGGGTCGGCCTTCTAGTTGTCAATTATGAAATTTAAACAAGGGAATCATATATACTTAGTTACTTCTCAAAAATAAGGACCAAACACTAAGTGTCTCTATCATCACCTAAGTTGGGATTCCAAAGGCACTAAAGCACTCCAAAGGCATCCATACAAGGGACAAGGGTTACATCAAATTTGCATACACTCCATATGGAGGGGAAGTCTATTCTATTCCATCCACACATATTATAAATTGCTACATTATAGATTTATCCCTCTATCACTATGTAACTTACACAAGGGCATCTTAGGGCATCATTTCTACACACAAGAAGTACATGGGGTATAAGATGTAGTGTAGTGATTGGCAGCAAGTTCACTCTTCGCGTGACCGTGGGGTCATTCCAACTCCCATTCTACATTTTTCTTTTTAGGTTTGATGTCATTTGTGGGTATGTGTAGGTAGATATTTTTTTATAGGTTACAGTGCAATTAGAACCCCAACATTGAATTCAAAGTGACAAAATGAATATTGGAGCGAAGACATTCCGACCCAGAAAAATTTAGAACATGAGCATCTAAGTAGACACTAGCACCCGAGTGTTCCTCTCTCTCGCCGTGGGCGCTCTTGTCCTTCACATTTTTGAGTTCCATAATTTCCAATGAAATTTGATAAAATTACCTATAGTCTGTTTCAACTATTCACCTTCCCAAATCACTTCTAGACTTCTTAGGAATCAACTAAGTCTTCCCATCTCCCTCTCTTTTTAGGGTTTCACATTGTACATGCTTTTTTGCTTGTGTCTTACTGTACATTAACATTTTTAAATCACATATTACAATAGTTACTTTGAAATCATATTTAATTCAAATTAAATTAGATCATTTGGTGAACCCCACTCCTCATTCGAACACCATTAATTCCTTCTTTGTTCCTAGCTTTGATACCCTAGAATCCTATCACTATGAATGTCTCTATCCCTTCCTTTTTGCGGGCCAATCTTGAATGTCAAAATAAAATCCAATATTTTCTGTCCAACACTTATATTCATCCTCATACTTCTCTAGAATATGTGTATCATAAATTTACTACAACATTATCTTTTAAGGAAGAACACATTACTTTTACATATGCAAAAATTCCTTCTCAATCTATTTTAGATAATGATCCCCCTCTTTATATTCATGTTTGTATCAATAACATAGGGGTTAAATGAGATTTAGTTGATAATGGATCTGGCCTTAACATTTGTAACCTACCATTCCTTCAGCAACTTGGCCTTTCAAGCATCCTTAACACCCTCATCTATTTGTATTCATGGCTTTGACAATATTCCTAAAAAAATATTAGGTACAATCACACTTCCCATTATTGTTGGGCCATGCATTTTATCTGTCCCATTCCATGTAATGCCTAGAAATATTAATTATAAAAAAATTCTTAGATGACCTTGGATCCATGTCATGCATGTGGTCCCTTCAACACTTCACGCACATATTAAATTCCTATACCATGGTGTGGTCTATGAGGCCTTGGCATATCCCTCCCCATTTTCCTTTTGCAACACTATTGATCATTCACTTGAATCCCCACTTCAGCCACCCCTCCTCCCAATTTCAAAAATTATGGTCTTGGGTATTGATATATGCTTCGTTATAATTTCATTGCACCGGATTAGGAAAATATGCAAATAGATTCAAAGAACCTCTTTCCATTCTCACACAATCCACCAGACTCGGCCTCAACTATCTCCCTCCACTTGCTCCTTTTATTCCCACCACATCTCCTCCTAAGGTTTACACTATTTCACATACTCACCATCACAAAAATCAATTTCCATATGTTCTCCATACTACAACTTACTTTGGAAAACCTACTCCTCCTAACACCAATACCAATACTCCTAACACATTGCCACATCTGCCACCATGGCATGGTCTCTCTTCCATCCTTAGATAGATCTCCATCACTCACACACTTAGGGGGCATCAAACTCTCCCCCATAGTCACATGTTCTAATCAGCATTTTTCTATCCATATTATTCACATACACATCTATACATTACTTTTTCTTTGCAATTCATGTCAATATTTCTAGTAACACTTTCTCATATCTACACTATGGGCACACCTTGCTACATCTCTCTACGCTCCTATACTACTCCATATGTGCTTTGCTACTCATTCTTACTTATGGATCCTTCTATTCATGGTACACATACTAATTTCTATATATGGTATACATCTCAAAGCATGCACTCTACATACTGCTACTCTTGTTCACAAAGTGACCACATCTTTTTCCAACAGCTCGTGATCAACTTTATCTAGTGTCTACTATTACACTTCATGCTCTGTGCTTCATGAATAATCCTTCTCAACACTCCTACACCTTTGGTACACACATTGTACCATCACTACGCGATGACACACATTAGTTCTATGGTTCATATTTGATTATTAAGGGCATCACTTCTTTCATGAACCCCACATTATCTACACACTTCACACTCTTTGCTTCACAATATATATTTCTAGCATCTTATCCCACATGTTTCACTCCTACCCTATGATGCACTCTAATTCCATGGTTCATACTCAACTGTTGAGGATCTAATTTTGAAATGAACCTCACATCATCGACATTCTACACTTTTTGCTTCACAATACATATTTTAAGCATTTATTCTCACACCGCACATTACCTGATGACACACTTTTTTTCTATGGTTCATTTTTGACTATTTAGGGTTCTTATAAATGAACCTCATCTCATACACATTCCCTGGGGGGCACGCTACTCATACCATCGCCAAATTTTGCATATCATATCATCACACTCATACATTACATTTTCCTATCTTGGTTGCATTTACTCTTGTTGTCTTATTATATTTACATGTTACACTTTGTTTTCCATTCTAGATGATTCTTAATATGTCATTATCATTCTATATATACACATGCACATTCACTTGGTATTTTGTGGTGAATGCAGATCTCTTACAGGTTCTTACACGTTGCAATGATGCTTGGCACTATACCTTTTACTAGTCCCACCGAGGCTCCTGGGGCATCTACTTTCACTACTATCACATACTACATATGTTCTATTGTTACATCTCATTACAGATTACTTTAATTTTCACTTTTATGTACACGCTCTTTGTAACTCCCGTAATTTCACACCCGCAAATACAACGCACAAAATATCGGGATATTTTTTTACTTACATTGCTTGATACATGACACCACATGAGATCACCAAGGATAATATGAAGCACATGAGATGTTAAATATTTTAGATTCATATCGCAGGTTGGATGAATAAAAAAATATGGATAAGCGGCGTGGATAAGATTAACACCAACATTTCAGGTTCACATACTGGAACCATCATCAAGGTGAGCATTTTCTTGAGAGAAGAGAAGAAAATAAAACTAGTATAAATAATTGATTGGACCAAAGGACATAATGTTCCGAAAAAGATGTGAAATAAAAAGGGGTAAAAAAATAATTAAAAATCAAAGAGAGGATTAAAATTAATAAATAAACAAAATAAGGTATAAAATAAATTGAAAAGGAGTTAAAAAAAAGAATGATGGAAACACAAGGAAGAAGGATCCGTGAAAAGGGATGAGTAAGGAGCACAAAAAGGGGCAACGAAGAGAAGAAAAACCAAAATTAATCAAAAACAATGGCGGGAAGGAAGAGGTAAACATTTTATGCAAAAGGGGTTTCCATGACTAACCGAGCTTCCAACCATCATCTCGATTTAAGTTGTTTGGGTGTTTCTCAATCTCAAAAGCTTCACGTAACTTTCTATTTGTGTAGTGTGATTTTGTAGCGATCAATTTTGCATTGTCAATGTAGATGGAATGCTTTGTAATGTTTTCATGTTTGGCCAAAGCAGATTTTTCAACTCAAGTAAATTCTAAATATTTACAATGTTCATGAAGCTTGATTTTTAGCGATCTCCCTATTTCACCGATGTATGTTTTTCCACACACACACGGAATGGAGTAAACCCCTTTTCTTAAATTAGGACAAATCAAGTTTTTGGGTTTTTAAGCTTGTTTCTAATGGTTTTAATTGGTTTGAAACAATTTTTAATACCCTTTCTTTTTAAAATATTGGAAATCTTGTCAGTAGTGCCATAAATGTAAGGAAGGAAGACTTTATTGTTACCCCAATGCAAAATGAAGAAGAACGAGTTGATCTTTCCAAAGTGAAAAATTACAACAACGATCCCACTACAATATAAACTTATTGATAGGCACTTCCCATGACAAAGAGTTTTAATGGTTAGATATTTATTAAAATCATAATTTTATTAATTGACTATAATTATTTGAAGAACACTTAACATGGGACCCTTCGTTCCTCTTAAAACTAGGTTGCATATTTTTTTAACATTTCACCTATAGTAGTTCCATTAGAATATTTCTCATTTCCTTTATCGCAATTAATTTATATAACTTGATGGTCATTGGGAGAATTTACACACCTAGGATTCTACCAACCCTTTTCCTAAGAATTCATTTCTAATCTAATCATATTTACTTGGTTTGGAATTAAAATTTCATTACAAGGAGGGAAAAAAATTCACGAAAAGTAAAAAGAAGATTATTAGGTCAAGAGTGGTCCTAATCTAAGTTATTTACATAGTATATTTGGAACACTAAGGATACACTCTTTTTGTCTTCAAGTTATTTCAACCCCACGTAAGTTAGCTAATTAATTTACATCGTTCGTGATGTGATTCACAATCCAATTTCCCAAATAGGATTCCTTGTTCGCACAAATCATGTTACACATGGAAGGATACATTTACCCCTGTGTTAACATTATAGAGGTTTGGCATTGAGTTTAAGTGATGAACCTCACATTTCACTTTACTTCTAATTCATTATTTTAAAGATTCATTCTTAATAGTTATGGGTTAATTACATGGTTTCACCATAAATTCTACTTCTTAAGAGATCTTAGGTTTAATGTATTCCCATTTATGCCCAAGGTTTCTACTAAATTTTACAATTAAAACTAGGGTGCAATATTCTTAACTCACAAGACCTTGGAAACAACCCAAGGTATTCCATTCTCAAGGCTTCATGTTCATTATTTCATTAGCATCATTGTTTAACCACATTTATGCATACAAAGTTTGTGTTCAAGCCTCAAAGTTGGTTTCTTGATTTCATAGGTTGTTTTATCACCTATGCAGCTCTCTTATATTACATTCATTTTATGATCACATTAGGCATTTTAGTTGGTTTCACATTGCTCAAGGGCATATGATTTTTGTAGCGATCATTACAAAGTTTATTCTTGTTTACCCTTGTTCTAACTACATTTACACGATTACTTTGGTCAAGAATTGACATCGTTTAAAACAAATGAATTCATATGCTACTTAATTCTACACTTACAGATTCCTGTCTCTGGAGTGTGATTCCTTTTATAAGATTCATTTTATTTTCCTTAGGCAACTCAAAATTTATGCACATATTACAAGTGGGACATTCAATAAAATTTTACGCATTCAAAAGCCTTCTAAAGCAATATTTACAATCATTGGTAACCATACATCATAGCTCCTTTGACCATTAACATCATGAGAGGTCACATGATCTATTACATTCATTAGTGCTCGAGGTTTCTACACCCTACTACAAGACAAAAATTAGAGTAATCAAATGTCCTTATCTTGCAAAGCCTTTCGTGCCACTTGAGGTATTCCAAGACTACATGCCTAGGTAACATTGTTATCTATGAGGGATTAATGAGTTTGATGCATTATTTTAATACATAGGTAAGCTGACGCTAGAATCCCCTCACCTCAGTTAGGTCCCTCAACAAGATAATACATAGGCAAAAACACCCCAAACTATCCCCACAAGGACTAGGTTACACACTAAAGTGTTAAGGACAATTACGCACCTAAGCATTACAACTTACCCATGAGGTGGTTAGATTTACGACACCTAGAAATGATGGTCATTCTCACCCCATGTATGATAGGGTACTCTTAATAGTCATTTCCTCACACAAGGTTATTTAAATTCAGGAAATGGTACTTGTAGGACTTGTCTTAGATGTAAAACAAGAAGGCGATTAATGAGATTAGAGTATTTTCTTAACATGATATGATTTTTACACACTGGACAAGGCTCGATTGGGAGGAGAGAGTACAATAGGGATTATGAATTTTTTTGTTATTTTGGGTAAGATGAGATTCTACCGAGCATTAAGAGTGTTAAGGAGATAATTCAATGATTAACATCGTAAAATATTGTTTTATTACCTCAATAACATAAGTACAACATTTGATTACAACTTCACATCCATTTCAACACTTATAAATATAGTCACATTGATATTTCCTTTTCAAAATATACATAAGAATCAATTCTTTGAACAACACTGCATATCATTATTCTAAGGTAATACACATATTGCAAGATGAATATTAAATTTTCAATGAAAACTCATTAAATACAACATATCACATCTTGAATTCCTCTTGTTTGGAGTACTGCAACCAACTCATGGTCATTCCTAGGATCTGGTATGGAAATCCCCTACACTCAAGCATAAAATCCACACATTCATCATTTCAAGAAAACTGAATAGAAAGTAGAGAGAGAGAGAGAGTTTATTTCTTCACACATCCACAATTCCACATTCTATTACTTTTTTTAAAGGAAGAGTAAGGAAGAGAGAGAAATCCTAGAATTCATTCTCTTTTCTATTCATCATATCATAACCACATACATTATCCAATTTTCATTTTGTTTTAAATCCGATACATTTTTAACCTATTTACATTTTCAAATTCAGTCAAATTTTCATAATTACTTCTAAAGAGAGAAAGGGGAAGAGAGAGAAGGTATAGAATTCATTTTCTTTTCTATTCACCGTATCATAACCACATACATCTCATATCCAATTTTCTTTTCATTTCCAACCCATAAAACATTTATAACTCATTTACATTTTTAAAACTAGTCAAAATTTCATAGTTACTTCTAGAGAGAGAAAGGGAAGAGAGAAACATCATAATTTCTAAAAACCATTCATACAAGAATTTGATCAATTCATACTCTATAAAGTATGGAAACAATATCTACAAGGTTCCATGGTTATTTAGGAGTCAAATGGGACCCTTAGAAGGTGTGTTTAGCTAAGGTTGCAATTTTGGTGACAGTTAGTCGAAACATCTAAAGTGCTTACAAATTAGGCCTTGAAAACACTTATTTTAAATTCAAACACAAATTTTGATGGTTCCTACTTACTCGATGTGGATGAATATTCAATCTCACACAACTCCCAATGTTAGAATGACCAAAATCTCAAATTATACCTTTTAGGTCTTCATACAAACTACTTACTCTTATACACCAAGTTTCGTAATCATGTAAATACTTGATCATCCACCTTAAATCACTTACTCAAATCTTGTATTATGTTCTTAGACCTTGGACATCACCAAAATAACCATCTACAACTTTCAAATCTAGCAAAAGGTTCACTTACTCACCTTCTTGTTAAATTGCCCTTAAATCTTCCTAAGGCCTTGATGGTACTCAAAACTTGTTGGGAGCATTATAAACTTACCCTAAACAAACTACTCCCTTTTTCTATCACCCTTTATTTCATTTTAGGTGCATGCAAAGTTTCTTGGTTATACTTCCTTTCTCTTCTAGCTCTCTCTTCACTAGCTTATACCTTTTTAGCCATGTCTGGTCACTTATTTTGCTATAACTTTTGATTCCATCAAATATTTGAGAAATAAAAGACACATTAGAATACCCATTAAGGGCTTGCTTCTCTGTTCAAAATCACACAATACATTCTTTTTGAAATTTCCCTTCTAATTCACCTTTTCAGTTTTCAATCAGGCCTTAAAATTGAGTTTTCTCTAACTAAGAGGTATGTCATGGAATAAATGGAATTTGAGGTGGCTCAAACCTTGAAACCTCTTGAATACCCTTCTCTACATGACTTAGACCATATGATTTGAATTTTGACTCTCAATTTTCTCATTAACCCCTCAACTACCAAACCCTTCTCTTGTATTTTTGTTTTAAAATTGTATTATTTAGGTTGTCATATATACTATCACGAAGAACTATGTTTTGGAGGTTTATTATTGGTCCAAAAATTATAGAAGAAGTTAGAAAACATTACAAAAATTTCCATTGACATTCAAATTGCATTTTGGAGGGAAATGCCACAATTTGAATTTATGAAGGGCTTATTCAAACTCAACATACCTAGAAAACTCTAAAAGACCTCTAAAACCTATCAACATACTTAGGAAGCCAAAATTGATGTAATCAACCTATATACAAACTAGGGAAGGGATGCTTTGGCATCATACTCCCAAGGGGAAAAGAGAATATTTCCCATACTTATGTTAGCTCTCTTTGTTCTTCTTCTTCTTTCACTATTTCCAATTGAAGATGATCCTCTGGAAATGTGTCTTGATTGTATACCATCCTTTCTCTATCCTTCTCAATTGTCCTTGGGCTTCCATCAATTTTTTTCTTTTGAATTGCTCAAACTATTGATCATGATTGTACTTATAGGAATGTATGATGTATGTTCCATTTTATACTTGAGTATGTATGCTTGATTTATGTGTACATATACTTGCTTCTTCATACTTCATGGTTGTTAAATTGATAATCTCATCTTCCTTTTGTCTTTTTTGTATCATATCCCTTACAAAATCATAAAATTCTAGATTTTCTTGGCAATAATCACCTTCCTCCTCCTTCAACTTAACTACTGCACTTGAATATACTCCACTTAAGAAATGATTATATTGACCAATTTGATCCTCGATATTCCTTTTGATCATCCATTTCATGCCTTGTTTATCTCTCTTAATTGATTTGTTTTGGATTTCTTATGAAATTTGCAAGTCATTATGTTCTAGGACTATTTTTACACATCTTCCATCACTGATTTTCTCTCTCATTGTCCGATTGTTTAATTCCTTCATTTCACTCTAAATTTTCCTCTTCTTGGTCTTTCACTTCCTTGATATCTACAAAATCTTATTCTCTTCCATCTTGCTTGCTTATTTCCTCTTGCAAATCTTTCTCTTTCCATTCTAGTTTCTTATTGTTTCTCATTAATTGGTTTACACTTGCACTTTTTTCACTTGTACCTACAAAACCAAATATCAAAATAGTGTTAGATTCATAATCAAGAGGCTTCAGTATGCCTCATCCTTCTTCTTTATGACATGTTTCTCTTCTTATCCATTCATAACTCCTTCACACAACCTTTCCACTCTATCTTGCTCTTTCTTGTTTTGTTTATCACCTCTCTCATCTTCATCAATTGGTTTCTCTTTCATTATACCTCTATGTTGGTCTACAAGCACTCTAGCATGTGCTTCTCTTTTCTTTCCACACTCTCTTTCTTTTACTCATCATCATATTCCTCTTTCACTTCTTCTTGTCTTGAAATCATCTCTATCTCTCCTCATATTTATTATCCATCACTAGTAAAACCATTTCTCAAATCCTATTTATGAGGCTTAAAATCCCTACATAGTATCTTTTCACATGCTTCTTTAGTCTCTACTAAAATGTTCTTGGTTTTCATCGTCGTCAATAACATTGTTTGTGCTTCTTGTTCACCTTTGATAGGTAAAAGTGTGTGGCTAACTTCATTTTCTAAAATACTATAAGTGTTCTTCTTACCATTATGAACTGCTCACTGTCATATTGCCATGGTTTTCCTAACAAAACATTGCAAACATCCATAGGAACTAAATCACATAACACTTTGTCTTTGTATCTCCCAATCAAACTCTACCTGACATTGTTCCCTAACCAAGATATGATGTCCTTTTTGCATCCATGATACTTGATATGGGTTAGGGTTCATAGTAGTTTCTAGTCCTAGATTCTCTACCATCTCAAATGAAATAAGATTCTATGTGCTTCCAATATCAATAATCACATTACAACAATTTCCCTTTCATTTACATGCAGTTCTAAACAAACACCTTATTTAAGTTACCTCATTCACTGTTTTACTTGGTTTTAAATGAACTCTTCTACACAAAAATTACTTACATTCTCATCAGCAGCAATGTCATCTTGTACAATCTAATCAGCAGTTATTTCATCCATTCTCATCCTTGTATTCATCTCTTTACACCCATATGCCTTGTGACTTGCATACCCCCGACACTTGTAGCACTTACCCGTGAATTACACCTACCTATTTGCTTCATTCCTCTACATATAGATCATATTTGTCCTCATCTTTCTCTGAGTTTCCTCCATGATCTCTAACCTTCTCAACACAACCTCCATCATCCTTTCCATCTTCTCTTCCCAAGATAACTTTCTCACTTCTCTAACTTGCACCATTATTGCTTCTCTTTCCGCAATCACTCTCAAAGAAAAATTTCTTCTTTCCTAGAATAAAATTCACTATCTGATACCAAATTATGAAAATTAATATTCAATCTCACACAATTCCCAATGTTAAAATGACCAAAATCTCAAATTAGACCTTCTAGGTCTTCATACAAACTACTTTCTCTCATACACCAAGTTTCATAATAATGCAAATCCTTGATCATTCACCTTAAAGAACTTACTCAAATCTTGTACTGTGTTCCTAGATCTTGGACAGCACTAAAATAATCATTTACAACTTTAAAATCAAGAAAAAAGTTCATCTTACTCACCTTATTGATAAACCGCCTTAAGGATTCCTAAGGCATTGATGGTCCTCAAAACGTTTTGGGAACATTCTAAACTTACTCAAAACAAACTACTCCCTATTCTATCACCCTTTATTTTGTTTGAGGTGCATGCAAAGTTTCTTGGCTTAATTTATTGGTTAGACCTTTTTCTCTACTAGCTCTCTCGTCATTAGCCTATACCTCTTTTAGCCATGTCTAGTCACTTATTTTTCTACAACCTATTGATTCCCTCAATTATTTAAGAAATTAAAGACACTTTAGAATACCCATTAAGGGATTAATTCTATGTGCAAAATCACACAATAGCTTATTTTTTAAATTTCTATTCTAATTCACCTTTTCAGCTTTCAATTAGGCCTTAAAATTGAGTTTTCTCTAACTTAGAGGTTTGTCATGGACTAAATGGAATTTGAGGTGTCTCAAAACCTAAAACCCTTCAAGGCATTTCTCTACATTACTTATATTATATTCTTTGAATTTCAACTCTCAATCTTCTCATTAACCCCCTCAACTACCAAACCCTTCTCTTGTCTCTTTATTCAAAATTTGTATTCTATAGGTGCTATATACTTGTCATGAAGAACTAAGCTTTGAGGTTTAGTATTGGTTCAAAATTTCTAGAAAAATTCAGGGAACATGATTAGATCAATAGTTACAAACTGCACACCTTAATTCTTTCATGAAGACTCTCATTCCAATACTCTCCCCTAACCCTGGGTTACTTTGCTCTCACTGACTTGTAGGTAAATTGATACAAATTTCTTGTAATGGAAAGACTGTTAGAACTTGATACTTTGGGAACACTTTGTATTGACCTCCTAATTCTTTCTTAAAATTTGAGTTCTTGATTCTCTTAAGAAGTCAAGAAATAACAAATTCTCTTCAAACAAGAATGAGGGTTTCCTCTAATCGTGATAGGTTAAATCTTGTCACAAAAGGAAAATGAATGATTTTCAAACCTTGTTACTCCACTCTAAGACTCGTATCCTACCTCTTGACTACTACAGGCATGTAGACTATATTCAATATTTATACTCATACATACAATCACAAATCTCCAAATTCATCAATGAAAGCACAAAGAATTAGGATTCTCACCATGTATATATTCCTCCTAAGTTGTATGCAACAGTTTTATTGATTAAAAAAATGCACAAAATCAATGAAATTTCATGGCAACATAGTGTATACACAAATTTCCTTCTTCAAATTCTTTGAATATCCTTTCTATACACTAGATATTTCGAATAATACCAATACAGTTGCAATATGAGGCTTAAGTATGCCTTCATAAGCTTTCTAAGTGAATCTTGGTTCAAGAAACCTCTTAAGATACATGATTTGCATTTTTCTAATCATTAAATGGCCTAATTTTAGACTAGAAACCTATGACCTAGGTAGTATGTCACAAGTATGACCCAAGTAAGACTCGTAGACCTTAATAGGATTTATTTCAAGCTTATACATCCTTTAAATGCTCCAAGATGAAACCCACAACCCAATTACAAGCCAAAAAATTCCCTCAACATTCAAATTGCATTTTGGAGGAAATGACACAAATTGAATTTATGTAGGGCTTATTCAAACTCAACATACCTAGACAACTATAGAAGACCTCTAAAACCTATCAAAATACTTAGGAAGCCGAAATTTATGTAATCAAACTATATACAAACTAGGGAAGAGATGCTCCTACATCATACTCCCAAAGGGAAAAGAGAAGCTTTCTAATACTTATGGTAGCTCTCTTTTTTGTTCTTCTTCTTTCTCTGTTTCCAATTGAAGATGATCCTATGGAAATGTGTCTTGACTATATACCATCATTGCTCTATCCTTCTCAACTATCCTTGGACTTCCATCAATTGTTTTTATTTTAAATTTCTCAAACTCTTAATCATGATTGTACTTCCAGGATTGTATGATCTATGTTCCATCTCGATACTTGAGTATGTATGCTAAATGCTTGATTTAGGTGTATATATGTTGCTTCTTCATACTTCATGGTCATTAAATTGATAATCTCATATTCATGTTGTCCTTTTTGTATCATCTCCTATGCAAGATCATAAAATTCTATATTTTCTTGGCAAGTATCACATTCCTCCTCCATCTTAATCTGTTGCACTTGAATAAACTCCACTCAAGAAATGATTATATTGACCAATTTGATACTCACTATTCCTTTTGATCGTTCATCCCATGCCTTGTTTATCTCTCTCGAACTGATTTTTTTATTATTTTGAAATTCTCAAGTCATTGTGACCTAGGACTATTTTTTTGCATATTCCATCACTGATTTTCTCTCTCATTGTCTAACTATTTCATTCCTTCATTTCACTCTGAATTTTCCTCTTCTTGGTCTTCAATTTCCTTGATATTTATAAAATATTCTTTTCTTCCATCTTGTTTGTTTATTTATTCTTGCAAATCTTGCTCTTTCCACTCTAGTTTCTTCTTGCTTCTCATTAATTGGTCTACACCTGCACTCTTTTCACTTGTACCTACAAAACCAAATCTCAAAATAGTGTTAGATTCAAAATCAAGAGGCTTGCATGCCTCATCCTTCTTCTTGATGATATTTTTTTCTTCTTCTCCATTCACAGCCTCCTTCACACAACCTTTCCACTATATCTTTCTCTTTCTTGTCTTGTTTATCACCTCCTCATCTTCATCAATTGATTTCTATTTCAATAGACCTCTTTGTTGGTCTCAAGCACACTAGCATGTGCTTCTCTTTTCTTTCCACCCTCACTTTCTTTTTTCTCATCATCATCTTCATTTTGCACTTCTTGTCCTCTTGAAATCATCTCTATCTCTTTGCATATGTGATATCCATCACTATCAAAACCATTTCTCAAATCAGATTTATGAGGATTAACATCCCTACATAGTATATTTTCACGTGCTTCTTTAGTCTCTACCAAAACTTTATGGGATGTCACAATCATCACTAACCCTTTTTGTGCTTATTTTTCACCTTTGATAGGTAAAAGTGTGTGGCTAACTCCATTTTCTAAAATAGTATAAGTGTTCTTCTTACCATTATGGATTGCTTGTCTATCATATTGCCATGGTCTTCCTAAAAACATGACAAACATCCATAGGAACTAAATCACATAACACTTTGTCCTTGTATCTCCCAATCTGAAACTCAACCTGACATTGTTTCAAACAATATATGATGTCCTTTTTGCATCCATGATACTTGATATGGGTTAGGGTGCATAGTAGTTTTTAGTCCTAACTTCTCTACCATCTCAAATGAAACAAGATTCTATGCTTTCACTATCAATAATCACATTACGATAATTTCCTTTTCTTACATGTAGTTCTAAACAAACACCTTCTTTGAGTTACGTCATTCACTATTTTACTTGGTTTCAAAAGCACTCTGCCACACAAAAATGACTTACCTTTGTCTTGTACAATCTGATCAGCAACTCTTTCATCCATTCTAATCCTTGTATTCATCTCTTTACACTCATATTCCATGTGACCATCATACCTTTGATACTTGTAGTACTTACCTACAAATTGTACCTTCCTATTTTATTCATTTCTCTGCATATAGCTTATCTTTGTCCTCATCTTTCTTTGATTTTCCTCCATGTTTTGTAGCCTACTCAACACAACCTCCATCATGCTTTATATCTTCTCTTCCCAAGATAACTTTCTCACTTATATAACTTGCACCATTTTTGCTTCTCTTTCCCGCAATCACTCTCAAAATAATATTTTCTTATTTCCAAGAATCATATTCATGGTCTGATACCAAATGATGTAGAGGAATATGTAATCTCACACAAATCCCAATGTTAGAATGACCAAAATCTCAAATTAGACCTTCTAGGTCTTCATACAAACTACTTACTCTCATACACCAAGTTTCAAAATCATGCAAATCCTTCATCATTCACCTTAAATAACTTACTCAAATCTTGTATTGTGTTCATATACCTTGGAAAACACCAAAATAACCATCTACAACTTTTAAATTGAGCACAAAGTTCAGCTTACTCACCTTCCTAAAATGCCCTTAAGGCTTCTTAGGGCCTTGATGATCCTAAAAAAAAAATGGGAGCATTCTACACTTACCCAAAACAAACTACTCCCCTTATCTATCACCCTTTATTTTTTTGAGGTGCATGCAAATTTTCTTGGCTCAATTTCTTAGTTAGACCTCCTTTCTCCACTAGCTCCCTCTTCATTAGCTTATACCTCTCTTAACCCTTTCTGGTCACTTATTTTTATATAAATTTTGATTCCCTCAATTATTTGAGAAATTAAAAAACACATTAGAATACCCATTAAGGGATTACTTCTCTGTGAAAAATCACACAATAACTTCTTTTTGAAAATTTCCTCCTAATTCACCTTTTCAGTTTTCAATTAGGCCTTAAAACCAAATTTTCTCTAACTAAGAGGTCTATCATGGATTAAATGGAATTTGAGGTGGCTTAGAACCTAGAATATCTTGAATTCCCTTCTCCAAAATATTGAGATGATATGTTTTGAATTTAAACTCTCAATCTTCTCATTAACCCCCTTAACTACCAAACCATTCTCTTGTCTCTTTGTTCAAAAATTGTATCCTACAGGTTGCCATATATATTTTCATGAAGAAATATGTTTTGGAGGTTTATTATTGGTCCAAAAATTATAGAACAATTCAAGGAACATGATTACATCAAAGGTTCCAAACTGTGCACCTTAATTCTTTCATGAAGGCTCTCATCCCAATACTCTCCACTAACCTTGGGTTACTTTGCTCTCATTGACTTGTACATAAACTGATACAAATTTATTGCAATGGAAAGACTGTTAGAACTTGATACATTGGGAACACCTTTGTACAATTATTTCTTACAAATTTGATTTCTTGATTCTCTTTAGAAGTAAAAAAACAACCAATTCTCTTCAAACCCTAATTAGGGTTTCCTCTAATCCCAATAGGTTAAATCTTGTCACAAAATGCAAATGAATGATTTTCAAATTTAAAACCTTGTTACTTCTCTCGAGACTCATATCAACCTCCCACACTTTTGTAACTTACCAGTCAATCTTGATATACCTCTCAAATGAGTGAATAACCACAAAATATCCCACTCTACCCCTTGAGAATAGAGGTCTTTGATAAATAACTGTTTGGTCAAATAAGATAACCCTTTACTCACCCTATAGAGCATGGTTAACATGAAATAGACTTGTGCTCTTCATGAATCCTCTCTTTACTATAGACTTCAATATTTATATTAGACACTTTCTCAACTGTAATGGCAAGTTTAATCTTGTGTATCCTTCCTCTTGAATGCTACAGGCTTGTAGACTATATTCAAGTTTTATACTCACACATACAATCACAAATCTCCACACTTATCAATGAAAGCACAAAGAATCATGATTATCACCATGTATATATTCCTCCTAAGTTGCATACAACAGGTTTATTAATCAACAAAATGCACAAAATTAATGAAATTCCATGACAACACAATGTATACACAAATTTCCTTCTTCAAATTCCTTGGAGCTCCTTCCTCTACACCATACCATTCAAATGATACCAAATAAATTACAAGATGAGGCTTAAGTATTCCATAATAATCTTCCTAACTTAATCTTTCTTCATGAAACCTCTTAAGGATGCATGATTTGCCTTTTCTAGTCATTAAATGGCCTAATTTTAGACTAGAACCTAGGTAATAGGTCACAACTATGACCCAAGTAAGACTCTTAGACCTTAATAAGACTTATTACAAGCTTATGCATCTATTAAATACTCCAAGATAACAATCACAACCCACTTACAAGAAAAAAATTCCCTCAACATTCAAATTACATTTTGGAGGGAAATGACACATTTTGAATTTATGAAGGGCTTATTCAAACTTGGCATGCCTGACAACTCTAGAATACCTCTAAAACCTATCAACATACTTAGGAAGCCAAAATTGATGTTATCCCCTATATATATACTAGGGAAGTGATGCTCCTACATCACGTGGGTGGCCTACCTTGATTGGAAAAATCTAATTAAGGAATGATTGTATCTCCTAATATAGATATCTATATCATCGGATTGGGATTTTTACGCATTCGAGAAATTTTATTTCCTCGTTACTTTAAGGCTTATTCTTTTTTGGTACCCCTATATCTTGTCCCATGCTACAAGTAAGAATCATGGGCTTGTCATCGAGGATAAAATTTAGGCAAGTAAAGGCCTCATCCTCCTTTCCTGACCTCACGTTACCAATAAGAAGCATGGTGTCACCATCAAACACCTGGGAGGGATGGAAGATGTTGTTCTTTATGATAGGAATATGTATGTTGTTTTACCTTATTCTTTTATTTTACTTTTTGGGAGGGACCGTTTTCCCCGATCTCAATCCCACGTAACTAGTAAGATGTGAGGGCTCATCACCAATATGCGATATGGTTAAACATAAGATCCGGTGAAATGTTTAGAATTTTCTTGTTATGGAGATAAATATTTAGGGAAGGAATTTCCATCATGAAGCTTCTAGAGAGGGCTATATGCAAAAACATATAAATCAGGAGAAATCATAAGAGGGATAAAGCATGCAAGACCTTATATGATCAACATCAAAACTTATCTCATGGTTGAAAATGATGATGTAAATTATATAATTGAAGAGTGTGAAGAAGTTGTATAGATATTATGATTAATATATTTTCCAATGTTTGAAAGTTTAAAATCATCTAAAATGCAAGAAAATCCTTAGTACGTTCTAAACAAGATGATAATATAAATGACACAAAGGGTGAAAATACAATGAGAAAGTGTGGAGATGTAATACCTATGTACTAAAACATTTTAGGTGAAGTGAGTTGATAGATTCATCAAACTCCTCACCCTCTAAAGTGCACAAATGGTAGGTTTCATTCTTGAAATCTTCAGTTATTTGGTAAGGGCCTAGCCATTTAGGTCTAAACTTCCTACCTTATCCAATATTTTTATATGTCTAGCAATCTAATCTTAGAAAAAGGTCACCTACTTGAATTGGGAATTTGTAGAATTTTTTGTTATATTTTTGAAACATCTTGTTTGCATAAACTTGATGATGTTGCTCATCTTTGAGCCTTTTATAATATAGGTTTTCTAAATATATTAACTACACATTTATATACTCATATTCATCTAGTATTCCCTATGAGGACACACGAAGACTGGAAAGATCCACCTTTAAAGGTAGAATGACTTTGGAATGGAAGACCAAGGAAAATGGAGTTTCCCCTATCCATGTGTGTATGGAAGTCATGTATGCCCATAATGTTGGGAATAACTTTAAATTCCAATCCCTTTTATTGTCCTTGACTATTTTGAGGAGGATGAACTTCAATGTTTTTTTTGTAGTCTCATCTTGACATTTGGCTTAAGGGTAGTAGAGAGAGGAATTGTGATGAGAGATTTTAAATCTTTTACATAGCTTATGTACCTCATCATTCTCAACATAATCCATGGTAACAAGCTCACCTTTATTATCTAGATAGGGATGTATGGTTGTGGTTGGCATTCTCCTCGGCTAAGGGTTTGGTTCTCATAGATACAACGAACTCAATTTTCATTAAATCGTCATTTGGAAAAAAGAAAGAAGAGGATGTCACAAAGTTAGCAAGTCTATTTATCTCCCTAGGGATTTATTTGATGGAGATAAATTCAAAAAAGAGGTGATATACCCTAGTTTCGTAAACTTTGGAAACTTGATTGGCTACAAGTTGTGAATCTCCCAGACTCGAATATTTTTACTCCCATTCTCTTGGAAAAAATGAGACCGAAAATAAAATCTTCACATGTTTCCCCATTGTTGGTGTAATCAAAAACTAATTTGAAATCAAAGGATATGATCTTCCCTTTTGGAGAAGTTAAGATCACCCCTACGCCTATGTCGTATTAAAATATTGGCTCCATTTTATTGGGGTGCCCAATATTTAATGGGGAGAAAGGAGCCTAAATTATTTTAATGAGTTTCCTCTCATACCTCGACATTTCTACCACGCATATATCTATGAGATCATCGGCATGAGAGATATACTAAACCAAGAATATTTTCAATTCCTTATGGGTCAAAGGGGAGAGTGATAGGCGAGTTATTTTCCAAGAGTTATACAATTTTTCGTCATGGTTTTTGTCGACATGGTTTCTACAAAAGAAATATTATTCTCAATTTTTTTGTTACTTCAATTATTTTTGGTTCATTGAACTCACCTTTTGGCACCCACTTTGTGGTTGTAACCAATTCCTTTGAAGGAGGTGGTTTGTTTAATTGGTTTAGGGAGTTCAAATTCAAAATGAACTTTGATTTTCTTCTTGATATTTTCTAGGTGTATGTCGAAGGGTTTAGGATCCCTTTGAGTGTGAATACCTCACCCAAATAGAGGAATATAGTCTTTTGGAATAAATTGGAAGGAATGGACTTCATCCTATGGATCCATGGTCTTCCTAAGAGCATTTTATAATTTGTTTCCTTATCTATGATGTAGAATTTTATTAAAATGGTTTTGAGGTCTAAGGGAAAGTGGAAGGACTATGGTTTCAATTGAAGTAGCTTTAAGACTGTCATATCCTCGCAATGTGTTTCTAGTAGAGGAGAAATTGGTATCCCCATATCCTAACTTCTACAAGAAAGAGAAGGGGACTACATTCATTAATCATGACTCTCTCAATGCAATTTCTATAGACCCACACTTAAAGTATAATGCAAGATGTCGTCTTCAAGCTATTTTAGCGTCGAAGGGCATCTTACTTATGTCAAACACATACCCAAAGTGTCCCCATCATTTATGTCATGAGGATTTATTTCAAATTCAATATAATTGATTTGAGCCTCAGGTGAAGATGTAACATGGATTAGATGACCAGCCCCAATGCATCTAGCATAGCAGAAAATGGTGCGTTGGCAAATTCTTCAACAAATCTAAAAATGAAATCTAAGATAAGGTCTTGTTTATTTTTGTAATCAAGTCATATCATCTTACATGTTTTGGGATTATATGAGTGTCATCCTATAAAAGGGATTGAGTGAGGAGAGTTGGTTGTGAATTATACTCCCTTTCCGAGTTGTTACGTTGATTTCTAGCTCATTTTCTAATTCAACCAGTCCCAAAATATTTGTCTTTTTCCTTTGATCTAGATTGGGGGCAACTCGAGAATTATCATAAGTCGAGGCTTCATGATCATGAGTCCTTATGGGAATACCCTTGTTGAAATTTTTAGGATTTACCTTCTCCTCTTATGGACGCTTAGGGAATGGATCCTCATAGATTCCTAAATCTACATTTTGATGTGCAACATGCCCTTTATAGCCAGATTGTGAAGACCCTTCAGGTTTTCTAGAAATATGTCTATGAAGAGTTGTATTTTATTCTCTGGAAGTCTCTAAATGAATTTATTATAATTCCTATGAGAATCATGAATCATGACCGATAACATGATGAAAGCCACAATATAATTTTGGATTATAATCCCTTTTCCTTTGGTTCGAGTTTTGTTGTTGGTTAAACCCTCATTTATTGTTTTGATTTTGATCGTTGTAGTTGTACTTTGGTGTCCCTTGTCCATGGTTTTGATATTATTTTTTGCCTTGGGATTGTTATTTTCAAGGGGGAAGATAGTTGAAATCAACCGCGTTGATAGAGGGGATAAAATTAGGATTTCTTTGGTTCCCCATGTTGTTGTTATTGTTATTAATGTTACCAGTGTTTGTAACATTAGGATTTTTTTATTGTTCGGTAACACCATCCGTAGTAGTACCACAATTTTGATTCAAGACCTTAGGCCCTTAGTTATTAACTTCATTTTTTGATAATTTTCATTATTTTTATTGGAAAATACCAACTTCCTATTAGGACCGTAAGTATTATGTCCAGTGTCAATATCTGTTTGATCAATGCAAAGAGCACCTTCTAGCACTTCCTCATAGCTACGAAAGGGAAAATTTAACACTTCCTCCTTGGTTTTGTGATTAAGAGAGTGAAGGAACAAGTGAAAAAGTTTTATCTTATCCATATTAGGTCTGCTTGCGAAAGAGTAGAGGACTTAATGCTATCTCATTATGAAGTAGGAAGCATATTCATTTTGTTCTTGTTTAATGTGTAGGAATTCCCGATTCATATTTGCAACAACTTGTTCATGTCAAATGATTTGATTAATTCAGAAACAAGTTGTTTAAAGGAATGTATGGAAGCTCCAAGTATTTGATAAGTACCATTCTAAGGAAATCCCTTCAAGATTCTGTGAAAATATCTTAGCCATTAATGCATCCCAAGGAAGCAAATCCCTAATAGAAGTGGTGTAGGCCTTGATATGAGTGTTAGGATCTCCTTATCCTTTAAAATTAGGGAGATCTGGAATTGGGTGAGGAAGCATGACACCTCGTATTGTGAAGTCAAGAGGTTATTTCAAGTATTCAACATAAGTTCCCATTGCATAGGATTCTACCATTGAGGTTTCTTGATGAAAAGGTGGAGGAGGAGGTGTTTGATAAGATGTAGCATATGTCTTAGTTGGGACATATGGGATTCCTTTAAATGGTTTAAATGAAATAGGAGATGATACATGTCCAGTGGTGGTAACTTTGAGTACACATGCATGTAAGGAGGAGTAAAATTAGAGAATGCATTCACAGGCATTGTGTTATGGAAACTCACATTGTTGGGAGTAGTGTATGGGAAATAATTTCTGACTAATCCTTGTATAGGGTGAGTGTAGGATGGGTGAGGGCCCATCCCTAGTGTGTCAGATCCTATAAGAAGGTCACCTAGGTTAGAATTATCCAGATAACTTGTTGTATTGGTTGTGTGTTGGTAAAATGGGTATGACTTTGGTTATTGACGTGACGATTGGTGTTTTTCCTTATTACATGAATTGGTTGCAAGATTTGGGAACTCCCAATTCTCTAATGCTTCCTACTAATGTGAAAATGACATCATTTCGCAAGGATTGAGCCCCTTGTTTAGGTGTGTAATGTGTATGGTTCTACAAAGGAAATGTATATGGTGCCCCTTTATAAATTTTTCATTATTAGTATTCTTATTTTCCCTAAAAGAGGGAGTTTCAAGGTTTGTAGCCGCTACATTATTATTTAACATCTCGGAGGTACGAGTCTTCATCCTTTCCAAAGACTCGTCTATTGTGCGAAGTGGATCAATGATTCGTGTAAAAATATCATCCTCTATCACTTACATGCTAATGTGGGGTCTTGATAAGACCCTAGTGTGGGATCAATTTCACCCGTAAAAGTCATATTATTCGAATTAGATTGATTGTCTTGAATATTTTAGCAGTTATCCAACCTCCTCTATCCTCACATAATTGGTAGTCTTTGCATCTTTGGAATCTAACACGTTATTGGTGTAGTTTTCAGCCCATCCTGGAAAGGAAGGGGATCATTGAGGTTGAACATGGGAATAATATCTATCAAGGCCAAATGGCCCATCAAACTCTCTACCAGACATATTCGGGGTATAAAATACCCACATAATAATGGAAGAGGGGGAAGATGGAACAACATAAAAGAGACTAAAAATGGAAACGAGAATAAATTATTCCTTCACGTCGGGTTCACCAGAATTTGTACACAAGAAAAATGACATGAGATTTCTTGTGCACTCGAATTTTCGAGGTCATGTGGAGACATTGAAATGTGGAAGATGTGATTGCAAAGTGTATAAGTAGTCAAATGATAATCAGAGGTTATGAACTGGTAGTGTGAATTCCTAATAACTAAGTTGGTCAAAGGATAGTCAGACACTATGAATGGGTAACATGAATTCCTAATGACTAGGTTTGTTGTTTTGATTTGAGTTCCTAAACTATACTAAATTCTAGTTTTAAATAAATAATGGAAAGAAGTCTAATTTAAATAAAAGACAAATGAATTTAATCTTTTAATTAACTAAATTCCTTCCCAATTAATTAAATAAAACAAATGTAACTATCTATTCTATCTAGTTGTATTTTAACAAACTTTTAAAAGAAATGAAATTAAAATAAATTAATTAAATAACTATTGATTTTATATTTTTGGTTTATTTAAAAGAAAAAATTTGCATCTATAGACACAAAGAAATATTTAAATTGAATTTACAACTTGTAATTAAAATAAAACTAAACAGGGAATAACCGGATGTGGCTATTCCTCTATTGCAGGATTGTTTGATAATACTACTCTAAGAGAAAACACTCAAAAGTTATTAATTTGATAAAGCAAAACTTCCTCTAGCAAAGTTTTTGCCTCACGTTTTCTAGCAAGGGAAAAGCTATTCAAGTAATTTCCTCTCTCGCCTTATAAACTTTCCCTGGAAAAAGTAATTCTAAATTAATTGAAATAAACGAATAATACAAGAAGTGCAGGGATTTCTTCACTTCTTCCTCCAAGCTAATTTCCTGAGCATATCCAAAAGGATAAGTCAAGAAGAAGATTTATGTAAGAAATATTTTGAAAGCAATACTGAAATAGAAGTGTATAGGAGAAATGATGAAATATTATGCTTCTAATAGCTTCTTTTAATTCTAATAATCAATGGCTATATTAAAACTTCAAAGAAATGAATGCAACTCCAACCTAGTTACTACAGTGTTGTGGTAGCTTTTTCCAGAGATGTGATGCACTCGATGTCTCCTCAACTTCAAATCCCCTTCCAATGTGTGAGTTCTAATTGATCCAAGAAGGAAAAATGGTGAATGACAGCAAGAAAATCAAGAAATTGAATGTGGTTGGCTTTGTGCAAAGAGGATGACTGGAATGTGAGTAGTAAGGAAGAACATAGTAGAGAACTGGCTATCTATGTAATCCCTCTCCAAAATCCGACAACATAACACTTCACAAAAATTATCAAATGCCCAACCCATGATATGAATAAAAGTGTCATTTTTATAAGTTGCTAGAGGAGAAGATGTCAAGAACACATATCGATCAAGAAATGGTGACTCAGCTTGAGGAGAAGAATTCAACATACTATATTTAGCAAGAAGGGAAGAGGAACTCAAGACCAATCCAACAAGCCTAAATTTAGCCAATTTGACTAAGAAATGTGAGAGAAAATCAAGTTGAAATCAAATCACACTTTCAAAAACATGTGTTTTAATCTCATTTCACACGGTGAAAAAAACACCCCATTATTTAGAGGGGCGGTTATGCAGTCGTCTTTCTTTCAAAGAAGGGCGGTTGTGCGACCAACGGGGTGGTTGAGCAATCCCTACTAAAAACAATCCAAAAAGCTAAAAAGAGAGCTTGCGGCAAAATTGAAGTTTGGGAACAAAACATAAGGGTTGATTTCAGTCAAAGGAGGGATGCAAAGGAGAGAGGGAGGGATTTGGATCTTATTCTCATCTTGGAAGGAGTTTTTGTCATCATTAGAGATGTTTCATGTTTCAATGTTGCACCATGTAATTTTTGGGTGCATACGAGTCACTTCTCCACCAAAGGCTCCAAATCATGCAAGTACTTCCAAGAAGCTCTTACAAAATCAATAAATGAATGAAATCAAAAACAAGCCTCCACATGGAGCAACTTGCACTCTAATCCCAAAATGTACACATGGTTCAAAATAATAAATTTAGGTGGTTGAAAAAGGCCAAAATGGAGAAAATTATGAATTATGAGCCTTGAAAAGATCTCACCCACCCATAGGTATGGTACTTAGGGCTCTTTTCAAGGTAAATTTAGCCTCTTGTTTTCCCTACACTCCTCCAAAAAGTCACTTCTTGCCCAAATTCAAATTTTTGGGAAGAGGTGGCCTTTAAGAGGGGTGGAGGATCCACTTATTCATGGGTTAGGTGATACAAAACCCAATCAATCAAAAATTAACCAAGCTAAATCAAGTCATGCAAGTGGGAAGTGATTAGCTTAAAATAAACAAACATTTAATTCACAAAATAACAAGAGGTTAAATCAAATATATACAAGTGAGAAAAGAAAGAAAATAAGAACTAAATAAAATCAATAAGCATATGCTAAGGATTTAATTTCCATTTCCAAAATTATTCAACAAAATAAACAACACAAAGGGGACCAAAACCAAACAAGGGGTAAATTCATTCGATAAGGCCTATTGTGCCACATGAAGGATCATCTCGAAACCCCACATTTTCTGTAGTGTGAACTTGTCGCCTACACACTCAATTCCAAACACCATACATTCTTGATACAATATGCTAAATAATATATATCCTAATCAAATAACCATAATAATAATGAGTCTAATGTCTCTTGACACGAATAAATAAAATGAGTCATCATAATCAAAATAGAGAGATAAATTGGTGGGCATTACACTCAACACTCCTTGCATCAAGTGGTTCTCATGTATATGTGATTAAAACATATAATTGAAAGGTTAGGCACCATAAGGCATTGGATTACCAAACAATATATAGGTCATAGGCATATACCTAAATATATTCATCTAAAATTGCAGAAAAGTCATTTTTAGGCATTTATTTGTAATAACTACCAAATGTGAACAAGAGACACCGTTAGCTAGGAACTCAACTACACTTCAACTAAACTATTACAAAAAATGATTTTTCTTGACACCTTATCTATTCCTCTAAGAGAAAGAAAAAAATTTAGATCTTTTATTGATTCTAGAATTCAATGCACAACACTTACCCATTTAAATTTTAGAATTTTAATATTGTCAAAACCAAATTGTCTTCTCTCCTAAACTACAATGTCGCGGTTTGGACTTTTCTTTTCCATTTTGCAACCTCATATGCCATTAAAAATATGTCTCCAAACTTGTGGCTATTTGTTTTTGTATAGGAGGTCCAAATACATGAAAATTGTGTTTATTTTTACTAGCATGTTAATTAAGGTGGCTACTTTATCAAGTTCAATTTTAGTTATTTATGGCCTCATATGTTCATTTTGTAGTTAAAAAAGCAATCAAGCACTTTTAACAAAGTTGGGTACCTTTTGGGGAATTACACCTCTCTCTTTAGGGAAGCTTTTGGTACCACTACATTTTAATTTCGGAGGATATTTCTTTGCCCCATTCTTGGTCACCTTCATGTTATTATTTAGCCGCAAGCAATTTGCATAACTCTCCCACCATATCAACTCATGGTTAGACATCTTCAAGTTCGCAAAACAAATATTTTCCATCTCATTTTCTTTGGTTATGTTAAGTACACCTAAAATTTCTTAATCCAACTATTAAGTTTTTAGCATCAAACCTGAAATTGATAGCTTTTTATTTCTACCTTCACTTCCATACTTGAAGGGTAGTTTTGTTATTACCCTTTTCATACCCTCTTCTTCTTATGTAAATAGTTTGTTAGTTTGTTAGTGCTCAAATTAATTAATGTGTGTGAGTTATTATTTGTTATAAATAGAGAAAATATAATATTGAATATAATTAAATTGTGAAGAAATAACTCATTATTAAATAAGTGTGAGTGTATTTATGAGAGAAAAAGATGTGTGAGAGACAATAATAGATTAGGAGAGATACTACATATATTAGTGAATTTATATAATTCGTAACTCTTTGTCTCAAGGAGTGTGTGTGTGTGTGTGTGTGAGAGAGAGAGAGAGAGAAATCATCTCTATTAATAAGGCATGAACTATTGTTGTGTTAATCTACACCAAGTTTTACATTTGTTATCAAAATGAGTTAGTCGTGTAAAATAATTTTTTTATTAACAAAGGGCGCTATCAATTGTTTGATTACCCCTAATAGTATTTGAGAGATTAAAAATATCATTTGCTTGATTAGAGTGTGTTAGATTATATTTTATATAAAGTGTAGGTGTGATAACATAGAAAAAGAAAAATGTATGTAGAAGAAAGAGGCAACATGAATTATCTATAAAGCACATTCCACATTATTACTAGTACATATTCTAGTTTTTACAACAATTTTAAGTGGGTTCATCAAAATCGTGATATTTTCCTCAAATCTCAATGTAACTCATGAATTCAAAATGTTTTGGTAAACTTAGACATATTAGAACAAAATCCAAAAAAATATTTAAAGAGATTGTGTGAAATGTGTGAACAATTTTTCGCAAAAAAAAAAATGCTTGAAAATATATTTTTGGTTTTTGAAAGCATTATTTGAGGCTTCACTCTTTTGTTGTGTTGAATTATCTTGAAGAATCCACCAAAGGCTCAAATATGGATTGCATGTAGATAAGGGAAAGACACCAGTTGTTGAGCATGTATCGTTGTTGAACACCTTTTTGTTTGGGTGGGGTCTATTAATTAGACATATTTTTGCTTGGATATATGGGTGGGGTCTATTAATTAAACATATTCTTGCTTGGATATATGGGTGGGGTCCAAATAAACTAACCAATTTGATTTATTTATAAAATAGTGTGAGATTTAAATAAAACAAGCATGGAAATATGCAATACATTCATAAGTGACACCTTGGGAGTATATTTAAAAAATAAAAATAAAAAAAATTGAAAAGGCATTTGTTGAGGCAAGTTATAAAAATAAATGCTAGCATTAACATAATAAGTACTATCATGTTACAATGTTCATTTATATGAGAATTCTTGTTCACATTCACAATGTTGATCCCAAAATATAAGTATAACTAGTCCAACTTTGTCGGCATTCATGAGTATATATAGAATATGTCATGTTCACATTCAAAACATATTAATATAAAAAGGAGTTTCTCGATGTCAAAGATGGACTCCAATTACTCCAACTTTATGGACTTACGTACACATTATTTTGAACCTCCGCCTCATTTAAAGTCAATGCCTACGACATAATTTTGTTATGCTTTCCATTTCTCCAAAAATGCAAAATTAATGTTCAATTTTAAAAATCCCTCCAAACCAAAAAAATGAATTTGAATGGGATTGACTATTATAAATTGGATGCATAAGGATATCTAAGTATTTCATTCATAATTCACAAAGATTAGAATTAACAAATATCATATTTGGATATCTAAGAAAACCTCATATTCATGAGGTAAGTGTCAATTACTATTTGAATATGTAAATATGTAAAGAATGTCTAAATATACATTGAATATCTGAATATACATAGGTGTCATGTTTTCTTTAGTATGTATTGAGTTATTTCAATGCATGTTTTATTTAATCTTCCGTTCTCCACAAACTTAACCAATATGGTGTATTCAATGTTAAAAATTATGATTTTCTTCATTCATGCATTTTAACTATTGCATTCATAATGTGTGGCCTCTAATATATGAATATATGGTGATATTAGTAAAAATACATCAAATCCCAGTTACCATAACACCTAAAAAAACATTTGTATATGTCAAGAATGTCTAGATATACATTTAATATGTGTATATACATTTAGTATCGATTAACATAACAAGAGAATATCTTAATATTCTCAACTCGATGTGTTTTTAAAGGCAAATAATATATGAATGTACATGATTAATATTATAGTAATTGGTTGAATATACATTGAAATTAATGAACAAACATTGAATAAACAGTATAATTTTAACATTGTATACTATGTATTCAAACTTTTAATATGCACTGAAATTACAAAATATACATTGAATATGTTAACTAAATACACCCTCTAACAAACAATTGTTCAGCAACTATAATGTGCTCGACAATTGTTGTCTCTCCCTCAAACACTAAAATGATTAAATATACATTAAAAATATGGTAGAACTTTTGCCATAAAATACATTATTTTCAATGTCAAAACATGATGTTTTCATGCATGCATGTTGATCTATTGTATATGGAATCCATGACCATTGATATGTGAATATCCAATGTAATTATTGAATATAGTTTGAATATTAGTTCATATAACAACTAAATAATATATTTGAATATACATGGCCATATTATATTAATTGGTTGATTATACACTGGAATTCTGAATACATTGACTATATTGTTCTATTTTTTTTCTAATATGCATTCAAACATTGAATACACGCTACTAATATATTGTTACATATGTTTCCAATCACCAAGTTAATCATCGAGTGAGCTCCGATTTGAGTCGATTTTTCGTCTTTTTCTATGGTTTTCATGCAATGAGTACATTTGCAGGCAATACCAAGATTACAATAGTATTTTCATTGTATATTAAATTATTTTCAAAGTGTATATCTACCCAGTTAGTATCTAAATATAAACAATTAATATTATATTAATTGGTTGTATATACAAGAAAATTTCTAAATATACATTGAATATATGGAAATAATTTTGTCATTTTCTACTCTATATTCAAACTTTAAATATGCACTTGAATTAATGAATATACCGTGAATCTAATAAATGCATTCACCCCATCCTAAAAAAAAGTATTCATTGAAATTATTGAATTTACATTGAATCTTTTATTTGAATTCACCCCTCTAACAAAAAAAGTGTTCATCAAATCCAAGTTCATACGGTGTATTTAATGACAAAATTATAACTATATATTCAATGTATATTTAGAAATTTCAATATATATGATTATTCAATGTTCAATTCATCACAAACTCTAATGATACAATGTATTCAATGTTATAATTACAATTATATATTCAATAATGTCATTGCATATTGATATTCAATGTTCACTTCGACACAAACGCAATTGATACAATGTATGCAGTGTGTGGATTACTATTGCATATTTAGTGATTTCAAAGATACATGCAATATTTGAATGCACTATGCATTTGTGGTGAATTGAATAGTAAATACCTTAAATATAAATCTATTGATAGTGTTATTTAGAAATACAAACCAACGGTTAAACTTATCCACCTATAAATTTGCATGGGTTCAACATGGCGCATAGGCAGATTAAGAGTCCATAGATAAACATGAATGCATTCAAGCATCATTCAATTCATCCCTATCACTTTTTTTCCTCCTCCATGAAAGCTGGTTTGTGCGCCATTACTTCACTCAATGTTTTCATTAACTCGTTTTTGCTCATCATAAACCCTCCATAGTATGGAGCTAGTACCTCAATGCTACAAGTTACAAACCATGAGAATGGTGAAACAATCATATAAAGCAAAGTGTATCACATTTTGTTATTGAAATTTATGTCAAGCATTGTGTAGATAGCATTTCATTCATATTTGTATTACATATGATCTTCATTTATGTTAATTTGACCCAAAAATTGTATATTCAAGAGGAAAACAAGGAGGAAACTACGTAAGTCACGGATGGACTTTAAAAAAAGGGGTGTCAAATTTGATTATATACACAACTCTAAGAAAGAGATTGTTGAAGCCAATCAAATCGAAAAAATTTATACCATTCCACCTCAAGAACCTAAGCCAAAACCATTAACATAAATTGAGGTAAATGTTAATGTTAGTGGAATGCATACAACAGATCAAAGAAATTTTGCATCATAAATGAGTGGGCAAGTGAAAACATGACAAGAGCAACAAGAGATATTGAGGATAATGGATTCTCCATTAGGGTTGCTATAAAAATGTGGGTGGACTCAATGGGCTCATTTTCAAAATGTCTTAATGGTATAACAACTACCATATGCAAAGGACTTCTAACCATATCAATGGATAAAGAAGAGGTAGAGACTGTGTAATATTGTAAAGACATGGCTAATACAGGTCATGGGCTACAAATTAATTCATTAAAGCATGTTTACTCCATTCAAAGATGGTTCTCCTAGTAGATCTTGGTGGGAAGGGTTCAAAAGGAGACATCAAGATGTGTCTTCAAGTGCAAAGCATAAGGCCTAAATCGAGACATAGTGGTCATGTTTAGGCGTGACATAAAGTTTCAACATTTTATGACAACTTGGACACAATGTATAAAACATATCAATATGGACCTCAAAGAATATGGAACTCGCAATGAAACTGGTGTGCAATCTAGAAATAATAATTGTGGGATGAGAGTGATTGCAAAGACGAACAACATGAGTGTACCCCACATACTCCCAAAGAGTAGAGAGTGGATCACAATACTTTGTTGTGCTAATGCAGCAGACATAGCATATAGTACTTCTATATTTTTAAAGCGAGAAAGATAAATAGTAAATTACATTTCAAATTGTGAGTTTGAAATGTATGACCTCCCAACTACACACGTGGATGATTAAGGAATTGTTTCTAAATTGGCTACCCCACTTTGCGAGATCAGTTTCAAGTGGTGTTTCACCATTAAATAGGCATATACTCATAATTGATGGCCATAGTAGCCATGTGGCTTATGGCACAATCTAGAAGGAAAGAACATTAGGCATGGATCTTATCACTTTACCCACACACACTAGCCAAAAATTGAAACTATTAGATGTTAGTGTATTTTCATGATTTAAGGCATACTTCAAAGGTGAGAGATTCAAATGGATGGCCAAACGTTGCAAAGTAGACGTTGGGAGATTAAAATAGGCACCACTCAACAACAAGGTTTTCAAGAGAGCTTTAACCCCATCCAATATTAAAATTAGATTTAAAAGGACCGAAATATGGCCTCTAAATTGTGATGCGCTTGTCAATGACATACACCCAAGTGGTGCATTCAATGTTGAGTTTACTAAGGAAATAATAATGAGCACATTCTCAAAATGGTTAGATATAACAAAGAATAAATCAAACAATTTATGCATGATAGTAATGAAATAATCCAACAAGAAGATGAAAACACAAATGTAGTGTGTTATGGAAAAAATCAAGACTTAGGGGTACAAGTGGCATATTTGAGGGCACAACATAGTCAACAAGAAGCACATGTTCAAGTTGAAGACAACAACAACACAATAAGTCATGTCAATCAGACACGAGAACCCATAACATTTGATGATGGGATGAGTACGCCGACACAAGTAGGTCATCTCAAATGGTTGAAATAAGTCACTGAAAACTTGGGGATTCCAATCAACCTCTCCAATGACAACATATCACTTTCCATGTCATCCCCTCCACCTTTCTAAGCAAGATAGTTAACTATTATGCATATTGTAATGAATGGAAAAATGAAGAGCATCACCATTTAGAAGCTGTAGATTTGGAGACTTTAAAATAATATGCAATTCCTTCGCCAAGCACAACATGTAGTGCCCACTTCCTTTGACACCTTTTGATACTAATCATGACACTATCGACTATATTATGGACATTATTATAGTTTTGATTTAGTATGATGTTAGATATTTGATCATGGATTATTGTTGACTTTGATTCTTATATGATGCATGATGATTATTAGAGGCACTTTATATGTTGATGATGTTATACTGTTGGACATGGTTATATGATGGATGTTGTTCGGACTTGTGATATTTGGATATTGTGAGTAGCCCTAGAAATGGAAAATTATTGGATGATGATATAGTTGTTGATAAAACTATAATGATATTGTTAGATTGCTTTGATGTTGTTGTGATTCATATATCTAGATGATTTTGGAAATTTAATTATATTTATATTATTTTGGATGTTCTGATATGGCCACGAGGCCGAAGGAGGTATTTGTGTTTTGCAAGTTAAAATATCACAACAAACATCGGGGGATTGGAGACCAACCACATTGGAATTCTAGATGAATTCAACAAGGTCACCATGGAAACATGTTTTGTTTTGTGTGTGCTTGTATTTTTGTTAGGGATTCCCATGGGGGAATAACCTTTAAATGTGACCAAGGGATTTTATGTTTTTATTTTATTTGGTTCCTTTTGTTTAATGTTTGCATGTGTTTATTTTGTGATACTTTTACCCTTCCTATAATTATTTAATGGTGTGTAAATATTGTGAGTAATCATGTTGATTAAGTTAATTAATTAAAATATGTCATAATAAATTAATTAATAGATTTTTGGCCTTGAATTAAAGTGTTGTAAGAGATGTGTAAGTTAACTTTTGAGTGTGAAACACTCCACCTTCTTGGAAATTCAAATTTGTCCTTGGAGGCTGATTTTGGAGGCTTGTGGGACAAGTTAAACTTGTCCCATACCTCTTAAATTTAATTACCAACCATACCTATGGTTGGAGAGTTAAAATTAGACTTTTGTAATGCATTTTGGGAAGACAAATTGTAGGTTTTAATTACACTTTTCTTACATGTTTTAATTTCAATCCTTTGGGGTGTGGGCTGGATTAGAGTGTGTAAGTAAACTATCATATTATTTGCCCACCTATTTATTATGCATTGGAGAATGAAGTTGACTTTTGGGGTTGCATGGATCCACCTCATCCTCTTCTCTTCCCTCTTCTATAAAATTTGAATTTCTTGCCTTGTTTTGGGTTGCTTCACTTTTGGGAGACTTCATTTTGGGCGAATTTTCTTGTTGTTTTGAGAGCTCTTGCTTGGAGAAGTTTTGGAAGATTGTTGCATGCTTGTGTTGGGTTGATTTTTAGATTGCTTGCATTGGAAGGAGCTTGTTGTTTTGAACTAGGAACAACTCCATCATGGAGAGGTAAGAGCTTGGCTCTTGAAATGCTCTTCTTTTATTTATGTAAATGTTCTTGTGTGAATGTTTTGGTATATATTGTGGGTTGTTGGGTAGATGGCCTAGGAATGGTGTAGGAGAAGACTATGGGGTTATTTTGTGGGAGGTACAAGTGGTTTTAGGGAGGTATAAGGGTGGAGGGAGTTGGGAATTTGGGTTCCACCTTACAAAGAAATAGCTTGCATTTCTTTACTCGTTATCAGTGCCATAAGAGGTTGGGGAGATATAAGAAAATGTGAGGAATAAGGGGTACTTGGGGGAGGCATAAGGGCATGACAGGTTTGAAATGATATTCATATATATATATATTTTTGGTGGGTTGTACTCAGGTGGTGATACCCATTTTTCCCCTTGGGAGGCATAAACAACATCCCCCATAGCTTCTTGCTCCTTTGGCTTGCTTGATGAAGCCTTAGTATTGTTTGTCATGTGTTAATGTAGTTGTAAAACTACATTCTGTTTTGGACTATGTTTTATTGTAAAAATGTTGCTTGTGTGTTTGTGGAAGCCTGTTGTTGCCATGAGTTGGATCACATCTTTATTGCATTGTGGTTGGGGCTCGGGGGCCCATGAAGAAGGATGGATTCTCCTTTTTATTTGATTTCTTGGTTGGGTGGAGATGGTTGTCTTTCCCCTAATCCTGTTGTGATCAAATTGGAAGAAAGAGGAGTATGCATGTTATTGTTCTAGAGCTGAGAAAAGATAGTTTGACAGTCCCTTGTGTAATGAAATCTCATTGTAACATTTCCCACTTGAAGTGGATGAACTTGTAAATATTTGTAATGGAAAGATGTTGTACTGATTGCAAGTGGAAATTAGAAATGTAAAAGAGTTATACTTTGTATTCTGTTTGGAAAGAATGTGAAAGAATGATACGTGTTTGGTATACTGTATTTTGTAATCAAATGGAAAGGAAGTTGTAAGAGTTCATTTGAATTAATGGAAGTGGTTTTTTCTTGTCCATATGATGTTATTCCATTGGAAATCTGTGTTTATCATACACTATGAATTCCCTATTTTGAAAGTGGAAATGTGAAGCACGTGAGAAGAAAATGTATTATTCTCGTCTTCTATATAATATATGATTTAGAAGGAATAAAAGAAAGAAGTTATAAAGTTGTCTATTGGAACCAACAAATGAATGTAATACTTTTCTCAAATTTCATTGTAGTATTGAATCTGATCATTTCAATGTATTGAAATCTCTGTTTGAAAGGAAGAAATGTGTGTGAGAAAAATACAATATTTTGTCTCTTTGGAATGTGAAAAATTTGAATCGAATTGCATTTTGGTCTTGAATAGTTTGATTAAATCAACTAATGTGTTAGATTGGAATTGGAACGTATTCTAAATACTAGGAAGAAGAAAGTGGCAAATAGACCCATTAAAATTTGATCCCTGTTATTTGTAATTTCAAACTGGCAATTATCTAAACCAAAATGCACAGTTCAAACCTGCAACAATAAAATAACAAATTAAATGATTGAATTGAAGTAGTAGGCCCTAAACGAGTTCAATTAGACAAAAACACTTAAAGGAAATATTTCAAAACTTAGCCAAATCGGGCTCAACCGTTTTGATCTGTTTTGTTGTTAAAATGGTAAATTTTCGAATTGGAATTTAATCAAACAGATATACCTCACAAACTTATCCTAAATCCATCTAAGAACAATTATCCATGTCTATTTGACATGTAGAGAGAGGAAGAAAGTCAAATTGAATAAATCTCACAAGTTAAAATTTACCAGTTCGCACTGTGAAAGCCTGTAGGCTGTTTTCTTAAAATTGACCCCTTAAAATTTATCAAAACCAAAAATTATTAATCTCTATGCAAAGAGGACGTCGAGAGATTTCCAGAAAGTCCTCGTTTTCCCCAAACCGAGCTCTCTATCAAAAGTTATGGCCCTCTGAAGTTTTTCTTCCAAGCGCCAAATTTTGGGAAAATTTCTCAGCGAGCCCTGGCACCCGAATTTTTCCCTTAGAGCTTAGGAAAATTTTGGGAAAATTTTCCAAATTTTCCCCACCACCCTACCGGCCCACATCCAATCAGAGGCTGCCACGTGGCACCATGAGGTGACAAAGAGAGGGGTGGATCCTTTCTTTTACTTAGTGCTTCGAAAAATTTTGGGAAAATTTTTCAACTTTTCCCGCCGGCCCGCAACCAATCAGGTGATGCCACGTGGTGTCACAAGGCATCGGCAGAGGAGTGGGTCCCTTTTTTTCTTTTGTGTTCGAAAAATTTTGGGAAAATTTTCCAAGTTTTCCTACTTTCCGCCGGCCGCAGCCAATCGGGCTGCTACATGGCAACACGAGGTGTCACGAGGTGCAAGTCTATGTACCCTCTTAGCCATTCTGGGGCGTTAACTCAATTTTCACCTCACCGTCCCGCCTTCCCCGCTTTTTCTTAGGAGATGCCATGTGTCCCTTGTGGACTTCATGGGAGCGCGGGCGCAAATATGGCCTTCACCCTGCGCCGGAGAATTTGCAAAATGTCTCCCGCCGCCCGTTTTCCCGTGTTGACTTGTGAAGCACCACGTGTCCCTTGTGAACTGGAGGACCCGCAGGAGCAAGGGGTGCAAATATGGTTTTTTTTCTCCGCACGGGAATTTTTCTGAAATTCCTCCCCGCTGCCCGCCAACCCACCCTTTGGGAAAATTTTCTCCCCTGGCCCGCAAGCTCGCCCTTGGGGAAAATTTTCACCCCAAGGCCCGCCGACCCATAACTTGAAAAATATGAGGAGTTAGGAGGACTTCTTTATATCACTGGAAAGGTGAGGAAATTTCCTATCTAATGGGAGTAATTTAGGAAAAATTTGAATGTGTTAAGGGTGAGAAAATCAAGTTGAAACTTTAAGCATGTTAAGGAGTGAGTATGGTGAGGAATTACCCTTTGAACCTATTTGAAACTTCTAACCCTAAATTTTGGACCTTATGACCTCTAATAATTATTAATAAAATAAAATTATATTCTAGTAGATTAAAATTGTTCCAAAACCTGTTAGTGACAATTGTTGTCTTGTAACATGGTTGTAGATTCTTTTAATCAAAAAAATTATTCCATAATGTTTTCCTAACTAACCCTAAGTTGTTTCTTGGGTCTCAAGTGGGTTATTTTAGCGGGTGTTACACAATGAGCATTTGATATCCTACTCCATGTCCTATGCATGTCACAACTTCGAGCCAAATGTAATTTGAGCATGCAAGTAATATGTAGTTTCATTCCCCAAAAACAACAAACATGTCTCGTACACCCCAAATGGAGAATGCAATAATAGTAGGAAATAATGAAAGAAGGGAGACAACAAATGGTCATGAAGAAGAATTCAACTTTCATACAATATTGAATCATGTTGCATGTGATAAACTCGAATTCATTTATGCATTTTTGGTATAATTAACATCCATAAATGTAAGGATTCAATGTAGAGACTTTTTGGGTATGATACGCATCTCTGAATGTAAGGATTTAATGTATGCAACTTTTTGGTATGATAATCATGCCTAAATGTAGGAAATTATAACCTTATTGTGGAAGAACAAATACATAGAATATATGTAATTGTTTTGGAAAAAAGAAATTCAATACTTACATTTTGTTAACTTCATCGATTCAATATGTAAGTAAATGTTTTTTCAATGTGTACAAATTTTTAATATTCTCTTACAATTTCCTTATTCTTTGTGCAAATGGTTCAACTATATTGTAACAAGTTACATGTTGTAAGTGACCTAAAACACATTCCAAACACCAAAACCATAAACACAAATAATTCAAGAATGATGAGAATAATGAAAAACATGTCATTACTCGAGTAAGGGCATAAATGACCTTACATGAAGAAAAACATTTATTATTTCTTGTAGATGTATGGTGTCAAAAGACACAATTAGAACATTATCACCAATGCTTCGAAAAGAATACTCCCTCATAATCTTGCTTTCATATTTAACTCTACGTAAACAAAAACCCACATGCAATGAGAACATTTGCAAGCAGTGAGCAAGATATCCGATGTTTATTGACAAATACAAAATTACAGCTATATATTCAATAAATGCGAAGTAATTTTAGTGCATAATCAACCAATGAAAATAATATTCACTATGTAAATTCATATATTAATTTCCTAAACATGTGACTTATGTTTATTCATTTATTCTTTAGATGTTATGTGAATTGATACTCAATGTATATATAGATATTCAATGTATATTCAAGCACTCTTTACATATTCATACAATTTTTAGTAGTTATAGTAATTAAATTACAACCACATATTCAATAATTTCTTTGTACATTCATATGATAGAGGGCATGTGTTTTGTATGCAATAGTTGAGTGTACATGCTTGAAAAGACCTTATTTTTACACCGAATACATTGTGTTCGTTCAATTTATGATGAATGGAACATTGAATATCAATGTACATTGAAATCACTCAATATGCATTGAAAATATTGTTGTAATCCTCGATATTCCCTACTAATGTGCTCATTGCATGAAAAAAGTAGACAAAACATCAAAAAGCCACCTTTGAAATATGGGTTGACGTGATGACCCACTTTGCAATTTAAATCAAAGAGAAATATAGCACGAGAAACATAGTTGATGATGGACAAACAATGTGGAGGGTTGAATATGGACAAAGGCGCAGTTAATGGCAACATTGAATAGAGTAATGGTGTGTAGCTAGCTTTCACAGAGCAAATATGTAGAGTGATAGGGAAGAAATGAATTATGTTTATATGCATTTAGGTGTATTTGTAAATTATCAATGCACACTTAAATTACTAAGAGCACACTAAAAATGGTTGTAATTTTGCCTTTGAAAACATCGTATTCCATGGCAAAAGTTCTACCATATATTCAATGTCTATTCAATCATTTCAGTGTTTAGAGCAGAGGCAACAATTGTTGAGCACGTCACGATTCTTTGGACAATTGTTTGTTAGGTGGGTGTATTCAATTAACATATTCAATAATTTCAATGTATATTAAAAGTTTGAATGCATCGTAAAACATGACAAAATTATAGTTGTATATTCAATGTATGTTCAATAATTCTAATGTATATTCAACTAGTTAATATACTATTAATTGTGTATATCCAATTATTAACTGCCTACAAAACACATCACTTGAGAATATTTAGATATTCTCTCGTTAACTAATACTTAATGTATATTCGCATATTCAATGCATATTCAAACATTTTTACATATGCGTAGACATTTTTACAATGTATATTCATATATCATGGGCCACACACACTATATGCAATAATTCATCGTGCATGAATGAGAAAACCCTATTTTTGACATTAAATACACCCATCAATTGAGTTTGTGGAGAACAGAAGATGAAATAAGAAAATGCACCGAAATAACTCAATATATATTGAAAATACTTTTGCAATCCTAGTATTGTTGGCGAATGTGCTAATTACATGAAACCCATAAACAAAAATGTAATAACCACTTAAACCTAGGCCCACCCGATGACCTACTTGGCGATTTGAAACATAGAGCGATATAGCACAACAAACAACATTGAAACACCCAGAGACAAAGCATTTGAGATGGAGATATGCGCCATTTTAAGAGAAAAGAGCACATTCACATTCATCTACAAGCGCCACAATGTGGAGGAGGGTTTTAATGGTAGCATGAATTAAGTAAGGTGCAAAGTTGGCTTTCACGAAGGAGACTAGGCGAAATGCTAGGGATGAATTGAACGAGGCTAGAATGTATTTAGGTTTATTGACTTATGCGTAATTGTCTATGCACCATGTTGAACCATGCAAATTTTTAGGTGGATAAGTTTAGTCGTTGATTTGTCATTCCAAAAATGGTTTTAAAGCACTTCAACTCTTTTGCCCACCACGTGGTACTAAGATGGAAAAAAAAAAAAAATTATCGCTCACAAGAAAATATCTTACATGGCTTTTAAATTTAGTGGTCTCGTTGTACAACAAAATTTTCTCAATACACCCCTAAAGTTAGGGTGCTCATGACTTCTACGTCTCCCTTAATCATTCAATGAAATATATGCATCTCCATCTAACATCCACTACATGCTGACAATTCAAGTAAATTATCTTCACACCTATAAAGTATGTATTATGTAACTATGACTCTTATTATTTACAATGCACCATACATAACAGTAGCATTTTCGTTTTGACTTAATTCCAACATAGTACGGTTTACATGTTTTTAATTTGTCTTTGAGTCTGGTTTAGATATGCGTTATAAATTCAATATTTTAATAATTGTATTGACATGTATAGTCTCCCTTTGAATGTTTAGTGTGTGAAAGTTGATCACCATTAAGTTTTGTATTTTAATGTTTTTGACATTTAGTTCTATGATATAGTTTGATATTTAAATTTTGTTTAGTTTTAATTTAACTTATTATATTGTTATTAATGAATCCATTAGTGGATTAATATTGTTATTTTGGTCTTAAATGTTTTATTGAAATTGTGGTGAGTCTATAATTTTGGTGTTATAAGATTTTGTTGTTTTCATTTGTTAGTATGAGTTGATAAGATTGTTAAATTTTATACATAGTTTTAAACCTTCTCAATTTAATTAAAATTGTGTCATATTTAATTAGTGGTGTTTTGTCCACTGTCGTATTTAATTCTAGGATTTAGAGTTTACATTGAAATTTGTCAATATCTAAAGTCGGAAATTTCTCCTTGTAAGTGGATGTAATATTGGGTGAAGTCGACATTCATGAGTGTGTCAGTCTTGTGGTGAGGTTTTATTATAAAAAATGACATGCCACAAAACTTCAAATTCCATTTATTTGAGTAAACAATATTTCATTGGAGGATGGAGACAATAAAAGTAAAAGGTCAAACGACGACTTCAAATTCACTACTAATAAAGGAGTCGCGTATTGCAATAACAACACACCATTTGCACGAAGCCAACTAACACAAAGGACATTTTCCAAAGTGGATGTGGAAGTTGCCTATGTTGTTCTCGATCGGGAGGCAACAATCGAGAATAGCGACTATAGACAAAAACAATGAGGACCCAATTCTTTCTCAATTTCATTTTCATTTTTTCATGTGTGATGTAATGTGCATAATCCTACTATGTCAATGAGAAGATCAGCACTAACTGAAAATAAGCAAATGTATATGAATGAAATATTTCATGTTTCCTCCGTTGATGTACTTGATGGAGAACTCGTGTGTGCCTATGTGGAATAGAGGATGAACAGGGTTGTACTTTTATATAGTCTATGTAGCCACATGTTTCCTATGGTGAACTACATGGCATGGAGGATGACCAATAGTATTAAACTTCATTTAGTCTTGTAAAAGGAGAGGAATTATATGGTATTCATATATAGTGTAGTGCTTTTATATAGTCTATGTAGTCACATGTTTCCTATGTTTCTTACATGGCATGGAGGATGACCAATAGTATTAAGTTTCATTTAGTCTTGTAAACACATTCCAATGTTCGTACTAGGGAGAAGAATTATAGAAATAATTTTCTAGTACTCATATTTAATAATGTGTGTAAGCTGGTATTTGTTATTAATTAAAAATATAATATTGAGTGTAATTGAATTGTTGAGGAACAACTCATATTAAATAAGTGTGAGAATATACGTATGAGAGATAAAGGTATATGTGTGAGAGAATAAGAAATTATGAGAGATACAAGGAATATGAGTGGATTTAGATAATGCCCATCTCATTACCTTTAGGAGATTGAAAGGCTATATGTATGTAATCATCTCTATTAAAAAAGTGAACAATTATTGTGTTAATTTGCACCAAAATTTACAATCTTCCATTGTATACAACTACTTTTTCCTTACATGGATAATTGGTTAAACATTAAAAATGCATGATTTTCATCCCCACACGTGATTATGTATTTTTCTATTTGCTTTGCATCTGACTGAAATTTCCTTCCATTACTTTTCACGATTTCCTCTGATTAACAAATAAAAAATAGCAAATTATTACATAGCTTGAATCATTGCACATAATTTACCCTTAAAGGAGTGTGCACAGAAGTGCAAGGATTAGACTCACCAACCCAGACATGCAACAAGCAGAATTAACACTCTTAATGTGACATGACATTGCTCATAACAGTACATACTAACTTGATAACTTCAACTACGATATTAATAGCTCTTTTTTACTAAGTTCAATTTGGGGGTCTATAATGATTCTATTCTAAGGCACTCACCTTCCATTATATCTAAATAACAAAACAAGAAGCTCGCTAGGGTGGTAATTCATGGGAGCCCTAAAACAATAAAACTAGTATGAGAGAGAAGGGAAAGCCTCATTTCTGCGGAGCACTATCAAGAATTTTGATATATTATTGAGGCCGGCCTTGATTTTATTTAACTCTTTTCCTAACTTCAACTGTAATGCAGTGTGGAAACTCACCATAGAGATTATTTCGAAACAAATACAAGGTATACTAGATAAGATAATCTCAAACGAGCAAGGACTAGTTGAAGGGAGACAAGTTTTAGATGGGATAATATCATAATTGTGACCAAGAGGCAATTCCTTGCTTGCACAAACCAAAGAAAAAGTCTATTCATGAGTTGCATATGTCAAATGGTTTTGAACAAGCGGAATGAACCTTGCTTCAGAGGATATTTCAATCTTTTCACTTCAGGTTGGAATGGATTCCTTGGATCTTGCTATTTGACCTCCCTTTTTACAGCTCTATTAAAAGGCTCTCCTCTTTCGACCATGTTCCAAGTTACTTGTGTTATGCAATAGGAAGACCTGCTTTCTCCCTACCTCTTCACCATCTTAGCAGAGGGTTCAGGCAGATATCATGATAGTCTTCACTTACGTCAAATGTTTTTGAACAAGTGGAATGGATTCCTTGGATCTCTTGTTATTTGACTTCTCCTTTTACAGTTCTATTAAAAGGCTCTACCCCTTGACCATGTTCCAAGTTTCTTGTGCTATGCAATACAAAGACCTGCTTTCTCCCTACCTCTTCACCATCTTAGCAGAGGGTTCAGGCAGATACAACGATAGTCTTTGCTTATGAATAGCTCAAAGAGCTTTTTACGGCAGAAGGTATCCAGAAACACACCCAGCTCTAGTTTGTGATACCTTATCAGGAGAAAACACCATGACAGATACCTGGGTTATCTTAAGAGGTTGGGATACTTTTATCAGAGCTTCCAAGCCCAGTTATTAATGAATATCATGTTCTTTAATATTGACAAAAGAATCCAGATACGAATCCAATGATGTATGCTAGAGGTTTTTAATTCGAGAGAGTCGCTACTAATTCAGATATGGGATTTCTATTGTGTGCCTCTCAACTCAAACAAGGGGATTAGGAGTAAATGTTAAAAGCAGGGCAAGAGTCAACCATGGGACAAAAAAGGTGGCTCTCTTTGTTAGGTACATTTGTGCTCATTAAATCTATTTTGCAAGGCCTCTTCATCTCTGCTATTGCAATCGCCGAATCCATTCTTTGAGAAATGGATGAAATACATATAAAAGTTTAAAGAGCAGAGGATATGGTTAAAAGAAAATGGCATTTGGTCGAATGGAATCAAGTTTGCCTTCCTAAGAGGAATGGAGGGCTTGGGTGTACCCAGCCTAATAATGTGGTTATGGAGGCTGAGTTCTAGCTACAAAGTTTATGTAGAAAGATCATGTTCCATGAATACCTGCAATTATAGCAGAAAAATGATATCCCCAAAGAGAGCTGAGGATCTCCCATATAGCAATGTCTTAAGGCTGTCTTATTAAGAGAGGCTTGGTTTGGATAATTAGAGATGGGACTCAACCAGCCTTTTGGGATCGTGGCTGGAACCAACACCCTGCATCAATCTGGTCATACCCGATGCTGGAAATTTTGACAGGGCATTAGAGAGTCTTAAGTCTATGTTGAGATCAAAGTCTCTAAAGGCTCGATACATAGCAGGTGGATTCTAAAGGAAATATGGCTCAATGATGAATTCCCTGAGCTAAAGAGCCTCTTGTGGGTTATCCTACAAAATAGAATGTGCCTTATGGTACGGAACATGACAATCTTAAGTGGGGATTTTATGGCAGTGAGGATGTTTATAAATAAAGAAGGGTATAATATTCTTGCAGGATGAAAACAATAACTGTGGGCAGTGTAAAGAAACCTGAATGTTTTCACAAGGTAAAGACCATTATCTGGCATTCCCACCACACATGTTAACATAGGTCAATCTTATAAGCCCTTCCTAGCTCTATCGCAGTAAGTGTCATACAGAAACAAGAGACTACCTTTTATCACAAACCCAATTTCTACACAGGCCTGGAATATACTCCTCTTTCCTGTAGCTCCATAAACCTTCATATAAGGACTGGTAATCTTGGAAGTTATAGGAGAAGCCCCCATTTAGATTAGCAAGTATGCAGAAGGCCTAGTTGCTCAAACTGAGGTGATTATTGGGAAAATCTGGTTAGAAAAAAATCGACGTGTTTACATGAACAGCTTTTACTCCTAACAATTTGGGAGGAAAATAGTCAAGGGCATAGACGAGACTTCTGCAGTGTAGCTGAACTTTGCGGAATCGCCAGGCTGTGTAGTTGAGGTGGACATTCTTTCTAAGATGGGCTTTCCTCCAAAACTCCAAAAGCTTCCGCATTCAATGCAAATAACTCTTGCACATTTAGAGAAGATTTTTAAGGCCAAATATAACAGCTTTTTGTTCATATGATTCCTATTTCTCACTAAGATACTTCCTCAAGTGCAAGACCACACAAAGATTCACAAAATATTGCACAAAAGGTAGATTCGGTTTCCACTAAATTGCTCTTGCATATAGAAAGAATGCAAAGATTTTACTCGTGGGATTTAGATTTAATAAGGGAAAAGTTACAACAGACATCAAGTAACCAACAAATTAGTGGTCATTACAATGTGAAATGTCAGCTCTCCGATGACTAGTAAATCTCCTTCTCTTTGCGTTTAAGAATAGGTGGATCAATGTCAACACCCATATTCATAGCTGTCCCTGCAATTATTCTCATAGCTGTTTCAACTGTAGAACAGTTCAAATCTGGCAGCTTCTCTGCTGCAATGGCACGTAATTGCTCAATTGATATCTTCCCCACTTTCTCATTCACAGGGTCCTTAGAACCTTTTTCGGCCCCTGAAAGAAATCTCAACAAAATTATAAAATGTCAACTGCAACAACCATAAAAAAGTTACAAATTTTGGTTAAAATCCAACGCAATTGTGTGCTAGACAGAAGTCCAGTGGCATAGCCAAATGCAAAATGAACAAAATAAGAAATGAATGCAACATTAAAAATATGGAATGAAAACAATGACATTTTAAATTTAAACATCCTGCTTCTCGATAAGGGCTATGCCTTTCAGGACACCATTCGTTATTTATCTCCAAGATCAAAGACGCGTGCTGAGAATTCTCACAAATTGTAACATGAAAACGAAAATCATGTCCAATAAATTTCACTTTCAGATTAGTAAGTTAAGATTCAAGAGTTCAACCTCAGTAGGACAAGTTGTGACTTCTCATTATGACAATAAGTACCTCTGAAATGGGCGTGAAACAGATGTTATGCAGTCATCTCCAACATATACAAGGTTAAATACAAGAGGAGAAGACAGTGACAGTAGTTATAAAAGACTAAGATCAAGTTTACAAGAGGCTTCCCATTTCCCCAAAAGCCTAAAGAATAAAGCATATTTGTTTAATTCCAAATAGAATGTTTGCCCACCCTGTTTACTAAGAGCTTCCAATTCTCCCAGCAACATAAAGAATAAAGTATGTTTGTTTAATTCCAACTAGAAAGTTTGCCAACCCAGTTTGAACCCTACTGACAATCCCAACGGGCCACCATAACTACAATTTCTACAGTTAAAAAAGCTACTTTTTAGCTAGACAAAAAGCGATTATTCTGGGACATGTACCACGTCCAAGCATTTGTTTGGAACCCTAAGAATCAAATTGACTGTCATCCTTGTAAAAGAAGGGAAGTTGGTTCTTCGATAATCACATAGCATCTTAAATCCAAACCCAAAAGCTGCGAAATAAATCACTGCAGCCTGTATTAAGATTGTTGAGTTATTGAAAATGAGCACACCATGGGAAATGGCATCACCCTGCAGAAAAGAATTGTCAAACAGAAGTGGGGGTTGGCTAACCTTATCACAAGATTATGTAGTTATCAAGCAGTTGAATATATCACCCATAAGGACACATAAATTAGCACCTTAATCCCCACTGATTTGAAGGAAAGGCACCAACTGAAACTTTAAACAACGTATAGCTAATGAGGACTATAAACTTGAATAAGAAAAAAAAACTTTGCAAACCTTTAATGTGCGAGCATTAACACCATGTACTGTCCATTAACTAGTGTGAAAAAGCATTAACAACAAATTTTTACAAAGGTTTGAGGAGTCTATCCCCTTGGTGTGAAACAGAGTTGAAAAACAAAATGGGCAGTAAGTGTAGGCCATAAAGGCATTGGAAGATATCTCAAGTGCTGTGTCATGAAAAAGCTCCCGTGGGGCAAAATGGTTACGGTTTAACAGAATGCTGCTACCCTGCACTAGCCTATAATAATGGTTCATCTAGGGATAAGCAGTATATGCATATGAAGATTTTAGGTTTATGTGAACTTCAAGAGTCCAATCTGCTAAAAGTGACAAATTCAATATTACCTCATCAAGTGATACTTTTACAGAGAATCTTAGGTACTAAGTTAATTTAACAACAGCCCCCTCTGCGCACATCCCCACTAACGGGTAAAGGGGATACCAGTAAAAAGACCCTTAAAGCCGGAATCAAATGGAAACCTCCTCTAAGCCTCTGGAAAGTTTCTAATAGCTAAGTCTTGATGGAAGAGTCACTGGCTCAGCAGAGAGTGGAAAGATAATCAGAGATTATGGGTGGATATCAGAATGTCTTATGCTTTAGATCTAGACAAGAACACCAAAAGCATAGCTGAGGTTAAGGCTCTAGCTATAAGTCTGAAGATAATCATTGATGATGGCATATAAAACTTCATAATTATATGGAGCAACTCCAACACTATTATTGAGAGTCGTAATGTGTTACTAATCACTAACCCAACTGGAAATTAAATTATTAAAGATTTTCTTCCCCATCCTCCTTCATAGAGTTTTTGTTTATTCACTTTCTAAAGGAGGGCTATTAAGTGGCTGACCATTTGGCTAATAAAAGCATGGCACCAGCCTCCAATGATGGCCTTGATATTTGGAGTCAATTTGCAGGCCGTGCTAGCCTTAATGAAAAGGACAACTATTAAGATACGAAGTGTTGGCTATTCAATAATGTGCTTTGGTCACATTTGAATTATATAGTTTTCAAGGACTTGAAAGGAGGTGAAAAAGACATTTATGATTTACAATCATGGCCCAAACATAAACATCAAAATCGTTAATACGTAGCAGTCGAGACAATCAAAGTTAAGAACCTAAGCAGAGCTACTCCATGGGATATCTGTCTCATGAATTCTTATATAGTCTTTTCGGAACTGAAAAGTTGTAACAATCGAATGGACAGCTCCCAAAGTGAAAGTTGGGAAGTTTTGGGACATTTGATTTCAGCTTTGAGCTATCATCCTAGTATATGGAGCCTATTCATTTCAACTATTTGCTGCTTTGAATCCTGACTGTGCAGACGTAGGAGATTTTTAGCTTGTGGTCAATTCCCGTTCAACAACAGTGATCCTGGTATTTATTCTCCTGTAACTGGTCTTATAGTCAGAGAAAGTTGAACAATTAAGGCACTATCCTAAAGTTCCCAGATGTTTAAATGAAGTCTAATTAGTATTAGAATAGCCTTCAACTTCAATAAACAGCTGTTTAGTCAGATTTTTCAGTTTTCCTAGGACTGAAGTGCTTATATGCCCCTTAAAGAAGATAAAATCAGGAAATCAATTCGGGTCTTTTTGGACAGTTTCTGTATGCTTGCACTGTGGCCTTTGCATGAACTTTTATAGCACATAGAAGATTTTGAGTTCTGTTTCCTGCTCTTTGGCTGGGTTTATATATTTCGTTACAACTCTTGGGGTTTCAGCTTCACTATCTCTATTTCAAATCATTGGGGGCTGGCTTTCCTGTCTGAAGGTGGTTCTTTGACTTTCTATGGAGTCATGGACTACAGTTTTCTATTTTTTATATTCTTTCATTACGTAAGGTAAGAATTCTCGGGCCTCATAAAGGCCTTATCCTGCAATGCATGGAGGGTATTGCCCAAAAGAGAAGAAGGGTTTTTCTATTCAAGAGGGCCCACAAAGAAATTTCTTCTGCCTCTGCTGAAGGAAAGAAAAAGAGGGCTTCTCCAAGCCATCCATCACATACTTCTGATCCTGTTCCAGTAGTTCAGGACTGTGTGCACCCTCCAATAAATGACCCACGTGATATTCATTGGAGGCAGAAACAAAACGAAAATTTTCATGAAGTAACACAATTGTACAGTGACAAAAGATTTGGGTGCCAATGGAGAGAAATGATTGAATTTAAATTCTCTGCTCTTAATCTTGAAAAGCAATACAGGGAAGCTATGAAACAGAAGATAAACAGATTTGTCATTCATGAATATGTAATGGACACAATTGACCTGGGGCTATAACACATAGAAAACCCAAACAAAGCTGAGACACTCCTGTGGAAAACAAGGTTGAGAATCTATGCCAAAATGTGGCTTTATCCGAACCAGAAGACACATGCAATCATTGCTAAGTCTATAGAAGTTAACATTTTGCCCTCTTGTGATGGTAGCTTAATAGCTAGTATATTTCAAATTTAAAAAAATGCACAAGTGAGATTTTGATTATTTACCTTGATGCTCCACTAAAGCAAGGCAAATTGGAATATATTCAAAAGAAATTGGCCAATCATGTGAGGTTAAACCTCACTTCCCACTATAGCAAAAAAGAGGTAAACAAAGATGAATAGACTGAAAGGATGGGGAGTTCCTCATTCAGTCAATGAATATGCATGGATGGCTTTCCGTGGAGAATTCAGAGCTCTCCTGTTTATGGTTTCTTTCCATGTAGTTTGATTTACTCCAGATTCTAGATAACCGGGTACGGCACTGCAAGGTCCGGGTACAGGTATGTGCCCTGGTACAACGGGAGGGTACCACTTTGGACCATGGCGACAAACGGCTAAAAAGTAACTTTAGTTACTTTTATTTTAATGTAATGTCCCCTCCGTGGAATAAGGGTCAAGCGAGTCCAAGCCATGGTCATATATTAGGGGCTCTTTTGCCTTGGAATGTATATAAGGGGCCACATGGTACTAATAGTCGTGAGCGTTTGGGAGGAGAGCGACTTTTTAATATACATTTTATTGACCCTCCCTTCTGGGGCTCTTTTGCTTAGAATGTATATAAGGAGTTCGGGAGAGAAAGGAGAGCACTTTTGATATACATTTTGCTACACTTAGCCGCTGGAGTGGAGTCAAATCCCACAGGACCCTAGCTTCGGTGGTGAGAGACCCGTCCCTAGCTAGCAGGGCATTCTTCGGTAGTGAGAGATCTACCCTAGTCTGTCATTTTGGAGCCGCTTTCAGGGGTGTGTGCAGAGACATTAATGAGGTTTGAGAGGAAGGATCTCAAGGGTCTTGGGGCATTTGGGGAAGATAAGCGAGAGGGCTCAGATCGATTCACGGCAGCCATTTGGGTGGGCGTGGCAGCACGTTGAAGGCACCTCCATCATTTTCCGACCCCATTCCAAGCGAGGCGACTTGTCAGACCTTTATTTGGGGGTTTTCCAATGGCCGTTTCTAGATCTGAAGGTGCAGCCTTTATTTGGAGGGTTTTCCAGTCGGCCATTCCCAGATCTGAAGGTGGAAATACTATTTCCTATATCTGTCATTGTTATTTCCAAAGACCCTTAATTTTTGCTCTCGGTATTTGGAGAGTTACGAGCCTCTGTAGTTTTCCCGCTATCTAGGGCACATTGTGCTTTTTCTGGCAGCAGTTTAATCTCTATAAAAGTCTCAAAAACAATTTCCTTATGTCCTTTATAATAATATCAAGCTCTATTTAAATTTTCAAGTATTTGGGTGGACATTTTGGCAAATATTAAGTTTCTTTAGTTCGTTGTCCCAACTGTAAAAATCTGGTAAAATCAGTATTTTATGTGGCTGCAAGTTTTCAATATTTTGTGCATTTTTAAGTGGTATCCCATTAGGGATATTTCAAAGTGGTATCGAGAGTTGTTCCTCCAACTGTGTGGGTTAAATATGGTAGTTTGGAAAGATCTCAATGGGGGTTTATGAAGGAAATGTTCACCAACATGGTGAAACAACAGGAAGCCACTAACCTTTATTTGAGTCAGCTCACTCAGAATGTGAATCAAAACAGATCTAGGGACAATAAGGAACATGGTGAGAACAGTGATAAAGGGCGGCCAATAGAGGTGTTTGATGAGGATTCTTGTTGGAGGAAATATCAATCTTTGAGTAAGGGTTTCAGAGATAATATGTCATTTCCAGATTATTGCATAATGAAGATTGGTAGCAAGCCCAAGCAAGATCATCATATGTCGGTACCTGAGTTACAAAGGAACTCACTTGAAGAAGAAGAAGCTTCTAGAGAAAAAGGTATGATTTCCATTGAGAAAAATAATCGCATTAGTGAAACTTTGCTTGTTGGAGAAATTATTCCAGCTCAGGAGAAGGAATTTGTATATGCAAGCAAAGAGGATGTAATGGAAACTCTAAAACGGTGTGAGGAATGGAATAGCGGAGCTAGAGCTACTAGATTGATAGCCGCCAAGCAAGACAACACCAACAAGAGTTCAAGGAAAAGATGTGGGCAAATGATGCAAGGAAGCCTACACCCACGAAAGAAGACTCTATGGAGCAGTTGGCACATGAGGAGGAGCCTCACATGGACACTTGTGTAAAATTGCAGCCTGCTGTAATTTCCAAACCAGCAACTTTTGATCAGCTTTCAGATACTTTCAACAGGCACTCGGGCAACAATGTTGGGGGCAGCTCAACATATGTCTATCTTGAACACACGGAGGACATTGATGGCCTTGAAGGGTATGAAGAGCACACTAATGTGTCTTATTTATTGTCGCCTATTCCAATTTACTTCCATCATGAGATGCATGGTATGGTAGATGACGAAGTCTTCATCATGGAGTTTTTGTTGACCATTGCTCCAACTATGTGTATATGAGCATCTGGTGGATGATATATGGTGGCAAGTTTTAGCTCACTTAACAAATACAAGGGCTCATGGGCATTATAAGCTATGGGATCCTAGTAATATGTGGCAATTATCCAAAACTAACAATTCTGATGTTGAAAACTTTGTGACTGATTTCATAAGCCAAAGAAGGAATTCAAATGTGTCTTGTGTTGGCAAGCACGATTCCTTCATTGGGGACTCCGGTTCAAGAAGGGAGAGTAACTCTCAAGGTACTAGCGTTGGTTTTCTGATTGCTAAAAAGGGTAAGAGAATATTTTTTAATCATCTTCAGCCTGCTGGACTGTGTATAACAATAGTCATAAAGAGAGGAGAAAATGTTTTATTAATAGAGCCCATGACTGATTTTTATACCAGCTACATGGTGGAACCCTTGGAAGGGTTAGTGGGGGCATTTGGTCCTCAAAGTGCTCAAAGAATCAAGGTGCACTTTGTTGTTAAAAAAGAAGAGTTGAATTCAAGGTGCATTCATGACTTTAGCATCCTAAGGTATGAGAATGGTTACCATCTTCCTAGCTTGTTGAGTTCTCCTATGTTGTTGCCATGTTTCTATTATTTGGGACAACATTTACATGCTTGGATGATTGAGGAAGACTATTTCATAATCACGTTTCAAGGTATGCTAGATGGAATAAACACATCTTCCATTCACATTGCTCTTGATTCAGCCAATAAACATATGTTGGCAAAGAAAATAATGCAGGGGCCCATGATATTGAAAGGACATGAGGTATGTGGTGTATTTATTGTGGTTGAATTTGCTAGAGGTAAGGCTGTTTTTGGGATGCAATGGTTGCATGATGTTAAGGAAAACGATGATGCATGGGTTGAAAAATCAAAGGAGAATGAAGATGTTGATCCTATATCAGAAATTCTGAGTTGCAAAGGTATGATGAGCAGCCCCAATTATGCTATTTCAGATGTGTTGTCTTCTCTCATGACGAGAATCCATGGGTACAACAAAGGGTATGAAGTTCCTTATGATAAAGTTTATGGATGCATGAGTTCTAATATTGATTTCCCTTTCTCTTGCATTTACGGTGAAATGAAAATATGGGGAAAGAGAATAAAGTATGATGAGGGAGCAGCCATGTGTATTCCCAACATACAGGAATTGATGAGTTATGTCCATGGAAAGATATGTCTTGCACAAAGAAGGTAACTCATTTCTTTATTGTCATTAAGAGATGTGAAGTACTTGAATGTGTTTGTACATTTGGGTTACTTGAAGTTGGAATCATTCATTGGACATATTGGCTTCCATCTTTTGGGAAATTTGCATTCATCCCTCATGTGGATAAACTAAAAATTTTCAAGGAAAACAAAGAAATCAGATTTCAGGGTATACAAGGGCAGATCGCAAAAGATGTGATTGGTGAAGAAAGAAGCATGTCGTTGCAGCGGTCGAATTGTGAAGGAATGCAGCCTCTTGTGGGTCATGGTGACATCACAAGGTATGAGACAAGTGGGATATTTGATGACTCCTATTCCGACGGGTTGTTTGCTGCAGACACAGAGCACACCATGATGACTTATGAGGAGAGCAAGGGTGACAGAGGTGAGGAGATAGAGACTCGCGAGATGGATGATGGAGATGGGGTTGCGTTGGATATAGTGCTAATGCGGGGAGGAGGAGACTTTCCTCGGGAGATTATAGCCACATTGTCTAGTACTCTGATGTACAAGGCATTTAGGATTAGAGGAGTTATGCAAGGTCAGCAAGTTGGGGTACTCATTGAGAGTGGGGCAACCCACAACTGTATTGATGCCTCATTGGTTGAGAGGCGAGGATTACAGACAGAGGATTTTGAGGGCCTCAACGGGGTTATAGCCAATGGAGAGTCTATGAGGGGCACATGGCGGGTTCCCCAAGTGAGCATCATGATGGGTAACTATACAGTTACCGATGATCTCCACATCGTTGGTATGGGAGAGACCAACATAGTGCTGAGAGTGCAGTGGCTTCACTCCCTTGGTGAGTTTCGGACTAACTTTCAGATGATGGAGCTGAAGTTTAAATCCGAGGGTAGGAATGTGATTTTGAGGGGATTACCTACAGGAGCACCTAGGGTGGTTACAACTGAGGGGATGGAGAGGACGTTCCGGCTTGGTGAGGAGTTTAATTATTGCGGATCGATGTGGAGAATGATGGATGTGGGTGTGACCAGCAATGTTGCACATGAGACAGTTACAGAGATTGGGACTACAGGTTCAGATCATCCGAGTTTATCATTATGTTGGTCATCTGAAGTTTCGGTAGACTGGAGATCTCATTTGCTTGTTGAGTACTCCAAGAACCGACACTCTTGTGAGATTCTGGATGGCCACATACAGGATGATGACAAGCTGCAGATTGGAGGATGAGATGATCTTCTCTCGGGAAGATGGAGCCTTGTGTCAGATTCATGGTGGAGGATGGAGATATTGCGACATGTGCATTGTTCTTCCGTGACTGGGCGCTTGAGCTTCGATGAGACCTACAGGCTCATGTCTGAGAGGTTCATATGGCAGAGGTTGAGGGAGGATCTCCTCAACTTTATACAGGCATATACGGTTTGTCACTATGACAAGTCTGAGCTTACGGGACCATGTTTTTTTGAATCGACATGGGACAACACTCCTATGCTTTTTTGCTTCTATGCCCGGTGAGCACCTCACCCACGTGTTAATCAGTGGAGAGACGAAAGTGACCCATGGTTATTCAGTAGGTTCACATTCAACGCATAGGAGGTGGACTATATGGAGCTGATATTGCCGGTTGACTGTCTGCTGGAGTCTTGGGACTTTTCCTCCACGGGACACATCGAGATACAATATGAGGAGCCTGGCTCTCACACGAGTGCAGGTCAGGTAGGAGAGTTAGCACCATTTGTGCGTAAACAGGTTGTTTCACAGGCTGATACGGGGATTCTACAGGATTCAGAGTGGACTTTCATACCCAGGAGTTGGTTGGAGAGGCCGTGAGTGATCCCGTGATGACAACCTTGCATTGGCAGGGATTGGACCGATTGGAAATTTCGGTGCGGGCACCAGTGGAGAGACGGTTTGGGTATCATTCTATTTCACGGTTTCGTGGTTACCTCGGATTACATGGATCCTTGGTGGATGACAGGGTGAGGTGGAGAAACTTACGACACGGTATTCAGTTGCTGCAGCAGAGACAGGTTAATGCTTGGGGTCAAGCATTTCTCGGGAAGGGAGGACTGTAATGTCCCCTTTTCCTGCGCCAAAGGCCTAAGGGTCAAGCGAGTCCAAGCCGTGGTCATATCCAAGGGGTGGGGGACGTTGGGGGCTACTGAGAAGGGGCCGCATGGTACTAATAGTCGTGTTTGGCGTTTGGGGGTCACTTTGGACCTTGGCGACTTAAACGGGAAAAAGTAACTTTAGTTACTTTTATTTTATTGACCCCTCCATGGAATGAAAACGTGTCTTGGTCTATTGGGGCTCTTTTGCCTTGGAATGTATATAAGGAGCTGGGAGAGAAAGGAGAGCACTTTTTGATATACATTTTATTGACCCCTTCTCGTGCATAATTGTTGTTGTTGCATCTACAACTTGTGGAGTCAAATCCCACAGGACCCTAGCTTCGGTGGTGAGAGACCCGTCCCTAGCTAGTAGGGCATTCTTCGGTAGTGAGAGATCTACCCTAGTCTGTCATTTTGGAGCCGCTTTCAGGGCCGTGTGGTAGAGACATTAACAGAGGTTTCAGAGGAAGGATCTCGAGGGTCTTGGGGGCATTTGGGGAAGATAAGCAGAGGGGCTCAGATCAGATTCGGCAGCCATTTGGGCTGGGCGTGGCAGCACGTTGAAGGCGCCTCCATCATTTTCCAACCCCATTCCAAGCGAGGCGACTTGCAGCCTTTATTTGGGGGTTTTCCAGACGGCCATTTCCAGATCTGAAGGTGCAGCCTTTATTTGGAGGGTTTTCCAGTCGGCCATTCCCAGATCTGAAGGTGGAAATACTATTTCCTATATCTATCATTGTTATTTCCAAAGACCCTTAATTTCTGCTCCGGTATTTGGAGAGTTACGAGCCTCTGTAGTTTTCCCGTTGTCTAGGGCATGTTGTGCTTTTTTCTGGCAGCAGTTTAATCTCTGTAAAAGTCCCGAAACAGTTTCCTTATTCCTAATATGTCCTATTTAAATTTTTATAATTTTAATATCAGATCGCTCCCAACTAAAAATTTAAATTTTGCAAGTTTTCAATATTTTGAGTAGTGGTATGGGCACAAACAAGAAATACCACATGCAGCTACCACTCGAGACTATTTGGAACATACAGGAAACACTTCCTGTGGCTGCCAGAGAAGGAGGTGCTAGCCTCAGAAGTTGGGATTTAGTTTGAAACAACACTTCACGATTCTATTCAACTGCCCCACAAATCCTGCTTAAAAGCCCAAAAGTAATAATGTTTGTCTTAGGATTACATTATGACTGAAGAAACCAAAGACAGGCGAACAAGAGAGTTGTTATATGATTGAACTTCCCCACTTTAAATTCATATGTTATGAAGACATAACAATTGAAAAGGGGAATAGCAATAAAGCCACAACTTGTGGGAAAAGTTGAAACAACATAACAGCCCATTAAATGTAGTGACAGTGGTCACATGCTAGATATTGCATGTATTCTACCTTTGGCTAAACACAGCTGAATCACCCAATCAAGTTTTATTGAATAGGCACAAGTAGAGGGTTAGCCATTTCTTGAAACAATCAGATTCATTCACAACCTTAGTAGAGTAAGAAATAGTAATTTAGGAAGTTGTGTGGGACTGATATTACTTAGAAAGTTAGAAATTATATTGATGTCCAGAAATGACCGAAAGCACATCACTGAGATAAAAGAGTGCATTCAGTTATAAAAGAGAAGTGCTAGGGTAAAGGTACCTTAGATAACAAAAATTAACCAAGTACAAAGCACTCAAGAAATGTAAACATAACAATGGAGTAAAACTAAAACAGTTAAACCCCAAACAATAAAAGATAAGATAAGCACATATAGTCCTGCAAGAATCGGAGTAGTTCACAAAGATGAAAGCAAGAAATCATGATAGGAGATCAGCAATGGCATATGTGTGCATGAAGGCTCAAGCCCAAAGAACAACCACAACCAACAACGTCATTCTATCACTGCAACAAGGCTAACACAAGTCTTGATAAGACTCGGGAGAATTTTCGGGCTGACGAGGCCAAGCTGAACAATACTGGGATGAAGTCAGGAACACCCTCTAGAACTTCTTCTAAAATCTATGGCCAATGCACCTCTAGTGGTAGAGGAATGCATGCCTGCCTCCATGACATGTCTTGCAGACAAGGGAAAGGTGCTTGACACCAATATGAAGCAGATCCACTCCACCTACCCTGAGAATGGGATAATCTAGTAGCAATATGCAAAGAGGAACATCCACTCATTTGTCCCCATCTAAGTGTGAATTGGACATATCCAAATGGCCCTAACCGTCTCCACACCTGAAATGGGCTGAAAGAAGGAAGAAATCAGTGTGGTAACTCTATAAGTTCCTTGTAAGGATTATGTTTGAGAATGACAACCTCTCAAAGAAAAAGTGCCAATCATCTGATTTCTCCCCATTTAATGTGAATCAGAGGTATTCAATGTGCACTGTCTCCAATGCCTGAAGTGAGCTAAAATAAGGAAAATAATAAATATCAGTGTGACAATTCTAGGGGTCGCCTGTAAGCTAGGTGCTGGTACAGGTATGGATACAAGAACCTGGTATGCCAGTATAGCAATTTTTGGGGGGGCTTCGGTATGGCCGTACAAAAATATACATAATATTAAAAATAAGCAAATTAACCATATAGTATGCATCGAGTAAACAAAATAAGCTAAATAACCACAAAACATAATGATAATTCAAATGCCGAATGTCACGATATTCATTTAGAATAAGTACTTAGAACTTAGGAAAAAGAAAAAAAAGGAACAAAATTGTTTTTTATGGCAGGTACAAAATTGCTTTTGGTTTTAAGAGGCTAGGAAAAAAAAGAATGAATTTGAGGCTCTTGGCCTTGGTTTTATCTGGGAATCTCCAATACATAAAAGCTATGCATTTAGAAGCATTTAATTTTTCTGTTCCTCGTGTGTTTGCACAAGCATGCATGTCTTAAGTAGATGTTAACCATGGTAAGTGTGGATCTCAAAATATCTTGTTTGTACATTTGTGCATCACAACTAAGAGTCCATTTATCATAACGAAAAACTTATTTCTATTGCCTGCAGATAATCACAAGGTATTTGTGGACAATAGTGTCAGGGTTTAACACATTGAATGCAGTGTCTGCTGTAGGGTATTTGTTTCTATGTAAATGAAAAATGTAATGTTTGTAACTGATCTATACTCATGTTTCTAATTCATATTGTTAGTTGCATATGTGATGAACTTGTCATTACTCCACTCTTGGTGTGGATTTAATACTGGCCCATGCCATTATTGCGCCTATCAAATATTGACAACCATGTGGTTGTCAATTAAGTTTTTATTTTAACTGTAAGTGGATTCTATTAATGAGCACTCACCCAGCCAAATATTTGCAAACTTACAACAGCATAGCAGGTGGACTTAGAACAGTTAACAGAGAGATCTAATTCACCATGCCACAGGAAAGGTGAGCTGGCAGGTTACAGTATTTGCTCTGTCATAAACTACTAATAATTGTCTCAGGTCAACTTCCTATAGAACGTATTTGGTCAGAGGATCTGTACCAAGTGAAAACACAATTGTTGCCTTGGAATGAAGCTATAAATAGACTTCTATTATCTTCAATATTCTTGAATGTTAGGAAATCATTATATAATAGTGCTCCATTGTAATAGTTTATATATTTGTGAGGGTTGTTGATTAATTAGTTATATGATTTACGTGTATAATGGTTGTTATAACCACACACGTAAATAGGTTTGGAGGTATATTGGGTGGTTGTGAGAACACCCGTAGAATAGTGTGCTGGAGAGATTTGTGGAGTTTGTTCTCCTTGAATGTAGGAAAACTCTTCCTATATGAAATTAATCAATGAATAATCTCTGTGTAAATCTGCTCCATCAACTTCATTTGGTATCAGAGCAAACATCTTTGAAGGCTATTGCATAAAATGAGTCTGTGAGTGATAGAAGGGGCAAACTCAATTCTGTCGTTGCCCCTGTCGATGGAAATTAATATTTGAAGGATTTCATGTGCAGGGCAGTGTGAGTCAAATTCATCTGGTTACATTATAAATTTATAATATTAAGCTTGCCAAGATTAGTTTATAATTTCCACATGGTCGGCTTTTCTAGGATTTACTAAATAAGTTCTTGACAACAGTTTCATTGAATTGTATCGGAGTGTCCCTGCAATATTTGTGTGGTCTGCATACCTGATCACGTTGCACCATCACCCTACCACATTGCGTTGGAAGTTTGATCAATATAGCGGCCTATTCTGTGGAGAAATGAACTGACAGAGTAGTATTCTAATCCATACTCGTTCGCATATCTGATCATTTCTTGAGTCAGATCTATATTCATTAATCAAATCCTTGCATGCAGCCTGTGCACATTTGACAGATACAGGTATATATTAATACACTACCGCTTATTCATCGAGTTATTTGTATTGACTTTTCAAGCTCGCCCAAGTAGAGGTGCATTATTCTCTTTCTGGAGACGACTTGCATATTGAAATCATAAATAGTTGAAACTTGCATCTGAAAATCAGATTTGTTTTGATTGCAATGTTAAATAAAAATCCGAGTTGGGCTTGGTGATTTGTTCGAGTTGGGCTTGCAAACAGGCTGGTCGGCAAACTTGGCTTCTACGATACACTGAGAAGCCATCTGTTTGCAATGAATCATACATTGGAGCACTATAGTCTGAATCTGCATTCAAGTTTAGTCTTAGTGGTTACATCATATTTTAACTACTCCTCCATTGGTATAAATTGGAGAAGGATCTTTCTTGTGTCTTCATTCTATGCCTTTGTCATAAAGATAATTGAAAGTTGTTCTCTTGGAGCCCCCTTGTGTTTGTGATAAAGAAATGGATTTGCAAGTGCAATCTGTTTGGGTTTCAGGTGCCCCCATTATTTTTGTTGAACCTTTACTCCTTGATTCAACAGTGTTAGTAAATCATTGATCATATTCTGCAAATCTTTGAACCTTTTACCATATATGCAGCAGCAACCTAGAATCTCACTCAGGACACTGCAATGTAGACCAAAGGAGCTGAAATCTCTTTACCAGGCTATGAAGGTCCAACATACAATTTCCATGGAGCCATCAAAGCCTGAGTACAGATCAGAAGTACAGATCAGACATTAGTCTGGTAGGGAAGACAAAATACCTAAAATATGGCGACCTCTAAACTAGGATTGCAACCCAGAAATTTGTATAGAGTGCAAGTCTAGAAAAACAGAAAGTATTCACAGCAGCTACAAGCTTTTTTATAGTCTCAAAATGACTTGACAAGCAAGGCTTCCATGATGGCTTTTGACATATATATCTTGAAAGATTTCACGCATTGAAAGAGGCCATACTCCTCTCAAAATACTTGGCATATTACAAATTCTCAGACTTCCCTGCATTCATTCACTTACAACAGATAAGAGACATGTAGAATTCTCAGATTTGGTTGGATTTTTGTTTTTGCCAGATGGATAATCCTTGGTAGACTTCAATATCTCCCCTAGGAGATGAAACCATGTTTAACACATAAGCATGATGCAAGATACAAGCCATTGCATACAGTTCAAGATGGCTCTATGTATGAAAGTTCAGACCACAGTGTGTAAAATAAACCAAGATGAAGTGGATGAAATAGAATGCAGTGACTAAGTTACAGTAGAAATTTGTTAGACTTAATACCAACATGCACAATGAAAATTCATGTGCAATTTAGTGAAAGCAGATTTAACGCAAGTAATACCAGACGAACAGCAATTATGGAAGTTCTAAGATATGGCTGCATTCATTTAATCAATAGAAGCAGTCTTCAATTGAAGCAAAGAATACCACTTAATCAATGCATTAACGAAAAACTTGGAACCAAACTAGAAAAATTACCTGCAGCTTTAAGGAGCAGAACTGAGGCCGGAGGAGTCTTTAGAATGAAAGTGAAACTCTTATCCTGTGTTCAGAAAGATCAAGCACTCTATTTTTAATGAGTATAAGACAATAGTAAATTACAATTTTCTATATACAGAAAATCCAGTTATCCCTAAGGAGCAATACGCATATTCCCAATATATCCATCAGTAGTGCCAGAACTTAAACTCCACATGCAAATGAAATGATGCAAGGGGATTAAACACCAAACACGACAGCATACAACTACGGTCTACCACTCATTGGACTAAACTACAAGTCATAAAAGCTCTCAAAATAGGTGCGTCGTTACCTCATATGTAAGATATAGGAGATATGACAACAAAATAATACAGGAGAGTAAGTCAAAAGTCAAAATACAAGAAATAGAAAAGGTATTAAAGTAGCATATAAATACAATCAACTGCAAACAATTGCGCCTAAAAATAGAAATCTCTCCCAGCCAACAATATTTGAGATAAGATGACAAATGTAATGGTTGAATATCTTGCCTGAACGCTGAAGAGAAGATTCAGTGAAAGATACCAGCACCAAAAGGTAGGTAGCAAAACTAAAAACAGATAAACACTAGTGTGAAGAGATAGGAATTTAGATGTCTCGTGATTCTTTTGGTTTAGAACTTTAGATTATACATTTTTAAATTTTAATACAAAATTCACCATCAATAAATGAATTGGGAAATTGAAACAAGAAAGAATGAAATGGATTTTAGGGGAGCATCGAATCAAATCTAAATGAGTATACATTCTAAAATAGCTGAAAAAATCCGTGTACCTGACAATGCTCAGCTGCTGTATAAAACATATGCATATACTTGCTGCCAGGTAAAAATGGGTATGATTTGGGTAAATGCAGAGGATTTTGATAGCATAATCCAGATCATAAATGTAAATTGACAATAGAAAAATATCATGGGGTCCATATACCACCACCAATTATTTTTTCATTAGTTCCTCCATAATTAGAAATATGGGTCTCAGACACTACCTGAGCATATTAGGTTGCCTGAGTTCAGCACTTGGCTGTGGGGAAATTCTCTAGGAGGGGATGCATGCTGATCCGTTAAGGGGGGGAAACCCTAGTGACGCAGGGAAGACCCTGATCACACAAGGAATCAACCCAGTCTTCCAAACAATAAAAACCAATTGTTTCACCTCTGGGAATCTGGAAAGAGGGTTTGCACTAATGGATTGTGCTTCAGCTCAATGACACAAGAAATACCGTAACTATAATCAAAATGCAATCAATTTATAACGATTTTAAAAAGAAAACCAAATAGTTCTAGTACTCACATCAAATATTGTAATTTCAACGGGAATAACATATCCAGCCTTGTCTGCAGTCCTGGCATTATACTCCTTGCAAAAGGCCATTATGTTAACACCTTTGGATCCCAATGCTGGACCAACAGGGGGAGCTGGAGTTGCCTTGCCAGCATCTAGTGCCAACTTCACCACCCCAATCACTGTTTCCAATCAATGCACAAATTTGTCACTTGAGCATTCTAATTACCAACAGCAAACCCGCAAACACTGTTATCATTAAACCCACAAAAAAATGATGAAAAGTGAAACCCAAAATACTCAAAATCACATGAAATCAAGAAAAATGTTATCCCACAAGCATATCCCAAAAACATTTGATTATATAATCATTATCAGAAAAATGCTACCCAAGGGTGTTTTTCTTCTTTAAAACACACACACAAAAAGGAAATTAAGAAAACCAGCACTCTATTGGCATACCTAAAAGACATATAACTGAAGTCATGTTGAAAATTGCAACCCAAAGGGTGTTTTTTTGTTAAAAAATTAATGACAAAGAAAACAAGGTAAAGTGGTGCTACGTTGACATGCCCACAAGATATAATTGATTGATTAGGAAGAACCCCTTTGAGCACCAAGTAGAGGTGAGCCTGTTGATTTTTTAACATTACCATCTGCAGGGAGAGTGATTACTCCTGTGATTGGGTACAATCCACAGGTCACCAGGATCATCTGCAAAGGCAGGGAGTGTGCAACCCCCATCAAAGAAGTCCAACAGCTGAGAATAAACTTGGGCAGCTAAAAAATGCGGTGTGTGTTTGAACCATAGTTACCAAGTTTGGAAATACAGATCCATTCGGAACATCCAGAACTCGTGAAAAAGTTCAGAAAAATTTGATGCAGAATATATACATATCGTATATGAGCATGATTTATAAATATACAAAAATTAACAAATACAAAGAAAAACATTAATAATGTAATATAAAATGTTAATATATTTTATATTAAATAATTTATGAGAGTGTTGGGAGTCTTCATATGTCAAAAGAACTGAATTCTTTTATTTGAAAAAAACACAGGGCCAATCCAGACCGAATTTATCCAGGCCGGCTGAAAAATCTGGATCCGGATGGATTTTGTGCAGATCCAGTTGGATTTGGTAACTATGGTTTGAACTATAATTACCAGAAACGAGAAACACGAAACAGCAACATGACAAGAAACAGATTGTGTAATATACATATATATAATTTTTACCATCCAATAAACATAATAAAGATGTTGACTAAACATAGAATGATGAGAGGACACAAATCAAAGCTAAATTTTATGAAAATAACTTGTAAGAAAGTATTGAAAATTGAGCAAATAAAGAACACTAATGGTATATATCGAGGCTAAATAGATGATCTAATCAAGTCTCAAGATCTACATTGTGTACATCAATGAAATATCAATATCATTGTAAAATCCTAAATGACTCGAGGACTCTACCACGATAGAAGTTGGAGGAGTATGTGTGCTCCTGCTGCCTTGGCCCCCTCCATAGCCAAGTGCTCTCCAAGTCCAATTCCATAAGTTGGCCTATGCATCAGGCTCTAGCACCTTGATCAGCAATTAATTATCACTGTCGTCTACGAAGCCAACCTTCAACATGCCAATGGAACTTGAATATGCCATTAAAACTTTTATATTGTTCAATAAACCCTAAATCATAGAGAAAATGATATATATAAAGAGTATATAAAGGCTTAGCTTTGAAATAATAAAATTTCAAAAATAATATAGATAAAGATAATAAGCCTTTATGAGCTTCCACGTTGAAACCTTAGCCTTTAAGGAAATTTAACTTTTACAGCTAAAAATATAATTGCAAAAAGGAAATAGATTATATAAAATTTATCTATTCACAATTGGTCAAGGTTGTTTGTTTGGAAAAGATTATAAAATATATATTGAGTGGGCCTAATGATTAAGGCATGCATGTTCCATGGAGGAACTCAAATGTTCAAGACCAAAGCGGGGTAGGGTTGTCCACCTTGTTAATCAATATATAAGATAAAAGAGAAAGATAATTCCCTTGTGGAGACAGGAAAGGCTTGTGCAAAGGGGTGTCATACATAAAAATGTTGTCTTATTTGGTGGTGAACTAAAAAGTACCATTACTTTTACCATCACCTATATATACATTCAATCATTTTCAAGAGGCAACATTAAGAGCAAGGTCCCATGGAGGGCTTCAGCTCCTATTTTCCTGTAGCAAAAGGTCACATGATTCTTTTTGAAGCTAGCTACAAGAAATAATAGAATCTAGACTTGGAAAATAGGAGCTCCTATTATGTCCCTTTCCTCGACAAATAAAGACAATTTGGATTTTCCAACAAACACTTATACCAAAATTGCAACAAACTGATTTTTATTCAAACCCTTATCAATAAAAAGTACATCAGTTTGTTTTCTTACTTTTCCAAATGTAAAATCAACAAAATAGGAATACCCAAAAGGGCCAAAGCATTTAGAAAACCTCTAGGCACATGAATATGATGGAAAAAAAAAATTACAACTAAGAACTGCATTTATTTCTATTATATTTCAAACCACGAAACAAGAAAAATACACACATATGATTACAACAACTTTTCTTATAAATGATGCCCCATATGGCATGAAGAGGCCAAATGACACGTATGCAACCCAGGATTGACGAAATCTGCCCACAGATGATGCCCTAAACGTAGGTTTGAAACCCCAAAGGGTGTAGACAGCCCTAGCAATGACTGCAAATGTATCGAAAGACCTTCCCAAATTTGATTCCAGCTAATAGGGCTGCTCCACTGTAGAAATTACTGAAATCATGATCTGCATATGATGCCCTAGCTGTCAATCTCTAAAATCACCCTGAAACTATGCCCTAGCTCTGAAAATTTGGCCTTTAACTGTGAAAATCTGATCTTTAGCTCAACTGTGATCTTTGTGTTAGATCACCGAGGAGAGATTGAGGGTTTTCGTCCCCAAACTCTAAATGCCAATGAGGGTTTCTGTCCTAGGTAGTAGAATACACAAAAGGGTTTCCGTCCTCTAATGAAAAGGTCGGAATAGCAACTAAAACTCTTCATGAAAATTACGATAATGACCAAAGATGTTCTCCAAGTGACCCCCCCACTCTCTTTTATAAATTTTACTAAAACGTTCCATGAAGAAAGAGTCCCAAAAACAACTTTCCCCTTTTCTATTTTAATGTTGGCTTACTTCATGGAAAAGTCACTTTATTTTTATAAAATAACATAAGTGCCTTCTTAAAAGTCACTTTCTAATTTGTCATTATAAAATCACTTTATTATAAAGTCATTTTTTCACCCATGCACATGAGTTTTTATAACAACTTAAATTAATCTAGTGACTTATTTTGAGAAAAGGGGACATTACAATCCGCCCCTCCCAAAGGTTGTTTGTCCCGAGAAATGCCGGAACCGTCCTCAAATACCAAGATCCCAAACCAATCTCAAAACTCTTCACCATGCTTCTGTCGCACCACTCTGATCTAGTAAGATGCTGCCAAGCCTGGATCCCATATCATCCAACACCATGCAAAGCACCGCACTGCAAGCTTGCATTCATGAATTTGTTCCACTCAATTTGTTTGCACGCTGTACAAGGTTGCAACAGCCATAGTTCATGGTTGTTATTGCAGATATCTCTATATCACAAAACCTGTAACTACTGTCTTTTACACAGTATAATTGAACAACCTTAAAAGCACAATATAAACCCAAATTCTTAAGACAACATTTAGCATTTCCACACAAATACAGCTCATCACTTATCAAGGATACCATGCCAATGTTGTGTGGTAAATTAGTAATGCTAACAACTGAATCAAACCCAACTTGAGGAGGGAAAATTGTTGTTTTTTCTGTTATGCCATCTACATATACTGTTGCTCCTTGTTTCTGAGTTGTTCTATTGCCCGAAATGCACAAATAATCTTGAATTTGAATCGGAAAATCTGCCTTATACACCTCTTGAATTGAAACATTCTTTTTATTTTCAGAATTGTCATAGAGATGTTTCAAGAGCTTACCTTCTTCATTAAATTTCTATAGGTGTTGTTTGGCTTGGGTAGCTATCACCTTAGCTTCCTTAGCTCTTCTTAACCATTCATCACATCTTTTATGGGTCCTCATTACGTCCTCTGCACTTGACTGCAAAGTAGTTCACATAATTACTGCATAGTAGATGGTTTTTTTAAATACTCATATCCACTTTTATTGTTGATGGTGGATCATTCAATTCTACCTCATATATGTGATTTATGTACTCCTTTTCTGCTGAACTCTTTGTGCAATCAGCAAATGGTGCTTCCTTCTTCACAATTTCTTGCATCTCTGATTGCTCTTCTTTCTTCAACCTTCTTATGTATTCACACAACCCTCTTTTATTTGGATTCCTCATTTCGAGTAATTCCAAGTAATCGTCAAAGGAAACTTCATATTTAAGATTATCAGGCATCCCTTGATACTGGTCAAGGATCCTGGGGGCCTCAAGTTTGTACTTATCTATTTTTATCAACACCTCTTGAATGGGATCTATATTTTCTTCCCACTGTAAGAACTTTGTTTGAATAAACATTGTCATGGATTCCTTCTCTATCTCGATCCACAGTGGCAAGATCACTACTCGATACTATTGTAATGTCCCTTTCTTTGATAAATAAAGACAATTTGGGTTTTCTATCAAACCCTTATACCAAATTTGCAATAAACTAATTTTCTTTCAAACCCTTGTCAATAAAAAGTACAACAATCTAATTTCTTCCTTTTTTAAATGTAAAATCAACAAAATAGGAATACCCACAAAGACCAAAGCAATTAGAAAAGAATTTTTATAACCAAGAACTAAATTTATTTATATTATATTTTAGACCACAAAACAGGAAAAATACCCACATATGATTACAACAAATTTTCTGATAAATGACCCCCTAGATGGCATGAAGAGGCCAAATGATGTGTATGCAACCCAAGATTGAATAAATCTACTCACGGAAGATGCCCTAAACACAAGTCTGAAACCCCAAGGGGTGTAGACAGCGCTAGAAATGGCTGCAAATGTCTCCAAAGACCTTCCGAAATTCAATTCTAGCTGATAGGGGCTGCTCCATTATAGAAAATACTGAAAATATGATCTACATATGATGCCCTAGCTGCCAATCTCTGAAATCACCCTGAAATTGTGCCCTAACTTTGAAAATCTGGCCTTTAACTCTGAAAATCTGATCTTTAGCTCAAATGTGATCTCTGTATGAGATCACCACGGAGAAATTGAGGGTTTTTGTCCCCAAAATCTGAATGCTAATGAGGGTTTTCGTCCTCAATAGCGGAATACACAAAAGGGTTTCCTCCTCTAATGCAAAGGTTGGAGTAGCAACTCAAACTCTTCATGAAAATTATGATAATGACCAAAGATGTTCTCCAAGTGACCCCCTCCTCTTTTATAACTTTTCCTGTCATGTTCCACAAAAAAAGAGTCCCAAAACAACTTTCCCCTTTTCTATATTAATATTGACTTACTTTATGGAAAAGTCACTTTATTTTCATAAAATAAAGTAAGTGCCTTCTTAAAATTCACTTATTAATTTGTCATTATGAAATCACTTTATTATAAAGTCACTTTTTCACCCATGCACATAAGTTGTTTTTATAACAACTTAAATTAATCTAGTGACTTATTTTGAGAAAAGGGGGCATTACAACTCCACTTGTTTTGCCCCTTGAACTTAAGATGTGGCGGGAGAGGGGAGTTAGCAATTTCCTCCTAGAGTTTAGGCTGATATTAGTCCATGTGGCACATATCATGCATTCTTGCCAGTAATTTTTGGTGATTTTAGAGGGAAATATAATATTTATTTATCTGCAAATTATCATAAAACTAAAATGGAATCCTATAATATCTAAGTGGGTATTGCTAAGGAAAGTGATAAAAAACATGGGACCTTAAAACTGCTAAAATGCTCCTAAATTTTCTCGGCAGCAGCTGCTGAGATATTTATAGAGCCCCCCAACATGGGACCATGGCCTAATTCCTTGAAATTGGCTACATTGTCAAACCCAAAAGAGAAAATCAAAATAACTATTTAGGTTAATGAACTGGGCATCTTAAAATACACACAAACCAATGAATCAGTGAAGATTTTTTAGAAGGAAACAGAATACACTCCCTAAATTTTATCCTTGCAGCTGGACACGCATTTTCATTGGGAGCACCCATTGTATGAAATATGGCAAGCAGCTGATCAGTATTGCTAGATGCGAGGAACAGAAAGGCGGCCTCGCACATATGCAAAAATACATCTCACAACCCCTAACAACATCTCAGGTCCATGTATTTCCCCTTGGGAAGGCTTGTTGTCTGTCCCAGTGGAAGCAACCACCTGAAACAGGCCTGTAACAGCCCCACAACGAAGCCATTGCAGGCTCTCTTGCAGTGCCAGAAACCACCAGAATGACAACAGCCTGCAACCCCTTCAAAACGGCCATCCACATTGCAAACAGATTGCGGACCACTGCATTTCATGCATTTATAGTTTGAACCATTAGCCTTACCAGCTCAAAATCTAAAATAAAATGAATCAGAGATGTTATCCAAAGAACGTTTTTAAATTCAAAAAATAAATAATCACTACAAAAACCAAGAAAGTTGATGCTCCATTGGCACACCCACAATATATATAACTCAAAACAAGGGTGGAAAATGTCACCCAAGAGTGTTTTTGATGTTAAAACATGAAAACTGGTAGACCATTGGTATTCGCACAACATATCATGAATACAAAATAATACTCGAGAATATTTTTGATTGTCAAAAGAGAAAATCACAGGAAACCACAAAAACAGGTGCTCCAATGACATAACCAAGACACTTGATTGAAAACTATTATCTAAAGAGTGTTTTATTGTTAGAAAATAGAAACCAGTCCTCTATTCATATACCCACAACACGTGACTGAAAATTTACTACTGTTTTGTTGTCAAAACAAATCAGCAAAATCTCAATGAAACCAATGAAACTGGTGCCCCATTGACATACCCACCATATGTAAGATTGAAAACATGATTGAAAATTGTTATCTAAAGTGGTAACTCGTTGATACACTGGTGCACCATTGGCATATAGCCACAAAACTTATGATTGAAAACATGGTTAAATTTTGTTATTCAAAGAGTGTTTTTTTGTCTGGAAAAACACAAATCATCACAAGCAAACCAATGAAACTCATACCCCATTGAAATACCCACGTCACATATGATTGAGATATGTTACCGGAGAGTGACTTTATTGTTAACGAAATCAATAAGATCACAAGCAACCCACTGAAACTAGTACTTCATTTACATAACCTGCAGCACATATGATTAAAATTTGTTATTCAAAGGGTATTTTTATAGTTTTAAAAATAGCAAACTAGTTCTCCATCGCCCACGCGCAGCACAGAGAATTGAGTGAACAATTAAAGAACATTATCCATCTTTTAGCATACAAACTCATTAAAATCCAATGATCTCATAAAGAAGCCACTGAAACTAGTACCCCATTGACATACCCAAAACACATTTGTTTGAAATCCGTTAATAAAAAAACATTTTTATACTATAAAACCTAGAAATTGATCCTCCTTTGACATGCCCAAAACACATAGCTGAAATTGTTACCAAAAAGTGATTTTCTTTTGAAAAGAAAACAATGAAACCTCAAACAAACCCCTGAAACTATTATTCTATTAACATGCACATGATTGAAAACACATTTGTTTGAAATCCGTTAACAAAAATAGATTTTTATACTATAAAACCTAGAAATTGATCCTCCTTTGACATGCCCAAAACACATAGCTGAAATTGTTACAAAAAGTGATTTTCTTTTTGAAAAGAAAACAATGAAACCTCAAAGAAACCCCTGAAACTATTACTCTATTAACATGCACATGATTGAAATTGTTAATCCAAAAAGTTTTTTTTTCATATTAGAAACTAGTCTTTCACTGGCATAACCACAACACGGATAATTGAACATATGATTGAAAAATGTTATCAAACAGTGTTTTATTATAGGAAATCGATAAAATTACAAGGAACCCACTGAAACTAGTACTCAATTAACATACCCACGATACATATGATTGAAAATTGTTGTTCAAAGTGTGTTTTATTGTTAAAAATTAAAAATAAAAACCAGTTCACCATTGGCACACCTACAACACGTAGAATTGATAGCACAATTGAAGAATGCCGACAAAGAACTGAAAGCACGTTTGAAGAATGTTGTCCAATCCTGTTTTGGTAGCAAAAATATCAATGCAATCCGATAAAATCACAACGAATCCACTGAAACTAGTACCCTCTGACATACCCAAAACCCATAAATATGAAAGTTGTTTCGAAGGAGAATCTCTATCGCAAAAAAACAGAAATTGATCTTCCATTGGCAATGCCCAAATCGCATATAATTCAAGAATGTTACCAGCGGGTGTTTTCATTGTAAATAGAATAAATTATTAAAATCACAAGCAAACCACTGACATTGGTACTCTATTGGCAAACCCAAATAAAAATAGAATACAAAAACAACAAAAAGCATTGCAGGATTTCCTACTGCTGAAACTGGTAATCCATTGGCATACCCACAACACAAACATGAATTAAAATGGCATTAAAAGAAACATTATAAAATTCCCTTGAAATAAAGAGATTACAAGATTACGTTTTTGGCCTTTGCAGGTTGCTTGGGGGAGGAGCCATGGCTGTGACTCTGAGTGGTTTTTGTCTGACAGACCATCCTATTGACAGGGCCTGGAAAACCAGTTGAGAACGCCGATAACCTCTGAGAGCAGATGACGATGAAGAGAAATTAGTGTGAGATGCGAACAGTGTAGTGGAAGAGGATAGTCTTCTGCAGGAATGCAAATGATTTGGAGTAGAGAGTGTGGAGGCCATTTTGTTTAGAAGAAAGACGCAATTACAGGGAATGAGGATCTTTATGGATAAGGGAAGCTACATGTTATATCCTCTGCGTTGTTATTTTAAGGGTAGTTATTACTTAGGGGTATTTAGGAGGATTCTGGTTCCTCTCCTGCCGGCCTCTACGTAGTGAAGACCTGATAGGAAGATTAAAATTCGATCGATCTTAAAAGAATTTTGATTTCAATTTTAAAAATACTTTGAAATTTGGTAAATGGCTTCATTTTGCTTAGCTTACGATTGGTTGTTTTAAACGGTTTAATTTTTTATTTCGGTTTGTTCAAAGTGTCGTCAAAGTTCCGAGGTTGATTCTCGCCACGCACCCTAGGAGGTTGGTGAGTTCGGGCCACGCCACTTCCCTCCAGAGATTAGTGGGTCCAACTTGGAACCTCCATGTGTCAGCGCAAACTTCGTTAGACACGGCGGCAACCTTGGGCGGTTCCTCGATACACCGGGTTACCACAAAAAAAAAAGCATGATAAGGTACCATTTAGATTGTTTTGTATATATAGCCTCCCATGGATGTTATAATTTTACTATTGGAATTGCCCATTATATTAAAAAAATATAGGAGAGTTACATTCGCAGGGGCGACCAAGAATGCATGGTCCCACAAAAACGCCATGTAGGCAATAGAAAATGCCCAAAGGGCAAATAGAAAGCACGAGAATTACATAAGAAACGAGATCACTAGGCACAAGCCACCGGTCCGTAAGGAGGGGGATCATCCCGGGGAGAGATGTACACTCCACTAGACGACTTGGTCGAAGGAGAGTCCACCTGCCAACCATCTTGGTCAGCATCCGCATCTCGCAATGGAACAATTATTATTAGAGTTTGTGGATCTCTGATGAAAAACGAATGCACGAGCAATTGCAGAAATCAAAATAACTAACAATAAGATGCAATATGATCAAAACTCACAAAGGCAAGAATGGCTCCAAATCATCAATGCTCCATGCTCCATATTCACCATGTAATAGAATGATGCAAGTCAAGTACATATAGGTGGTGAATGTGCAACCTCCTCCTAGATCAATGGGGAATAACTCTCACTAACTAATACTAGAAGTAGAGTTGACTCCACACAACTAGTGAGCCAACTGAACACAACTGGTAAGCTAACTCAACCTAACTAGTAAGCTAACTCAACACAACTAGCTACAACTAAGCAAGCATATCCCATGAGTGTAGGAAAGCTCCAAGTAAATAAACAAATACAAGGAAAATAAATATCCTACACTAACAATTATCCCCCAACCAAGGGGTAGAGAACCAACCGTAGTCCGAACGTCGAGCGAAGGAGAGGTCCACCATAGAGAGCTGAAGAACACCCTTTCCCTGGAGGGGGCCCTAACCTGCATCGAGAAGAGGACGGAGTCAAGGGCAACCCCGAGGATAAAGCGGAGCATGCTGGCTGCAAGAGAGGCTCTGCAATGCGATCCTGGTGGAGGCGGCCACCGAGGCGGAGATGGTCGAGGTGGCGGAAGCAAAGGGTCCGGAGGGACCCAACTCATCGTGCATGGCGCACTCCCCCCAGCAAAGCAACTCCTACAAATGAGCAAATTTCAGGGCAACTTTTTGTACTTGAGTTTGAATCTGTGTGTGCACAGAGACAAGATAACCACTTTGTCATTAGTGGAAAACAAAACAATGGAATGATCATTCTAGAATAACATAGAATTTTGTGCTTTCCAAATATGAAATAAAATGCAAGCTCTAAATAGTTGCCACAAAGTATCAATATAATGAGGCCACGGGTTGAAATCCCTAAACAAGGCCAGACGCCAATGGAAGAATTCAAGGTGGAAGGGTTGAAAAAATGAATGAATCCAAGACCAGATGGCCTAGGCATGACAGGGCTAAGACCAAAATAAATGCTTAAAAGATTCAGGTTTGGAATAGAAAGGGCATTTAGGATTAGGGATGCCAATGTTACTTAATCTTTCACCAACGGAAGGCCTTGATAAATAAGACACCACTAAAAATAATTAACTTTGGGCTCCATAAAATAATTCCAAGCACGAGAAAGTCTGCAAAGCCGATGGAATGAGAAAAGTGCACTCCCAACAAGTGTTAGGTTTGGCAATGGCAGGTGAGAGAGGGCTCAGAAGTTGGTAAATGGTGCCAACATTATAGCGGAGGAAGGCAATTTCTTGATTCCATCTCCAGTCCCGCCACCATGCATCCGGGGGTTTAAGCCCAAGTTTGTGGAGCATAACGTTTGACATCAACTCTTGAATTTTACAAATAGACGGGAGGTCCGAATTGGCAAGATTAAATTTCATCTTGAGCTCGGGCCATGACATCCAGTCTCTGTGGGAGATCAAATCCAAAATGGTGTGAATTCCTTTGCAAGAGAGGCGAATGCCTTTGGATCTCGAGTTTCGCAAGCGGAAGATTATCATTAGTGATGATGGGAGACCACCATATGTTCTAAGAATTGAATGAGATCCCAAAGACAAAATTCGTCGCCAATCCAACGCATCAGGGGTTTCACCAACTCGAACACTTTCCATATGATTTTGGCCACAAATGTGCCAAAAATCTTGATCGGGACCCTAGTGATAGTCAAGGTGTGCGAATCGATATTGCTCCAACATATTTTTCTGTAGGGAGCACCAGAAGCAATACAATGTCGAAGCAAGATTTTCCAGGCTTTATTTCCTAAGAGACATCACACGACCCATTTAGAACATAAAGCCATGTTTTTCCTGTATACATCAATAATTCCCTACGCAACCTTGATTGTGGGGGATATAATCAGACATCCCAAGCCACCCTATGAAAGCCAACTGAACCAAAAATTTTACACCAAAGGTAGTCCTGAAGCACTTGGTAAGCTTGACGAAGGAGGCATGAGAAGGACACCAACAAGCAAAATAATACACATGGGTGGCGGCCAGAATCTTGGTACACACTTGGAATTTACTAGCGAGAGAGAGGGGTTTAGAAGACCACCGAAAAATTGTGTTCAATTGTTTCAATCACATACGCCACAAAGATGGTTGAGTCATTGTTAAAGGCAAAAGGAATGCCCAAAAATTTAAATTGTTCACCTCTTCCAATCCATTTCCAGGGGTAATCTTTCAAACCAAATCGCCATCAAGTAAGCATCTTTGTCTATAGCCCAACATATTAGCCATCCGAATGTTGGATCTTAAAGCAAGGAAAAAAGTATCTAGGAAATCAAACATCATAGCCACATTCTGTTCAGACTCAGCTAGAGTTAGAAATGAATCATCAGCGAAATGTCCATTAATAAGTTATGTCGCATGATCAGGAAGGAAAATCCCCGAATGTGACCTTGATCAACATGGCAAGCAATAAGATGTCCTAAGGCATTAAGCGACAAGAATGAACAAGGAAGATGCAAGAGGGCACCCCTATCTGATAGAGCGGAAGAGGTTGATCGCAACCAAATTATGACCATTGATGGTTAGCGAGAAGATGCATTAGAAAAAAATTGGACCACCGAAGTGAAGAATTCACCAAAACCTAAGGTTGTGAGCATAGCCAAAATGAATGGCCACTCGATGTGATCATAAGCCTTTTCAAAGTCAATTTTGAGAAACAACGAATGCTATAGAGAAAGTTGAGCCCATTCCATTCCCTCCCAAATAGCTATAAGATTATCCAGAATGTATCGGCCTTTGACAAAGCTCATCTACTCAGGGCGAACAATTTTCGATAATAGATCAACAATACGAAGAGCCAATGCCTTAGCAAGAATTTTGTAGGAGACATTTAACAGGGTGATAGGCCTCCAACTAGTTATCTGCTCTAGATCTCCAGCCTTAGGAATGAATTTGATGTTTCCTTGATTGATGAAACTCCCAAGAGAATTGGATTGGAGAGCTTCATCATAGACATGAAGCAGATCGGGGCCAACAAAAGACCGGGTTGTTTTGTAAAATTCACAAGGGAAGCCATCCAAACCTAGAGATTTATCATTTGACAGGCACAACACGATGGCGTAGAGCTCGTCCAAAGAAAGAGGGCATTGCAATGGTCTCGCTCCTTAAGAGAAATCTTGACTGACACAACCTCGATACATTGTTATAAGGCAGACAACTTGCTCAATCGTAGCCTCTTGAGCTTGGAAGACTAACCGATAATGCTCAACGAAAGCAGTAGAAATCTCGAGCAACTTCGTGAGCCGATGATGCAAATCATGGATAGCTTTGATCTGTTGACAAGCATGCTTGGATCAAAGGGATTTGAAGAAGTGCTTTGACGCTTTGTCTCCCACCTTAAGCCAATGCAACCTCGACCGGATCTACGCACCACATGTCGAATGAGATTCAATGAGCTTGAGCTTATGCCGAATTTTAGCAGCCTGAATCTAAAGGGGAATGTCGAAAGGGTTGGCCTCAAGCATAAGTGAAATCCTTTTAAATTTTTTGTGTAGAGCCGAGTCCTGTCCGCTTACAAACTCGAGAAACCTACTTTCCGAAATGAAGGAGGAAATGTTGAGATGTGGAGCTCAATTACTTGATTTAGCATGTTATATTAAACTTACTTTGGAAAACACAAGAACCAACATCGGTCACCTATGACCAGCATCGATTAGGCAAGTAGGAACCGACATTAGTTAGGGCTAACCGACATCGATTAGGGCTAACCAACATCGATTACACTGTGTGTGAGTGTTTTATTTAACTCACGGGAATTATATATAATTTTAGTATTAAAGCAAATCTATTTATTGTAATTACATGGCTAAGTGCCCTAAGTTTGTATATGCCTATATAAGCATGAAATCTAGGGTTTAAAAGTAAGGATTAATAGAGTTAATGATTATTGTGAAAATAATTGTGAGAGAGAGAATTCTTAGAGAAGGAGAAGCTAGAGAGAAAGAAAGTATTGTACATCGTGGGAGTTGTGGAAGATTGCAGATCTTCAATTGTATATCTTTTGGAAGCTTTGGATAATAGATTGGCTTATTTCCTTGTGGATGTAGCCCATACTTGGGGCTAACCATTAAATCTGGTGTTGATTTATATCTCTTGTTTTGTATATTTCTTCTGGTAGAATATCTATTTTTATTGCATGTATGCTTAGATCTGATATATTATCTGTATAACCTTGTGCTAACCCCAACAATGGTATCGAGCTTTGTTTGAGGGTTTTTTGTGTGTTGACAAATTTAATCACAAAGGGTTTTCTAATTGAGTGGGAGCTACAACAATGGAGAAGAAAACAAATATAAGAAAGAGAAGTTTGATAACTAAAATGATCAATTATGGAAGATGCGATTAAGGATTATCTCGTATCAAAGATATTTGTACTTACCATTGGATGAAAAGTCTAGACCTACGAAGATGACTGATGAAGAATGGAAGATTCTTGACATAAAGGCTTTGGGATCTATAAGATTGAACGCAAAGATCTGTGGCTTCCAATATCACAGATCGACATCTACGATAGAGTTAATGAAATCTCTTGCTAATTTATATGAAAAACCTATTGCTTCAAATAAAGTTTATTTGATGAATAAACTATTTAGTTCTAAGATACATGAAGGTGGGTTTGCATCTAGTCATTTGAATGATTTCTGATCTATTGTAAATTAGTTAAAATCGGTTGATATTTTGTTTGATGATGAAGTGAAAACACTCTTATTCTTATGTTCTTTGCCTGATAGTTGGGATAACTTGGTAATGGTTGTTAGTAATACAACATTTGCTAATAATATTTTGAAGTTTGATGATGTGGTTAATATAATCTTGAATGAAGAAATTCGGCAGAAAATACAGAGGAATTATCATCTGGGAATGCTTTGAATGTAGAAAGCAGAGGTAGGCGAAGGAGAGATCCAAGAGTAAGAATAATGGGAAATCAAAGTCAAGGAATGGCATATCTAAATCTAGAGGTAAGGGAATTACCTATTGGAATTGTGGAAAGAAAGGACATGCAAAGAAAGATTGTTGGTCAAAGGATAAAGAGACCCAATAAAGAGGCAAATAAAGAGGCAAATATCAGAAAGCATAGGTAATGCAAAATGCTCTTATTCTTTCTTTGGATAATAAAATAGAATCATGGGTTTTAGATTCAGGAGCTTCTTTCTATGCAACCCCTAATAAAGGTTATTTCAGAAATTATGTCCAGGGTAATTTTGGGCATGTTTATTTGGGTGATGATGAACCTTACAGTATTATTGGTAAAGGGAAGTTCATCTAAAATTGCATAATGGTAATACATGGGTATTGAAATATGTGAGACACGTGCCAATCCTCGGGAGGAATCTTATTTCTACAGGGAAACTAGGTGAAGTTGGTTAGATGGTTACATTCATAGAAGACTCTTGGCAAGTCACGAAGGGTGTTTTTATTTTGGCAAGAGGTAAGAAGGTAGGAATGTTATATTTATCTACATGTGTTACTAATTCCTTTTCTGTGTTATCTACTTCAGATTCAGATGCATACATGTGGCATAATCGGTTGGGCCATATGAGTTAAAAAGGAATGTTGATCTTAAAGGCTAAGGGTAAGTTATCGATTTGAAATATTTAGATCTTGATTTCGTGAGCATTGTGTCTTTGGAAAGCAAAAGAGAGTGAGATTTCTCAAAGTGGGGGCAACTAAGAAAGAGCGGAAATGGAGCTTGTACACTCGGATGTGTGGGGACCAACTTATGTAGCTTCTCATGGAGGATCCCAAAGTATTATGTTACTTTCATTGATGATGCTACAAGAAAGGTATGTGTTTATTGTATTAAACGTAAATCTGATGTTTTTGAGACTTTTAAAATATGGAAAGCCCTTGTTGAAAATTAATCAAATTCAAAGTTAAAGTGCCTTAGATCCTGACAATGGTGGTGAATATTATAGAAAGGCTTTCAATGATTATTGTTCGAGTGAATGGAATACGTGGAGAAAGGATGGTTCCAAGAATACCACAAGAGAATGGTGCTGCAGAAAGAATGAATCGAACAATCATGGAACGTGATAGAAGTATGAGGATACATATTGGATTGCCCTTGTAGTTTTGGGCGAAGCAATTGTCTGATGGTTTATTAGTTTAATTATGGGCCTTTAAGTTCACTAGATGGGGAATACCAGAGAAAGCTTGGATCGGAAAAGAGGTAGATCTTTCTTTTCTTAAAGTTTTTGGTTTAGAAACTTTTGTGCTTATTAATAAGGAAAATAGGAAAAAGTTGGATGCAAAATCCAAGAGATACACTTTAATTGGTTATGGATATGGTGATTTTGGATTCGTTTTGGGATTTAGAAAATTCTAAAATTGTCGAGTCATGACATTGAATGAAATGAAAAGATAATGTACAAGGATCAAATTTTGGTACCCAAGGATGAACCGGTTGAGAAGTTTGTGAATAAAAATGAAGTCTCAAATTTAAAATTCATACCTACAGGGTTACACATTAACCAATGTCAGTTGATCCATGACCGACATCAATCGGTTGAACGATATCGGTTACTGATGAAGAGCCAAACTAGCATCGGTTAGTAGAACCAAGTGTCGATTACAGGTGACTAGTGTCGATCACTGTCATAATTGGAAACAAATGTCTAGGAGGTCCAGAATGAGCCTCTAGTACCCCAAACTTCTGTGAGAAGGTCATAAAGGATAAGTAACCCTCCAGAAAGATTTACACCTTCACTATCTTATTTATTATCGATCAAGTTATGGTGAACTATAAAGTTTTGTAGAAGTAATGTAGGATGAAACCCACGTACGGTGGGAACATGACATGGATGAGGAGATGGAATCCTTGGAACAAAACCAGACTTGGAATTTAGTTAAGTTGCCAGCAAGAAAGAGGACATTATAGAACAAATGGGTTTACAGGATCAAGGAAGAATAGGGTGGACATAAAAGGTACAAGGCAATACTTGTAGTAAAAGGTCTTGCATGGAAAACAGGGATTGACATTGGTGAAATATTTTCTCCTATTGTTAAAATGACTTCCATACGCATATTGTATTGAGTATAGTTGCAATAGATGATTTGCATTTAGAGAAACTAGATGTGAAGACAACTTTCCTTCATGGTGATTTGGATGAAGAGATTTATATACAACAACTTGGGTATGAAGTCAAGGGTAAGGATAAATTAGTGTGCATGTTGAAAAATAACCTACATGGGCTCAAGCAAGCTCCAAGGTAATGGTACATGAGGTTTGATAGTTTCATGCATGAGCATGGTTACTTGAGATGTGAATCTGACCATTGTGTTTATTTCAAGAAGCTTGAAAATGGGAGCTATATTATTTTGTTATTGTATGTGGATGATATGCTTATTGCAGGATCTAGTATGTAGGACATTGGTGAGCTTAAAGGAAAGCTAGCTCACACATTTGCTATGAAGGATTTAGGAGCTGCAAAAAGAATCATTGGCATACAAATACACAGAGATAGGAAGAACAAGAAATTGTATTTGTCTCAGGAGGATTATATCTACAAGGTGTTAGAAAGGTTTAAAATGCAGAATTCAAAACTTGTAAGTACACCTATGGCTGGACACTTCAAATTGAGCAAAGATCAATTTCCTTCATCACATGAGGAGGTCAAATACATGAACAAGTACTGCACTGACATTCGAGCAGACACAGCAAAGTGGGAGTTGTGAGTAGATTTATGGCCAATCCAGGTAAAGAGCATTGGAAAGTAGTCCAATGGATACTCAGGTATTTGAGAGGGACATCTAACATGCAATTATGCTATGGAGGTTCAGATATTTATTTATGTGGCTATGTGTATTCAAATATTTCGGAGATCCTGGATGGTAGAAGGAGCACTCATGGATATATTTTCGCATGAGGTGTGACGTGATTAGCTGGATTTCGAGATTGCGAGAAGGTTGTGTCTTTATCTGTTATAGAGGTAGAGTATGTTATAGCTACGGAGAGGCTAGCAAGAAAGAGATTATATGGATGAGCAGAGTTCATGGAAGAGTTGGGAAATGAGCAAAATGGTTGCAAATTGTTCATTGATAGTGAGTGTAATTCATTTGGCAAAGAACTTGACGTTTCATTCTAGAACGAAACACATTCAATTTTGGTATCACTTCATACGGAAAGTATTGGAGGATGGGAAGTGAAACTCGAGAAGATTTATACGAGTGAAAAGCATGTGGATATGCTAGCAAATCCATTAGCAAAAGAGAAGTTGGAGCTACACTCTACTTGTTGGTCTTCGAGTTTGAGACTTAAAGAGGAAGAAACAAACCCGAGGAAAGGATTCAAGAATGATGATGTACATGTATAGTGTCGTAATTTATCTCCAAGTGGGAGATTGTTGATATGTGGAGCTCAATTACTTTAGTTTAGCATGTTATATTAAACTTATTAGAAAACACAGTAACCGACATCGGTTATGAAGGGATCGACATCGGTCACCTATGACCGGATCGGTTAGGGCTAACCAATGTTGGTTACCTGTGTGTGAGTGTTTTATTTAACTCACGGGAATTAGATATAATTTTAGTATTAAAGCAGATCTATTGATTGTAATTGCATGGCTAAGTGCCCTAAGTTTGTATATGTCTATATAAGCATGAAAGCTAGGGTTTAGAAGTAAGGATTGATAGAGTTAATGATTATTTTGAAAATAATTGTGAGAGAGAGAATTCTTGGAGAAGAAGGAGAAGCTAGAGAGAAATAAAATATTGTACATCGTGGGAGGTGTGGAAGATTGTAGATATTCAATTGTATATCTTCTAGAAGCTTTGGATAATAGATTGACTTATTTCTTGGTGGATGTAGCCCACACTAGGTGAACCATGTTAACTGGGTATTGATTTATAGCTCTTGTTTTGTATATTTCTTTTGGTAGAATATCCATTTTTATTGTATGTATGCTTACATTTGATATATTATCTGTACAAACTTGTGTTAACCCCAACAAGAAATGGGTGGTGCGTTGAATCACCGCTTCTCACCACTCATTCTATGACAGTGAATGACAGATGTGGCGCCATGTTCCAAACCTTAGTTATAAGTGGGACCACCCTGGATGACTCAACAAAGAGACATTAAGAAGGAATTGATTTGAAGGGACTTTGAAAGGGGCCCCGCACCAATTAACCTTAAATGAGATCGGATGATGATCTGACAAAAGCACATCTGACCACACCGTGACAGGGGAGGAGCCTTGCATGTCAAAATAAAAAAATAGTCTGTTATGAAATAAGTACACGATCAAGCCTTTTAAAACCTAATCATATCCTTCTCAAAGATTGGTCCAAGTATACCAAGTTTGGGCCTTAAATTCTTGTTGTTGACTTAGCAACGGATAGAAAGTCCCTAATGAATTTTAAGGAAATACTAGGTCACACATTCGCCAACACACCAACGCATAGGGAGGGTGCCGAATTTATCATCTGGATGTTCTATCATATTAAAGTCACCACACACCAACCAATAAGCTAAAGGTAAGTTATCACCTAACCATTTCCATAAAGTCGTTCTTTTAGAGCCATCATTAGGAGCATAAACATTAAGAATACCAAAAGAAAAATCATTAATCATCATAATCACCCACACGACCCGATTTGAAGGATCTTGGCCCGAGGAGGTGATTAAGGCCGAGAATTTTGGCATTTGGAAATGCTTGCACCACCTTTTCCATCAATGTGTTGAGTATGAAAATGTGAAAAAGTTGGGGCAATACAAGTTAGTGTATTCTGAAGCAAGAAACCAAAAATCTTAATTTCCTGCAAATAAATAATATCAAGGTTGTTTAAACATTGGCAAGCTAAACGAACAGAGTATTTGCGAGAGGGCTTTGTAAGACCCCAAACATTCCATAAGATGAAATTCATGAAAAATTAGACATATCAAACTCCCCCTGCCCGTTTGTAATACCATCCTCCAAGCCAAGAATGGAAAAATTGTTAGCAAGTGGGATCTAGTCTGAATTAGAAAGCTCAATTTGAATGGAGTGGTGTTTGGCCCCATTATCTCCTTGCACGCTATGGGACACCTCCGGGGTGGATTGTGAGAGTGTTGCAGAGGAAGAGAAGTTGAAGCAATATTCTTATTATTCTCTGAACTTGAAGGAATGGAAACCAATGAGCAGGGCGGCTCCGAGCTCGACTCATCCTTGGATAGATGGGGGAAGGAGAGGGGATAGACTAAACCATAGGAGTGGGTTTCGTACCAGAGCCCTTCTTATTTCCGCCATAGTCTATCCATTAGTCAAGGGGTCACTTTGGGCTTTGACATTGTGGGTGGCATCACATCCAGCTTGGAACGAGCTAGCAAAGGATAGTCATGAATGTGGTAAACATTAAGAATACCAAAAGAAAAATCATTAATCATCAAATCACCCACACGATCCGATTTGAAGGATCTTGGCCCGAGGAGGTGATTAAGGCCGATAATTTTGGCATTTTGGAAATGCTTGCACCACCTTATCCATCAATGTGTTGAGCATGGAAATGTGAAAAAGTTGGGGCAATGCAAGTTAGTGTATTCTGAAGCAAGAAACCAAAAATCTTAATTTCCTGCAAATAAATAATATCAAGGTTGTTTAAACATTGGCAAGCTAAACGAAATAGAGTATTTGCGAGAGGGCTTTGTAAGACCCCAAACATTCCATGAGATGAAATTCATGAAAAATTAGACATATCAAACTCCCCCTGCCCGTCTGTAATACCATCCTCCAAGCCAAGAATGGAAAAATTGTTAGCAAGTGGGATCTAGTCTGAATTAGAAAGCTCAACTTGAATGGAGTGGTGTTTGGCCCCATTATCTCTCTTGACGCTATGAGACACCTCCGGTGTGGATTGTGAGAGTGTTGCGGCAGAGGAAGAGAAGTTGAAGCAAGATTCTTATTATTCTACGAACTTGAAGGAATGGAAACCAATGAGTAGGGCGGCTCCGAGCTCGACTCATCCTTGGATAGATGGGAGAAGGAGAGGGATAGACTAAACCATAGGAGTGGGTTTCGTACTGCAGCCCTTCTTATTTCCGCCATAGTCTATCCATTAGTCAAGGGGTCACTTTGGGCTTTGACATTGTGGGTGGCATCACATCCACTTGGGAACGAGCTAGCAAAGGATAGTCATGAATGTGGTGGTCCGGGGCTTGACAATGAAAACATGTGTTATGGAGGTCAAAATAAACCACCTTTTGAGAGATACCCAGGGACCCAACTTGAATATTCAGGTCTTCCCGTAGATCTTTTACGAGGTTGACTTCAACACATACACACTTGTTAAGACGAGCATAAAAATGCTCTTATTCATGGCATATCACACTAACAATGGGTTTCACTATCTCGAAAGGAAAGACCAGAGATGAACAGGAAGACCAGGAGTTCGATCCAAACTGGAATTTTCAATGAAACTTAGCTGGTGGGACTAAAGTCGGGAGTCCACTGAGAAAGCACTAACAGGGTATTTCCCAAATACCAAGAAGCCGCTTTAAGGAGGAGGGCTTAGAGCTGAGAAGGCTCATGAAAGGAAAATAGATAAAACCCTTTGGTGAGGTTATAGATACCTGAAACCAGGATACCATTGGACTCCCAATGGTTCTTTATCTAGTTCTAAAGGTAGGCTTTTGAGGGAATGTGGCCACAAAAAAACAATAAGGCAATTATTATGATACCACTTAACCACATGGTCTAAACATTCATCAAAAATAATAACACCCAGGAGGATTCAAAATCCATACCTCATCGTAGACTTTCGACACAAATTTCAAGAGTGCGCGCTTGGGAGCCATTTTCACCATCAGTTGCAATGAGAGGAGAGTTGGCCATTTATAGGCAAATCACCGCCTTAGCGATGGGGAAATAGTCGGGTTTCACTATGATAGGACCGAGAGGAAACCCTAGAAAGGCTAAATTGGCATGTAGCATGCAATGGTCTAACATAAGCGAAAGCATGGATGTAATAATTTTAAAGTTTTGATTACATTAGTATATTTTGTAATAATTCTAAAGTTTAATATTAGGAGGAAATGGAATATTTTGTGAAAATATTATTAGAATATATGATTTATTATATTAAAAATTTATAGTATATAAATAAATAAATAAATATTATCGTAATTAGCTAGTTGATTATTATATGTTATATCAATAACTTCTTCATTACTTGTAGATCTATTATATCAACCTACATCTTTATTTTTAATATTAATTAATGAAAGTAATAATTTTAAATTTTTATTCAATCAATCAATTTTATTTTTATATATGTAAATGATTGTAAAATTGAACATATATATAAAAAAATCATTTGAGTCTTTTTTTGAGATATTACATAATTGTAATTTCAAAATTGTATATTATGTTTACGTAGAAGGCGTTACCCCCTATGGGATTCGGTGGTTTCTTGCTCGATAGTAGCCATAACATTGGATGGCTAGGATTTAGTTTCGAGGACGTTGACAATACATCATAATCTTCACCATCCACATTTATTGTTGGGAGACGTGATGGCTTATGTATACAATTGAATCCTCTTGCTTTTAGAAAGTTATTTTTACACGCATTTGATCATGGGATTCTTTTTGGTTCTATCATCCCGTGATTCCTCAACTTTAGATTTACATCACCTTTAGAATTATGTTAAATTATATTGGTAATACAATTTTATTGCCTTATTTATTGACTCGGCCTGCTAAGGTGAAACCACGTGGCCCACACCCACACCTCTCGGATCACAAATATCTTCTCATGTCTACTCGGTGTTTGGTGGCATCATCGAGAAAGAACCGTCCTATTATTACATTTAGAGATTCCACAAAATGTTGTAGTAAGATTGTAGAAGATTTTGTGTGTAGTTTGCTTCAACTCATTTTGACAAGATGACAAAATTCAAGAGATCTGTGATTATTGTCATATATTTCACATAGAGTGTTTGGAAAAATGAATTGATCAACAACAAATAATGTGTCGTAATGTCCCTTTTTCCCACTTGAGGATCATTATTTGGACTTCTTGCCATTCCTTCTCCATGGCAAAGAAGTAGAAGAGTTGGAGAAGAACCTTGAGCTTCCATTTGCTTTTGTTTTTCTAATTTTTATGTTTTCTTTTAGTGTTTTCCCTCTTAATGCAGGTTGGCTGGGTTAAAGACAAATAAAGAAGCTTAATGAAGGAATAGAACATCTCTTATGGGTTGGCCTTACCTTTCCAAGCTTTGGCGCCAAAGGAAGGTTATAAAAGGAGTCTTGGGACCTCATTTGTGGATCTAGATTTGGTGCATTTTTCTAATATTGAGCATTGAGAGCTTGTTGCTCCATGTTCTTCCACTTGAGGATGAAAACCCTCTTGTGTGGCTTCCTAGAAGGATGAAAACCCTTCTAGTGGTTTTGTTGAAGGACGAAAACCCTTCATCATTGCATGGTTTTGAAGATTTGAGGAGAAATATCCATTTTTAAATTTTTATTTGTCTTCCATACATGGAGAAACCTACCTTTGTGTAGGGTTTAATGGCTTAGAGGACATAAAGATGGATTTTAGTTCATAATCTGATTTGAGATATTTATTAAGGCTGGAATCTACATTCTCATTATTTTTGGGGGTTTCTAGACCCATATTTCATAATTTAGTTGTGGTTGCTCTTCGTTGGTTATTTATTAATTTCCAACTATGTGTTGACTCAAATTTTTCATTGATTGTTATTCCATTGGATGTCTAAAATACATATCTAAATTGTGGCAAGGTTGTTAGAGTGAATTTTGTGTTTTCCATATATTTTAATATTGTTTTTTGGAGAAATCAGTTCGTTGATTTTAATTTCAATCTATTTCTTATAGAAATCAAAGTTGGTTATTCGGTGTTTAAAGCTAATTCCTTGATTGTTGGCCTAATCCTTGAAATGGATATTTTAGTGGTATCGAACACATTCTCAAAAGCCTAGGGTTTTAGTGAAATAAGGAAATAAGGGTTTGTTACTATCAAATAAGGAGAACATTATGGACTCTTAATTAGCTAAAGTTGATAAGTTAATTGTCGGCCAAGGGAGACTTGCAAACACAATGTATTTTCTAGCCCTATCCCTCAAAAATAGCATTGAACCTAGGGTTCAAAGTGGTGATGGTATCTTAACTAGGGCTAATCAGTACATGAAAACCAATGGGATCAGCCCGAGGATCAGTTATGAAGTCCACTTTCCTTCCTAGGGAGGAGGTTATTCGGAGGAAGAAACAAGACCCATGGGTGGATGGAACATCACTGCAAGTTATGAGGAATATAAGGCTTTACTAAGGGATATTCGTGAGGCCATTTCACTCGTTAAATTCATAGGAGTGAATAGAGGAAGACCTAGGCCCAAGCCTAGACATCACATGCCACACAAGCAACATGAAGAAAACACAAAGTTTGAGGAAGAAGGGTTGGTGATCAAGGGACCTAAGGCCATGACACTTACACCCATTCCAAAGAGTCAACAACATGAGGTAAAAATTGCTCATTCCATGGTTAATACTGAAAATGTTTTGACTTGTGATGAATCCAGAGATGAAACAAGGGGTGTGGAGCAAGAAGGGGAAGAGAAAGGGCTGGTTGGAAACCCTTCTCCAAAGGAACATGATGACAATAAGATTGTTGGTCTGATTATAGCAGCAGTCACTAAAGAGCAAAGTGGTGATAGAGGGGACCTTGGTGAGAGCTACAAAGACATTTCAAACACCCACAGACAAGGAAACCGAAGGTTTGGAGGTAACTCAAATTTATTTCTTTATGCCATGCCATTTCGGATTTATGATCATGGGAATTTTGTTAACCTTGGGGCAAATATGATGCTCCAAAGCAAATCATGGCAAAAGGGTAGTCTTCATGATGCTACATATGATGAAAATTTTGATTTGCATAGGGTCCATGGACCAAGATTTTTGAGTGACCTTGTTGGGGGTCACATGGATGAAGAAGGTGTTTTTCTCGGGTACCTATGATCATTTTCAGTTTGCTGGAATTTCCAGAACAACAGTCAAGAGGAGGCAGATTTATGGTGCCCATGATTACAGTAAGAGCCACGGAGTTGCCCTATGTGAACACCATCAAGATATGGTTGAAGCCAAGGCAGAAGAAGCTTCATTTGTTGATTATGAGGAGAAGAAGAAGGCTGATTTCAACTCAGAAATTCTGAGTCACAAGATTGGGAATATGGAGGATGTTTCGATCACTCCTCATCCGGCATGGGAAGGTAGATATGTGGTGGACAACCCAAGGTATGATGGAAATCACACTTTATCTCCTTTTATATTGCTGCCATACTTATGTCTTTTTGGGAAAGTTGTTGTTAAAGATCACATGCCAAGTTTTGGTGATGATATGAAGAACTTGTGGGATGACACATGGCATTTAGATATTTCCTTGCAAGGGTACATGGTTCCGGTTGACCTCTTGCATTGTAGAAAGGAAGTCTATGATATTCTTACCCCATGCACATGGTTAAAAGAAATTTTGATGAAGGATTATTTTGAAATCATTATGTATGCTAACAAGGTTATGAAGGATTCTACCTTCCAAGGACAAGGAGCCACGAGTTTGATTAATGGTGAAGACACTCATGGTTCTATTAATGAGTGCTTGGTGGCACAAGTGGGATTGAAGGTTGAAGACTTCAAAGGATTCATTGTGAAGTTAGTGAATGGTCACTCTATGCAACATACCAAGATGTGTTCTCAACTCCAAGTTGCATTGGAACCATATAAGGTATGTGTTGATTTCTATGTGATGGTTGATTTGGGTATCATGCTTGGAGTTCAATGGTGGCATTCATTGGGAGAGCTCACTCTCAACTATCAATGCATGAAGATAAGCTTCATGGACAAAGGTAAAAAGATCACTTTGCAAGGTATGCTTCCAAAAACACTCCAAATTTGTTATTTGGTGGAAGATACTATTTCATGGGAGTCACATTTCTGTTCTTTATCTAAAATTACAGCAGATTGGAAGTCACTAATTTCAACTGAGTATGTAAAGAACAAGTTTGCTAATGGTGTTTTTGAAGGAGAAATAAGTAAGGAAAGATACAAGGTGATGGATGGGTTTATCCTTTACAAAAACTCGAGTTTATTTGGTACCCGAATCAAGGGTGAAGAGCAGGATCTTGAGGGTTGTTCATGATACACCATGGGCTGATCATCCGGGCCACTTCATGAGACATGACAAGGGTGAAGGTAAAAACTTCAGTTTTTCTCTTTGCTTATGGAATTTGATGAAAGAGAATGCTAGCATGGCATGTTTAAGGAAGCATAAGTTTGAAGGGAATTCTTTTTTTTCTCTCTATGGATTGTTAACCCATGGTTCCATGAGAGAACCAAAATAAGTAAGGGCAAAAGGAAACAATTATGAAAAACTTGTAGCTATTCACATGGCCACAAATGGAGAATGACGGTTTTATCTTTCATTTTTATGACCCCATGATGAGGTATGGATTTTGTTTAGATTACCTTGTTTTCATTTCAGCTGAGTCACACAATGTTTGGGGGTATCTAGAGATCCAAAATTTAGAGGAACTTGCCCTCAAAAGTCACATGGAGTATGAGTTCCACTTGAAGAATGATGAAATTAACACTCATGGGAATGCCAAGGAGGTTGAATCTCTCAAGTTTAAGGCCAAGATAACTGTTGATTTTAATTGTAGGCCTGTTGTTCCTAAATTTTCAGCATATGTAAATCAAATTTCAGTCCTTACTTTATTTATGGAGTTGCTTTCCTTTGTGAGATTTCAGTCTGGTAGTTGTTATACCATGATTATAGGACTGAATTTGCAAAAATCATGAAAGGAACGATAACCATATCGTACAAGCCAAGAACACGAGATGCAAACAAATGAGCAACAATATCATATATTATTATGGAACTCAATGCAATACATTGAGAATGGGCCCCGCTTAAATAGGCAAGGAATAACAATCTAAGAACCAGTCAAGGTCATAGATCAAGCCATAAATCAAGGAAATAACTAGTCATCAAAGAACTAGTCAAGACCATAGATTTAGGAGAGAACTAGACATCAAGGAAAGAACTATACCTAACAACTAGATAATATCTCCTAATATCTAAATAAATAAAAAGAAATATCCACACACATAAGTGGGTGAGGATAAATACAATAAAGGTAAATAAATTACCTAGGTGAACATAAGCTAAGGTAAATACCTACTCTAACACCCCCCTCAAGTGAAGTTAGGGGCCAAAATAGATGTGGCATGTCCACAGTATGAGTCCCGGTAACTAGGCTTGATGAGGTACTCATGTACAATAACTGGGAAAAAAGGGACACCACAAGGTACCCAAAACTAGTAACAACAAAGTAAAGAGAGTAAAGACTGCTCCAAGGCATCCCAAGAAGCTCGGCTCAAAAACTCAGACAAAGATCTTTGAAGAAGTTTGGTGTGCACTATGGTCTGAATCCACTGCTCGATCACAAAACTCAAAAACAACTGACACTGGGCTCCACTAGAATAGCTCCATACAAGGAGACTGTCAACGGAGTGATGTCGAAAGTGCAAAAAAACACCAAACATAATTTGATCAAGTGCTACAAATAGGTGTGCCACGATCCAAGAACAATAACCAAAGCAACAAGGCAAGGACACAAAATCTAGAGTGTCACGATCCAAGAAAAGCCAAGGTAACAAGGCAAGGACACAAAACCCGAAGAAGCAGGATCAACACCACAAATCAGATTTGGGGTCACATTAGCAGCCATGAACAACAATGCATTTTCATGTTTTGAGTACATTCCCTTGTGGAATAATGAGGAAGGAAGATTTTAGTTAAATGGAGGAATAAAATCATATTATGGTGTGTTATTTTCAGACTTGTACATTCTGATTTTTAAAAGAAAGATGAATGATTACAACTATTTTTGGGACAACACTATTGAAATTAAGGGAAAACCTATTGTGATCATGGATTCTTTATCATGGATGTCAACTCCTATTCCATTAGAGGATATGGAACTTCAAAGTAAGGGGAATGAAGAGTACAGGGAAGTAGATACATTGGGTTTGTAATTGCTTGGGGACAAGCAATTTTGGGAAGGGAGGACTGTAATGTCCCTTTTTCCCACTCAAGGGTCACTATTGGACTGCTTGCCATTCCTTCTCCATAAAGAAAGAAGAAGAAGAATTGGAGAATAACCTTGAGCTTCCATTTTCTTTCATTTTTATACTTTTATGTTTTCTTTTTTCAAAGTGTTTTCCTCTTAATGCAAAGGTTCTGGTTTAAAAATAAATAAAATAAGCTTAATGAAGGAAAAAACATATCTTATAGGTCAGCCTTACCTTTCCAAGCTTTGGCACCAAAGGAAGGTTATAAAAGGAGTCTTGGGACCTCATTTGTGGATCTAGATTTGGTGCATTTTTCTAATATTGCGCATTGAGAGCTTGTTCTTTGCATGTTCTTCCACTTGAGGACAAAACCTCTGTGTGTGGCTTCCTAGAAGGGACGAAAAACCTTTTATTGGTTTTGTCAAAGGACGCAAACCCTTCATCTTTGCATGGTTTTGAAGATTTGAGGAGAAATATCCATTTGTAGATTTTTATTTGTCTTCCATAGGTGGAGTGACCCACCTTGGTGTAGGGTTTAATGGTTTAGAGGACATAAAGTTGGATTTTCAGTTCATAATCTGATTTGACATATTTATTAAGGCCAAAATCTACATTCTCATTATTTTGGGGTTTCTAGACCCATATTTCATAGTTTAGTTGTGGCTGCTCTTCATTGGTTATTTATTAATTTCACTATGTGTTGACTCGATTTTTCATTGATTATTGTTCCATTGGATGTCTAAAATACATATCTAAATTGTGGAAAGGTTGTTGGAATGAATTTTGTGTTTTGCATATATTTTAATACCATTGTTAGGAGAAATTAGATCGTTGATTTTAATTTCGTCTATTGCTTATAGAAATCGATTTGGTTATTCGGTGTTTGAAGTTAATTCCTTGATTGTTGGCCTAATCCTTGAAAGGGATATTTCATGTTCCATCTATGAAAATGTTTGCTTCAACAATGATTAAATCAGTCATAAGAGACATTTATGAAAGAATTATGTTTAAGAAAAATTGAGTTATTATAACATTATATTTGACACAAAGCACTTACTTTTCATCAAGAAATTTGTGCAAAACATATGAATGAATAATAGTGCTAAAATGGAATTCATTGATGGAATTGATAAGTGGAGCACACAAATAGAATAATGTTTTTGGTAGAACAATCTCATCCATAGAATAGGAGTGGGAAGTGCAGCTATTTAGTTCCCACCTGTTTATTTGAGTCCCGGTAACTAGGCCTGATGAGGTACTCATGTACAATAACTGGGAAAAAAGGGACACCACAAGGTACCCAAAACTAGTAACAAGAAAGTAAAGAGAGTAAAGACCTGCTCCAAGGCATCCCAAGAAGCTCGGCTCAAAAAACTCGTACAATGCTGAAGAAGTTTGGTGTGCACTATGGTCTGAATCCATTGCTCGATCACAAAACTCAAAAACAATTGACACTGGGCTCCACTAGAATAGCTCCATACAAGGAGACTATCAACGAAGTGATGTCGAAAGTGCAAAAAAACACCAAACATAATTTGATCAAGTGCTACAAATAGGTGTGCCACGATCCAAGAACAATAACCAAAGCAACAAGGCAAGGACACAAAATCTAGAGTGTCACGATCCAAGAAAAGCCAAGGTAACAAGGCAAGGACACAAAACCCGAAGAAGCAAGGATTAACACCACAAATCAGATTTGGGGCTGTCATTAGCAGCCATGAACAACAATGCATTTTCATGTTTTGAGTACATTCCTTGTGGAATAATGAGGAAGGAAGATTTTAGTTAAATGGAGGAATAAAATCATATTATGGTGTGTTATTTTCGAGACTTGTACATTCGATTTTGAAAGAAAGATGAATGATTACAACTATTTTTGGGACAACACTATTGAAATTAAGGAAAACCTATTGTGATCATGGATTCTTTATCATGGATGTCAACTCCTATTCCATTAGAGGATATGGAACTTCAAAGTAAGGGAATGAAGAGTACAGGTAAGTAGATACATTGGGTTTGTAATTGCTTGGGACAAGCAATTTTGGGAAGGAGGATCTGTAATGTCCCTTTTTCCCACTCAAGGGTCACTATTTGGACTGCTTGCCATTCCTTCTCCATAAAGAAAGAAGAAGAAGAATTGGAGAATAACCTTGAGCTTCCATTTTCTTTCATTTTTATACTTTTTATGTTTTCTTTTCAGTGTTTTCCTCTTAATGCAAAGTTGGTGGTTTAAAAATAAATAAAATAAGCTTAATGAAGGAAAAAACATATCTTATAGGTCAGCCTTACCTTTCCAAGCTTTGGCACCAAAGGAAGGTTATAAAAGGAGTCTTGGGACCTCATTTGTGGATCTAGATTTGGTGCATTTTTCTAATATTGCGCATTGAGAGCTTGTTGCTGCATGTTCTTCCACTTGAGGACAAAAACCCTCTTGTGTGGCTTCCTAGAAGGACGAAAAACCTTTTATTGGTTTTGTCAAAGGACGCAAACCCTTCATCTTTGCATGGTTTTGAAGATTTGAGGAGAAATATCCATTTGTAGATTTTTATTTGTCTTCCATAGGTGGAGTGACCCACCTTGGTGTAGGGTTTAATGGTTTAGAGGACATAAAGTTGGATTTTCAGTTCATAATCTGATTTGACATATTTATTAAGGCCAAAATCTACATTCTCATTATTTTTGGGGGTTTCTAGACCCATATTTCATAGTTTAGTTGTGGCTGCTCTTCATTGGTTATTTATTAATTTCCAGCTATGTGTTGACTCAGATTTTTCATTGATTATTGTTCCATTGGATGTCTAAAATACATATCTAAATTGTGGAAAGGTTGTTGGAATGAATTTTGTGTTTTGCATATATTTTAATACCGTTGTTAGGAGAAATTAGATCGTTGATTTTAATTTCACTAGTCTATTGCTTATAGAAATCGATTTGGTTATTCGGTGTTTGAAGTTAATTCCTTGATTGTTGGCCTAATCCTTGAAAGGGATATTTCATGTTCCATCTATGAAAATGTTTGCTTCAACAATGATTAAATCAGTCATAAGAGACATTTATGAAAGAATTATGTTTAAGAAAAATTGAGTTATTATAACATTATATTTGACACAAAGCACTTACTTTTCATCAAGAAATTTGTGCAAAACATATGAATGAATAATAGTGCTAAAATGGAATTCATTGATGGAGTTGATAAGTGGAGCACAAATAGAATAATGTTTTTGGTAGAACAATCTCATCCATAGAATAGGAGTGGGAAGTGCAGCTATTTAGTTCCCACTGTTTATTTGAGTCCCAGAACTAGGCTCGATGAGGTACTCATGTACAATAATTGGGAAAAAAGGGACACCACAAGGTACCCAAAACTAGTAACAACAAAGTAAAGAGAGTAAAGACCTACTCCAAGGCATCCCAAGAAGCTCGGCTCAAAAACTCGTGACAAATGCAATTTGAAGAAGTTTGGTGTGCACTGTGGTCTGAATCCATTGCTCGATCACAAAACTCAAAAACAATTGACACTGGGCTCCACCAGAATAGCTCCATACAAGGAGACTATCAACGGAGTGATGTCGAAAGTGCAAAAAAACACCAAACATAATTCGATCAAGTGCTACAAATAGGTGTGCCACGATCCAAGAACAATAACCAAAGCAACAAGGCAAGGACACAAAATCTAGAGTGTCACGATCCAAGAAAAGCCAAGGTAACAAGGCAAGGACACAAAACCCGAAGAAGCGGATTAACACCACAAATCAGATTTGGGGCTGTCATTAGCAGCCATGAACAACAATGCATTTTCATGTTTTGAGTACATTCCCTTGTGGAATAATGAGGAAGGAAGATTTTAGTTAAATGGAGGAATAAAATCATATTATGGTGTGTTATTTTGAGACTTGTACATTCCGATTTTGAAAAGAAAGATGAATGATTACAACTATTTTTGGGACAACACTATTGAAATTAAGGGAAAACCTATTGTGATCATGGATTCTTTATCATGGATGTCAACTCCTATTCCATTAGAGGATATGGAACTTCAAAGTAAGGGGAATGAAGAGTACGGGGAAGTAGATACATTGGGTTTGTAATTGCTTGGGACAAGCAATTTTGGGAAGGAGGATTTGTAATGTCCCTTTTTCCCACTCAAGGGTCACTATTTGGACTACTTGCCATTCCTTCTCCATAGCAAAGAAGAAGAAGAATTGGAGAATAACCTTGAGCTTCCATTTTCTTTCATTTTTATACTTTTTATGTTTTCTTTTTAGTGTTTTCCTCTTAATGCGGGTTGGTTTGGTTTAAAAATAAATAAAATAAGCTTAATGAAGGAAAAACATATCTTATAGGTCAGCCTTACCTTTCCAAGCTTTGGCACCAAAGGAAGGTTATAAAAGGAGTCTTGGGACCTCATTTGTGGATCTAGATTTGGTGCATTTTTCTAATATTGCGCATTGAGAGCTTCATTCTTCGCATGTTCTTCCACTTGAGGACAAAAACCTCTTGTGTGGCTTCCTAGAAGGACGAAAAACCTTTTATTGGTTTTGTCAAAGGACGCAAACCCTTCATCTTTGCATGGTTTTGAAGATTTGAGGAGAAATATCCATTTGTAGATTTTTATTTGTCTTCCATAGGTGGAGTGACCCACCTTGGTGTAGGGTTTAATGGTTTAGAGGACATAAAGTTGGATTTTCAGTTCATAATCTGATTTGACATATTTATTAAGGCCAAAATCTACATTCTCATTATTTTTGGGGGTTTCTAGACCCATATTTCATAGTTTAGTTGTGGCTGCTCTTCATTGGTTATTTATTAATTTCGGCTATGTGTTGACTCAGATTTTTCATTGATTATTGTTCCATTGGATGTCTAAAATACATATCTAAATTGTGGAAAGGTTGTTGGAATGAATTTTGTGTTTTGCATATATTTTAATACCATTGTTAGGAGAAATTAGATCGTTGATTTTAATTTAGTCTATTGCTTATAGAAATCGATTTGGTTATTCGGTGTTTGAAGTTAATTCCTTGATTGTTGGCCTAATCCTTGAAAGGGATATTTCATGTTCCATCTATGAAAATGTTTGCTTCAACAATGATTAAATCAGTCATAAGAGACATTTATGAAAGAATTATGTTTAAGAAAAATTGAGTTATTATAACATTATATTTGACACAAAGCACTTACTTTTCATCAAGAAATTTGTGCAAAACATATGAATGAATAATAGTGCTAAAATGGAATTCATTGATGGAGTTGATAAGTGGAGCACAAATAGAATAATGTTTTTGGTAGAACAATCTCATCCATAGAATAGGAGTGGGAAGTGCAGCTATTTAGTTCCCACTGTTTATTTGAGTCCCGTAACTAGGCGATGAGGTACTCATCATGTACAATAAGCGGGAAAAAAGGGACACCACAAGGTACCCAAAACTAGTAACAAGAAAGTAAAGAGAGTAAAGACCTACTCCAAGGCATCCCAAGAAGCTCGGCTCAAAAAAACTCGTGACAGTCTTTGAAGAAGTTTGGTGTGCACTATGGTCCGAATCCATTGCTCGATCACAAAACTCAAAAACAATTGACACTTTGGGCTCCACTAGAATAGCTCCATACAAGGAGACTATCAACGAAGTGATGTAGAAAGTGCAAAAAAACATGAAACATAATTTGATCAAGTGCTACAAATAGGTGTGCCACGATCCAAGAACAATAACCAAAGCAACAAGGCAAGGACACAAAATCTAGAGTGTCACGATCCAAGAAAAGCCAAGGTAAGTAAGGCAAGGACACAAAACCCGAAGAAGCGGATTAACACCACAAATCAGATTTGGGGCTGTCATTAGCAGCCATGAACAACAATGCATTTTCATGTTTTGAGTACATTCCCTTGTGGAATAATGAGGAAGGAAGATTTTAGTTAAATGGAGGAATAAAATCATATTATGGTGTGTTATTTTCAGACTTGTACATTCTGATTTTTGAAAGAAAGATGAATGATTACAACTATTTTTGGGACAACACTATTGAAATTAAGGGAAAACCTATTGTGATCATGGATTCTTTATCATGGATGTCAACTCCTATTCCATTAGAGGATATGGAACTTCAAAGTAAGGGGAATGAAGAGTACAGGTAAGTAGATACATTGGGTTTGTAATTGCTTGGGGACAAGCAATTTTGGGAAGGGAGGACTGTAATGTCCCTTTTTCCCACTCAAGGGTCACTATTTGGACTGCTTGCCATTCCTTCTCCATAGCAAAGAAGAAGAAGAATTGGAGAATAACCTTGAGCTTCCATTTTCTTTCATTTTTATACTTTTTATGTTTTCTTTTAGTGTTTTCCCTCTTAATGCAAAGTTGGTGGTTTAAAAATAAATAAAATAAGCTTAATGAAGGAAAAACATATCTTATAGGTCAGCCTTACCTTTCCAAGCTTTGGCACCAAAGGAAGGTTATAAAAGGAGTCTTGGGACCTCATTTGTGGATCTAGATTTGGTGCATTTTTCTAATATTGCGCATTGAGAGCATTCTTCGCATGTTCTTCCACTTGAGGACAAAAACCCTCTTGTGTGGCTTCCTAGAAGGGACGAAAAACCTTTTATTGGTTTTGTCAAAGGACGCAAACCCTTCATCTTTGCATGGTTTTGAAGATTTGAGGAGAAATATCCATTTGTAGATTTTTATTTGTCTTCCATAGGTGGAGTGACCCACCTTGGTGTAGGGTTTAATGGTTTAGAGGACATAAAGTTGGATTTTCAGTTCATAATCTGATTTGACATATTTATTAAGGCCAAAATCTACATTCTCATTATTTTTGGGGTTTCTAGACCCATATTTCATAGTTTAGTTGTGGCTGCTCTTCATTGGTTATTTATTAATTTCGGCTATGTGTTGACTCAGATTTTCATTGATTATTGTTCCATTGGATGTCTAAAATACATATCTAAATTGTGGAAAGGTTGTTGGAATGAATTTTGTGTTTTGCATATATTTTAATACCATTGTTAGGAGAAATTAGATCGTTGATTTTAATTTCGGTCTATTGCTTATAGAAATCGATTTGGTTATTCGGTGTTTGAAGTTAATTCCTTGATTGTTGGCCTAATCCCTTGAAAGGGATATTTCATGTTCCATCTATGAAAATGTTTGCTTCAACAATGATTAAATCAGTCATAAGAGACATTTATGAAAGAATTATGTTTAAGAAAAATTGAGTTATTATAACATTATATTTGACACAAAGCACTTACTTTTCATCAAGAAATTTGTGCAAAACATATGAATGAATAATAGTGCTAAAATGGAATTCATTGATGGAGTTGATAAGTGGAGCACAAATAGAATAATGTTTTTGGTAGAACAATCTCATCCATAGAATAGGAGTGGGAGTGCAGCTATTTAGTTCCCACTGTTTATTTGAGTCCCTGTAACTAGGCTCGATGAGGTACTCATGTACAATAACCGGGAAAAAGGGACACCACAAGGTACCCAAAACCAGTAACAAGAAAGTAAAGAGAGTAAAGACCTGCTCCAAGGCATCCCAAGAAGCTCGGCTCAAAAAAACTCGTGATCTTTGAAGAAGTTTGGTGTGCACTATGGTAAGTACGAATCCATTGCTCGATCACAAAACTCAAAAACAATTGACACTTTGGGCTCCACTAGAATAGCTCCATACAAGGAGACTGTCAACGAAGTGATGTGGAAAGTGCAAAAAAATACCAAACATAATTTGATCAAGTGCTACAAATAGGTGTGCCACGATCCAAGAACAATAACCAAAGCAACAAGGCAAGGACACAAAATCTAGAGTGTCACGATCCAAGAAAAGCCAAGGTAACAAGGCAAGGACACAAACCCGAAGAAGCAGGATTAACACCACAAATCAGATTTTTGGGGCTGTCATTAGCAGCCATGAACAACAATGCATTTTCATGTTTTGAGTACATTCCCTTGTGGAATAATGAGGAAGGAAGATTTTAGTTAAATGGAGGAATAAAATCATATTATGGTGTGTTATTTTTTGAGACTTGTACATTCTACGATTTTGAAAGAAAGATGAATGATTACAACTATTTTGGGACAACACTATTGAAATTAAGGGAAAACCTATTGTGATCATGGATTCTTTATCATGGATGTCAACTCCTATTCCATTAGAGGATATGGAACTTCAAAGTAAGGGGAATGAAGAGTATAGGGAAGTAGATACATTGGGTTTGTAATTGCTTGGGGACAAGCAATTTTGGGAAGGAGGACTGTAATGTCCCTTTTTCCCACTCAAGGGTCACTATTTGGACTGCTTGCCATTCCTTCTCCATAGAAAGAAGAAGAAGAATTGGAGAATAACCTTGAGCTTCCATTTTCTTTCATTTTTATACTTTTTATGTTTTCTTTTGTGTTTTCCCTCTTAATGTAGGTTGTTTGGTTTAAAAATAAATAAAATAAGCTTAATGAAGGAAAAAACATATCTTATAGGTCAGCCTTACCTTTCCAAGCTTTGGCACCAAAGGAAGGTTATAAAAGGAGTCTTGGGACCTCATTTGTGGATCTAGATTTGGTGCATTTTTCTAATATTGCGCATTGAGAGCTTGTTTTTGCATGTTCTTCCACTTGAGGACAAAAACCCTCTTGTGTGGCTTCCTAGAAGGACGAAAAACCTTTTATTGGTTTTGTCAAAGGACGCAAACCCTTCATCTTTGCATGGTTTTGAAGATTTGAGGAGAAATATCCATTTGTAGATTTTTATTTGTCTTCCATAGGTGGAGTGACCCACCTTGGTGTAGGGTTTAATGGTTTAGAGGACATAAAGTTGGATTTTCAGTTCATAATCTGATTTGACATATTTATTAAGGCCAAAATCTACATTCTCATTATTTTTGGGGTTTCTAGACCCATATTTCATAGTTTAGTTGTGGCTGCTCTTCATTGGTTATTTATTAATTTCAGCTATGTGTTGACTCGATTTTTCATTGATTATTGTTCCATTGGATGTCTAAAATACATATCTAAATTGTGGAAAGGTTGTTGGAATGAATTTTGTGTTTTGCATATATTTTAATACCATTGTTAGGAGAAATTAGATCGTTGATTTTAATTTCAGTCTATTGCTTATAGAAATCAGATTTGGTTATTCGGTGTTTGAAGTTAATTCCTTGATTGTTGGCCTAATCCTTGAAAGGGATATTTCATGTTCCATCTATGAAAATGTTTGCTTCAACAATGATTAAATCAGTCATAAGAGACATTTATGAAAGAATTATGTTTAAGAAAAATTGAGTTATTATAACATTATATTTGACACAAAGCACTTACTTTTCATCAAGAAATTTGTGCAAAACATATGAATGAATAATAGTGCTAAAATGGAATTCATTGATGGAGTTGATAAGTGAGCACAAATAGAATAATGTTTTTGGTAGAACAATCTCATCCATAGAATAGGAGTGGGAAGTGCAAAGCTATTTAGTTCCCACTGTTTATTTGAGTCCCAGTAACTAGGCACGATGAGGTACTCATGTACAATAACTGGGAAAAAAGGGACACCACAAGGTACCCAAAACTAGTAACAAAAAAGTAAAGAGAGTAAAGACCTACTCCAAGGCATCCCAAGAAGCTCGGCTCAAAAAAATCATACAATTTTGAAGAAGTTTGGTGTGCACTATGGTCTGAATCCATTGCTCGATCACAAAACTCAAAAACAACTGACACTGGGCTCCACTAGAATAGCTCCATACAAGGAGACTATCAACGGAGTGATGTCGAAAGTGCAAAAAAACACCAAACATAATTTGATCAAGTGCTACAAATAGGTGTGCCACGATCCAAGAACAATAACCAAAGCAACAAGGCAAGGACACAAAATCTAGAGTGTCACGATCCAAGAAAAGCCAAGGTAACAAGGCAAGGACACAAAACCCGAAGAAGCAGGATTAACACCACAAATCAGATTTGGGGCTGTCATTAGCAGCCATGAACAACAATGCATTTTCATGTTTTGAGTACATTCCTTGTGGAATAATGAGGAAGGAAGATTTTAGTTAAATGGAGGAATAAAATCATATTATGGTGTGTTATTTTCAGACTTGTACATTTCGATTTTTAAAAGAAAGATGAATGATTACAACTATTTTGGGACAACACTATTGAAATTAAGGGAAAACCTATTGTGATCATGGATTCTTTATCATGGATGTCAACTCCTATTCCATTAGAGGATATGGAACTTCAAAGTAAGGGGAATGAAGAGTACAGGGAAGTAGATACATTGGGTTTGTAATTGCTTGGGGACAAGCAATTTTGGGAAGGGAGGACTGTAATGTCCCTTTTTCCCACTCAAGGGTCACTATTTGGACTGCTTGCCATTCCTTCTCCATAGCAAAGAAGAAGAAGAATTGGAGAATAACCTTGAGCTTCCATTTTCTTTCATTTTTATACTTTTTATGTTTTCTTTTCAGTGTTTTCCCTCTTAATGCAGGTTGGCTGGTTTAAAAATAAATAAAATAAGCTTAATGAAGGAAAAAACATATCTTATAGGTCAGCCTTACCTTTCCAAGCTTTGGCACCAAAGGAAGGTTATAAAAGGAGTCTTGGGACCTCATTTGTGGATCTAGATTTGGTGCATTTTTCTAATATTGCGCATTGAGAGCTTGTTGCTGCATGTTCTTCCACTTGAGGACAAAAACCCTCTTGTGTGGCTTCTAGAAGGACGAAAAACCTTTTATTGGTTTTGTCAAAGGACGCAAACCCTTCATCTTTGCATGGTTTTGAAGATTTGAGGAGAAATATCCATTTTTAGATTTTTATTTGTCTTCCATAGGTGGAGTGACCCACCTTGGTGTAGGGTTTAGTGGTTTAGAGGACATAAAGTTGGATTTTCAGTTCATAATCTGATTTGACATATTTATTAAGGCCAAAATCTACATTCTCATTATTTTTTGGGGTTTCTAGACCCATATTTCATAGTTTAGTTGTGGCTGCTCTTCATTGGTTATTTATTAATTTCCCTATGTGTTGACTTGATTTTCATTGATTATTGTTCCATTGGATGTCTAAAATACATATCTAAATTGTGGAAAGGTTGTTGGAATGAATTTTGTGTTTTGCATATATTTTAATACCATTGTTAGGAGAAATTAGATCGTTGATTTTAATTTCAGTCTATTGCTTATAGAAATCGATTTGGTTATTCGGTGTTTGAAGTTAATTCCTTGATTGTTGGCCTAATCCTTGAAAGGGATATTTCATGTTCCATCTATGAAAATGTTTGCTTCAACAATGATTAAATCAGTCATAAGAGACATTTATGAAAGAATTATGTTTAAGAAAAATTGAGTTATTATAACATTATATTTGACACAAAGCACTTACTTTTCATCAAGAAATTTGTGCAAAACATATGAATGAATAATAGTGCTAAAATGGAATTCATTGATGGAGTTGATAAGTGGAGCACAAATAGAATAATGTTTTTGGTAGAACAATCTCATCCATAGAATAGGAGTGGGAAGTGCAGCTATTTAGTTCCCACTGTTTATTTGAGTCCCAGTAACTAGGCACGATGAGGTACTCATGTACTGATAATCGGGAAAAAGGGACACCACAAGGTACCCAAAACTAGTAACAACAAAGTAAAGAGAGTAAAGACTGCTCCAAGGCATCCCAAGAAGCTCGGCTCAAAAAAACTCATACAATGTTGAAGAAGTTTGGTGTGCACTATGGTCTGAATCCATTGCTCGATCACAAAACTCAAAAACAATTGACACTGGGCTCCACCAGAATAGCTCCATACAAGGAGACTGTCAACGGAGTGATGTCGAAAGTGCAAAAAAACACCAAACATAATTTGATCAAGTGCTACAAATAGGTGTGCCACGATCCAAGAACAATAACCAAAGCAACAAGGCAAGGACACAAAATCTAGAGTGTCACGATCCAAGAAAAGCCAAGGTAACAAGGCAAGGACACAAAACCCGAAGAAGCGGGATCAACACCACAAATCAGATTTGGGGCTGTCATTAGCAGCCATGAACAACAATGCATTTTCATGTTTTGAGTACATTCCTTGTGGAATAATGAGGAAGGAAGATTTTAGTTAAATGGAGGAATAAAATCATATTATGGTGTGTTATTTTCAGACTTGTACATTCGATTTTTAAAAGAAAGATGAATGATTACAACTATTTTTGGGACAACACTATTGAAATTAAGGGAAAACCTATTGTGATCATGGATTCTTTATCATGGATGTCAACTCCTATTCCATTAGAGGATATGGAACTTCAAAGTAAGGGGAATGAAGAGTACGGGAAGTAGATACATTGGGTTTGTAATTGCTTGGGGACAAGCAATTTTGGGAAGGAGGACTGTAATGTCCCTTTTTCCCACTCAAGGGTCACTATTTGGGACTGCTTGCCATTCCTTCTCCATAGAAAGAAGAAGAAGAATTGGAGAATAACCTTGAGCTTCCATTTTCTTTCATTTTTATACTTTTTATGTTTTCTTTTCGGTGTTTTCCTCTTAATGCGGGTTGGTTTGGTTTAAAAATAAATAAAATAAGCTTAATGAAGGAAAAAACATATCTTATAGGTCAGCCTTACCTTTCCAAGCTTTGGCACCAAAGGAAGGTTATAAAAGGAGTCTTGGGACCTCATTTGTGGATCTAGATTTGGTGCATTTTTCTAATATTGCGCATTGAGAGCTTGTTCTTTGCATGTTCTTCCACTTGAGGACAAAAACCCTCTTGTGTGGCTTCCTAGAAGGACGAAAAACCTTTTATTGGTTTTTGTCAAAGGACGCAAACCCTTCATCTTTGCATGGTTTTGAAGATTTGAGGAGAAATATCCATTTGTAGATTTTTATTTGTCTTCCATAGGTGGAGTGACCCACCTGGTGTAGGGTTTAATGGTTTAGAGGACATAAAGTTGGATTTTCAGTTCATAATCTGATTTGACATATTTATTAAGGCCAAAATCTACATTCTCATTATTTTTGGGGGTTTCTAGACCCATATTTCATAGTTTAGTTGTGGCTGCTCTTCATTGGTTATTTATTAATTTCCAGCTATGTGTTGACTCAGATTTTTCATTGATTATTGTTCCATTGGATGTCTAAAATACATATCTAAATTGTGGAAAGGTTGTTGGAGTGAATTTTGTGTTTTGCATATATTTTAATACCATTGTTTGGAGAAATTAGTTCGTTGATTTTAATTTCAGTCTACTGCTTATAGAAATCAGATTTGGTTATTTGGTGTTTGAAGCTAATTCCTTGATTGTTGGCCTAATCCCTTGAAAGGGATATTTCATGTTCCATCTATGAAAATGTTTGCTTCAACAATGATTAAATCAGTCATAAGAGACATTTATGAAAGAATTATGTTTAAGAAAAATTGAGTTATTATAACATTATATTTGACACAAAGCACTTACTTTTCATCAAGAAATTTGTGCAAAACATATGAATGAATAATAGTGCTAAAATGGAATTCATTGATGGAGTTGATAAGTGGAGCACAAATAGAATAATGTTTTTGGTAGAACAATCTCATCCATAGAATAGAGTGGGAAGTGCAGCTATTTAGTTCCCACTGTTTATTTGAGTCCGAGTAACTAGGCACGATGAGGTACTCATGTACAATAATCGGGAAAAAGGGACACCACAAGGTACCCAAAACTAGTAACAAGAAAGTAAAGAGAGTAAAGACTGCTCCAAGGCATCCCAAGAAGCTCGGCTCAAAAAAACTCGTACAATGCCGAAGAAGTTTGGTGTGCACTATGGTCTGAATCCATTGCTCGATCACAAAACTCAAAAACAATTGACACTGGGCTCCACTAGAATAGCTCCATACAAGGAGACTATCAACGAAGTGATGTAGAAAGTGCAAAAAAACATGAAACATAATTTGATCAAGTGCTACAAATAGGGTGTGCCACGATCCAAGAACAATAACCAAAGCAACAAGGCAAGGACACAAAATCTAGAGTGTCACGATCCAAGAAAAGCCAAGGTAACAAGGCAAGGACACAAAACCCGAAGAAGCAGGATTAACACCACAAATCAGATTTGGGGCTGTCATTAGCAGCCATGAACAACAATGCATTTTCATGTTTTGAGTACATTCCCTTGTGGAATAATGAGGAAGGAAGATTTTAGTTAAATGGAGGAATAAAATCATATTATGGTGTGTTATTTTCAGACTTGTACATTCTCGATTTTTAAAAGAAAGATGAATGATTACAACTATTTTTGGGACAACACTATTGAAATTAAGGAAAACCTATTGTGATCATGGATTCTTTATCATGGATGTCAACTCCTATTCCATTAGAGGATATGGAACTTCAAAGTAGGGGGGAATGAAGAGTACAGGAAGTAGATACATTGGGTTTGTAATTGCTTGGGGACAAGCAATTTTGGGAAGGAGGACCGTAATGTCCCTTTTTCCCACTCAAGGGTCACTATTTGGACTGCTTGCCATTCCTTCTCCATAAGAAAGAAGAAGAAGAATTGGAGAATAACCTTGAGCTTCCATTTTCTTTCATTTTTATACTTTTTATGTTTTCTTTTCAAAGTGTTTTCCTCTTAATGCGGGGTTGTTTGGTTTAAAAATAAATAAAATAAGCTTAATGAAGGAAAAAACATATCTTATAGGTCAGCCTTACCTTTCCAAGCTTTGGCACCAAAGGAAGGTTATAAAAGGAGTCTTGGGACCTCATTTGTGGATCTAGATTTGGTGCATTTTTCTAATATTGCGCATTGAGAGCTTGTTGCTTTGCATGTTCTTCCACTTGAGGACAAAAACCCTCTTGTGTGGCTTCCTAGAAGGACGAAAAACCTTTTATTGGTTTTTTCAAAGGACGCAAACCCTTCATCTTTGCATGGTTTTGAAGATTTGAGGAGAAATATTCATTTTTAGATTTTTATTTGTTTTCTATAAGTGGAGTGACCTACCTTGGTGTAGGGTTTGATGGTTTAGAGGACATAAAGTTGATATTTCAGTTCATAATCTGATTTGTCATATTTAATAAGGCCAAAATCTACATTCTCATAATTTTGAGGGTTTCTAGACCCATATTTCATAGTTTAGTTGTGGCTGCTCTTCATTGGTTATTTATTAATTTCCAGCTATGTGTTGACTCAGATTTTTCATTGATTATTGTTCCATTGGATGTCTAAAATACATATCTAAATTGTGGAAAGGTTGTTGGAATGAATTTTGTGTTTTGCATATATTTTAATACCATTGTTAGGAGAAATTAGATCGTTGATTTTAATTTCAGTCTATTGCTTATAGAAATCAGATTTGGTTATTCGGTGTTTGAAGTTAATTCCTTGATTGTTGGCCTAATCCCTTGAAAGGGATATTTCATGTTCCATCTATGAAAATGTTTGCTTCAACAATGATTAAATCAGTCATAAGAGACATTTATGAAAGAATTATGTTTAAGAAAAAATTGAGTTATTATAACATTATATTTGACACAAAGCACTTACTTTTCATCAAGAAATTTGTGCAAAACATATGAATGAATAATAGTGCTAAAATGGAATTCATTGATGGAGTTGATAAGTGGAGCACAAATAGAATAATGTTTTTGGTAGAACAATCTCATCCATAGAATAGAGTGGGAAGTGCAGCTATTTAGTTCCCACTGTTTATTTGAGTCCCAGTAACTAGGCCTGATGAGGTACTCATGTACAATAATTGGGAAAAAGGGACACCACAAGGTACCCAAAACTAGTAACAACAAAGTAAAGAGAGTAAAGACCTGCTCCAAGGCATCCCAAGAAGCTCGGCTCAAAAAAACTCGTACAATGTTGAAGAAGTTTGGTGTGCACTATGGTCTGAATCCATTGCTCGATCACAAAACTCAAAAACAATTGACACTGGGCTCCACTAGAATAGCTCCATACAAGGAGACTATCAACGAAGTGATGTAGAAAGTGCAAAAAAAACATGAAACATAATTTGATCAAGTGCTACAAATAGGTGTGCCACGATCCAAGAACAATAACCAAAGCAACAAGGCAAGGACACAAAATCTAGAGTGTCACGATCCAAGAAAAGCCAAGGTAACAAGGCAAGGACACAAAACCCGAAGAAGCAGGATTAACACCACAAATCAGATTTGGGGCTGTCATTAGCAGCCATGAACAACAATGCATTTTCATGTTTTGAGTACATTCCCTTGTGGAATAATGAGGAAGGAAGATTTTAGTTAAATGGAGGAATAAAATCATATTATGGTGTGTTATTTTCAGACTTGTACATTCTGATTTTTAAAAGAAAGATGAATGATTACAACTATTTTTGGGACAACACTATTGAAATTAAGGAAAACCTATTGTGATCATGGATTCTTTATCATGGATGTCAACTCCTATTCCATTAGAGGATATGGAACTTCAAAGTAAGGGAATGAAGAGTACGGGAAGTAGATACATTGGGTTTGTAATTGCTTGGGGACAAGCAATTTTGGGAAGGGAGGACTGTAATGTCCCTTTTTCCCACTCAAGGGTCACTATTTGGACTGCTTGCCATTCCTTCTCCATAGCAAAGAAGAAGAAGAATTGGAGAATAACCTTGAGCTTCCATTTTCTTTCATTTTTATACTTTTTATGTTTTCTTTTCAAGTGTTTTCTCTCTTAATGCGGGTTGTCATTGGTTTAAAAATATAAAATAAGCTTAATGAAGGAAAAAACATATCTTATAGGTCAGCCTTACCTTTCCAAGCTTTGGCACCAAAGGAAGGTTATAAAAGGAGTCTTGGGACCTCATTTGTGGATCTAGATTTGGTGCATTTTTCTAATATTGCGCATTGAGAGCTTGTTCTTTGCATGTTCTTCCACTTGAGGACAAAACCCTCTTGTGTGGCTTCCTAGAAGGACACGAAAAACCTTTTATTGGTTTTGTCAAAGGACGCAAACCCTTCATCTTTGCATGGTTTTGAAGATTTGAGGAGAAATATCCATTTTAGAGTTTTATTTGTCTTCCATAGGTGGAGTGACCCACCTTGGTGTAGGGTTTAGTGGTTTAGAGGACATAAAGTTGGATTTTCAGTTCATAATCTGATTTGACATATTTATTAAGGCCAAAATCTACATTCTCATTTTTTTGGGGGTTTTTAGACCCATATTTCATAGTTTAGTTGTGGCTGCTCTTCATTGGTTATTTATTAATTTCAGCTATGTGTTGACTCGGATTTTTCATTGATTATTGTTCCATTGGATGTCTAAAATACATATCTAAATTGTGGAAAGGTTGTTGGAATGAATTTTGTGTTTTGCATATATTTTAATACCATTGTTAGGAGAAATTAGATCGTTGATTTTAATTTGAGTCTATTGCTTATAGAAATCAGATTTGGTTATTCGGTGTTTGAAGTTAATTCCTTGATTGTTGGCCTAATCCTTGAAAGGGATATTTCATGTTCCATCTATGAAAATGTTTGCTTCAACAATGATTAAATCAGTCATAAGAGACATTTATGAAAGAATTATGTTTAAGAAAAATTGAGTTATTATAACATTATATTTGACACAAAGCACTTACTTTTCATCAAGAAATTTGTGCAAAACATATGAATGAATAATAGTGCTAAAATGGAATTCATTGATGGAGTTGATAAGTGGAGCACAAATAGAATAATGTTTTTTGGTAGGAACAATCTCATCCATAGAATAGGAGTGGGAAGTGCAGCTATTTAGTTCCCACTGTTTATTTGAGTCCCGTAACTAGGCCACGATGAGGTACTCATGTACAATAAATCGGGAAAAAGGGACACCACAAGGTACCCAAAACTAGTAACAAGAAAGTAAAGAGAGTAAAGACCTGCTCCAAGGCATCCCAAGAAGCTCGGCTCGAAAAAAAACTCGTAAATGACAATCTTTGTCAAGAAGTTTGGTGTGCACTATGGTCTCGAATCCATTGCTCGATCACAAAACTCAAAAACAATTGACACTGGCTCCACTAGAATAGCTCCATACAAGGAGACTATCAACGAAGTGATGTTGAAAGTGCAAAAAAACACCAAACATAATTTGATCAACTGCTACAAATAGGTGTGCCACGATCCAAGAACAATAACCAAAGCAACAAGGCAAGGACACAAAATCTAGAGTGTCACGATCCAAGAAAAGCCAAGGTAACAAGGCAAGGACACAAAACCCGAAGAAGCAGGATTAACACCACAAATCAGATTTGGGGCTGTCATTAGCAGCCATGAACAACAATGCATTTTCATGTTTTGAGTACATTCCCTTGTGGAATAATGAGGAAGGAAGATTTTAGTTAAATGGAGGAATAAAATCATATTATGGTGTGTTATTTTCAGACTTGTATATTCTCGATTTTTAAAAGAAAGATGAATGATTACAACTATTTTTGGGACAACACTATTGAAATTAAGGGAAAACCTATTGTGATCATGGATTCTTTATCATGGATGTCAACTCCTATTCCATTAGAGGATATGGAACTTCAAAGTAAGGGGAATGAAGAGTACAGGAAGTAGATACATTGGGTTTGTAATTGCTTGGGACAAGCAATTTTGGGAAGGAGGACTGTAATGTCCCTTTTCCCACTCAAGGGTCACTATTTGGACTGCTTGCCATTCCTTCTCCATAAGCAAAGAAGAAGAAGAATTGGAGAATAACCTTGAGCTTCCATTTTCTTTCATTTTTATACTTTTTATGTTTTCTTTTCGGTGTTTTCTCTCTTAATGTTGTTCTGGTTTAAAAATATAAAATAAGCTTAATGAAGGAAAAACATATCTTATAGGTCAGCCTTACCTTTCCAAGCTTTGGCACCAAAGGAAGGTTATAAAAGGAGTCTTGGGACCTCATTTGTGGATCTAGATTTGGTGCATTTTTCTAATATTGCGCATTGAGAGCTTGTTGCTGCATGTTCTTCCACTTGAGGACAAAAACCCTCTTGTGTGGCTTCCTAGAAGGACGAAAAACCTTTTATTGGTTTTGTCAAAGGACGCAAACCCTTCATCTTTGCATGGTTTTGAAGATTTGAGGAGAAATATCCATTTTTAGAGTTTTATTTGTCTTCCATAGGTGGAGTGACCCACCTTGGTGTAGGGTTTAGTGGTTTAGAGGACATAAAGTTGGATTTTCAGTTCATAATCTGATTTGACATATTTATTAAGGCCAAAATCTACATTCTCATTATTTTTGGGGGTTTCTAGACCCATATTTCATAGTTTAGTTGTGGCTGCTCTTCATTGGTTATTTATTAATTTCGCTATGTGTGATTTCGATTTTTCATTGATTATTGTTCCATTGGATGTCTAAAATACATATCTAAATTGTGGAAAGGTTGTTGGAATGAATTTTGTGTTTTGCATATATTTTAATACCATTGTTAGGAGAAATTAGATCGTTGATTTTAATTTGATCTATCGCTTATAGAAATCAGATTTGGTTATTCGGTGTTTGAAGTTAATTCCTTGATTGTTGGCCTAATCCTTGAAAGGGATATTTCATGTTCCATCTATGAAAATGTTTGCTTCAACAATGATTAAATCAGTCATAAGAGACATTTATGAAAGAATTATGTTTAAGAAAAATTGAGTTATTATAACATTATATTTGACACAAAGCACTTACTTTTCATCAAGAAATTTGTGCAAAACATATGAATGAATAATAGTGCTAAAATGGAATTCATTGATGGAATTGATAAGTGGAGCACAAATAGAATAATGTTTTTGGTAGAACAATCTCATCCATAGAATAGGAGTGGGAAGTGCAGCTATTTAGTTCCCACTGTTTATTTGAGTCCCAGTAACTAGGCACGATGAGGTACTCATGTACAATAATCGGGAAAAAGGGACACCGCAAGGTACCCAAAACTAGTAACAACAAAGTAAAGAGAGTAAAGACCTGCTCCAAGGCATCCCAAGAAGCTCGGCTCAAAAAAACTCGTCATACAATGCTCAAGAAGTTTGGTGTGCACTATGGTCTCGAATCCATTGCTCGATCACAAAACTCAAAACAATTGACACTGGCTCCACTAGAATAGCTCCATACAAGGAGACTATCAACGAAGTGATGTCGAAAGTGCAAAAAAACACCAAACATAATTTGATCAAGTGCTACAAATAGGTGTGCCACGATCCAAGAACAATAACCAAAGCAACAAGGCAAGGACACAAAATCTAGAGTGTCACGATCCAAGAAAAGCCAAGGTAACAAGGCAAGGACACAAAACCCGAAGAAGGTGGATTAACACCACAAATCAGATTTGGGGCTGTCATTAGCAGCCATGAACAACAATGCATTTTCATGTTTTGAGTACATTCCTTGTGGAATAATGAGGAAGGAAGATTTTAGTTAAATGGAGGAATAAAATCATATTATGGTGTGTTATTTTCAGACTTGTACATTCTCGATTTTTGAAAGAAAGATGAATGATTACAACTATTTTTGGGACAACACTATTGAAATTAAGGAAAACCTATTGTGATCATGGATTCTTTATCATGGATGTCAACTCCTATTCCATTAGAGGATATGGAACTTCAAAGTAAGGGGAATGAAGAGTACGGGAAGTAGATACATTGGGTTTGTAATTGCTTGGGACAAGCAATTTTGGGAAGGAGGACTGTAATGTCCCTTTTTCCCACTCAAGGGTCACTATTTGGACTGCTTGCCATTCCTTCTCCATAAAGAAAGAAGAAGAAGAATTGGAGAATAACCTTGAGCTTCCATTTTCTTTCATTTTTATACTTTTATGTTTTCTTTTCGTTGTTTTCCCTCTTAATGCAGGTTGTTTGGTTTAAAAATAAATAAAATAAGCTTAATGAAGGAAAAAACATATCTTATAGGTCAGCCTTACCTTTCCAAGCTTTGGCACCAAAGGAAGGTTATAAAAGGAGTCTTGGGACCTCATTTGTGGATCTAGATTTGGTGCATTTTTCTAATATTGCGCATTCGAGAGCTTGTTTTTTGCATGTTCTTCCACTTGAGGACAAAAACCCTCTTGTGTGGCTTCCTAGAAGGACGAAAAACCTTTTATTGGTTTTGTCAAAGGACGCAAAACCCTTCATCTTTGCATGGTTTTGAAGATTTGAGGAGAAATATCCATTTGTAGATTTTTATTTGTCTTCCATAGGTGGAGTGACCCACCTTGGTGTAGGGTTTAATGGTTTAGAGGACATAAAGTTGGATTTTCAGTTCATAATCTGATTTGACATATTTATTAAGGCCAAAATCTACATTCTCATTATTTTGGGGTTTCTAGACCCATATTTCATAGTTTAGTTGTGGCTGCTCTTCATTGGTTATTTATTAATTTCCACTATGTGTGACTCGATTTTTCATTGATTATTGTTCCATTGGATGTCTAAAATACATATCTAAATTGTGGAAAGGTTGTTGGAATGAATTTTGTGTTTTGCATATATTTTAATACCATTGTTAGGAGAAATTAGATCGTTGATTTTAATTTCAGTCTATTGCTTATAGAAATCAGATTTGGTTATTGGTGTTTGAAGTTAATTCCTTGATTGTTGGCCTAATCCTCTTGAAAGGGATATTTCATGTTCCATCTATGAAAATGTTTGCTTCAACAATGATTAAATCAGTCATAAGAGACATTTATGAAAGAATTATGTTTAAGAAAAATTGAGTTATTATAACATTATATTTGACACAAAGCACTTACTTTTCATCAAGAAATTTGTGCAAAACATATGAATGAATAATAGTGCTAAAATGGAATTCATTGATGGAGTTGATAAGTGGAGCACAAATAGAATAATGTTTTTTGGTAGGAACAATCTCATCCATAGAATAGGAGTGGGAAGTGCAGCTATTTAGTTCCCACCTGTTTATTTGAGTCCCGGTAACTAGGCCTGATGAGGTACTCATGTACAATAACTGGGAAAAAAGGGACACCACAAGGTACCCAAAACTAGTAACAAGAAAGTAAAGAGAGTAAAGACCTGCTCCAAGGCATCCCAAGAAGCTCGGCTCAAAAACTCATACAATGCTAAAGAAGTTTGGTGTGCACTGTGGTCTGAATCCATTGCTCGATCACAAAACTCAAAAACAATTGACACTGGGCTTCACTAGAATAGCTCCATACAAGGAGACTATCAACGAAGTGATGTAGAAAGTGCAAAAAAAACATGAAACATAATTTGATCAAGTGCTACAAATAGGTGTGCCACGATCCAAGAACAATAACCAAAGCAACAAGGCAAGGACACAAAATCTAGAGTGTCACGATCCAAGAAAAGCCAAGGTAACAAGGCAAGGACACAAAACCTGAAGAAGCAGGATCAACACCACAAATCAGATTTGGGGCTGCCATTAGCAGCCATGAACAACAATGCATTTTCATTTTTTGAGTGCATTCCCTCATGGAATAATGAGGAAGGAAGATTTCAGTTGAATGGAGGAATAAAATCAGATTATGATGTGTTATTTTCAGACTTGTACATTCTGATTTTTGAAAGAAAGATGCATGATTACAACTATTTTTGGGACAACACTATTGAAATTAAGGGAAAACCTATTGTGATCATGGATTCTTTATCATGGATGTCATCTCCTATTTCATTAGAGGATATGGAACTTCAAAGTAAGGGGAATGAAGAGTACAGGGCAGTAGATACATTGGGTTTGCAATTGCTTGGGGACAAGCAATTTTGGGAAGGGAGGACTGTAATGTCCCTTTTTCCCACTCGAGGGTCACTATTTGGACTGCTTGCCATTCCTTCTCCATAGCAAAGAAGAAGAAGAATTGGAGAATAACCTTGAGCTTCCATTTTCTTTCATTTTTATACTTTTTATGTTTTCTTTTTAGTGTTTTCCCTCTTAATGCAGGTTGGCTGGTTTAAAAATAAATAAAATAAGCTTAATGAAGGAAAAAACATATCTTATAGGTCAGCCTTACCTTTCCAAGCTTTGGCACCAAAGGAAGGTTATAAAAGGAGTCTTGGGACCTCATTTGTGGATCTAGATTTGGTGCATTTTTCTAATATTGCGCATTGAGAGCTTGTTGCTGCATGTTCTTCCACTTGAGGACAAAAACCCTCTTGTGTGGCTTCCTAGAAGGACGAAAAACCTTTTATTGGTTTTGTCAAAGGACGCAAACCCTTCATCTTTGCATGGTTTTGAAGATTTGAGGAGAAATATCCATTTGTAGATTTTTATTTGTCTTCCATAGGTGGAGTGACCCACCTTGGTGTAGGGTTTAATGGTTTAGAGGACATAAAGTTGGATTTTCAGTTCATAATCTGATTTGACATATTTATTAAGGCCAAAATCTACATTCTCATTATTTTTGGGGTTTCTAGACCCATATTTCATAGTTTAGTTGTGGCTGCTCTTCATTGGTTATTTATTAATTTCACTATGTGTTGACTCGATTTTTCATTGATTATTGTTCCATTGGATGTCTAAAATACATATCTAAATTGTGGAAAGGTTGTTGGAATGAATTTTGTGTTTGCATATATTTTAATACCATTGTTAGGAGAAATTAGATCGTTGATTTTAATTTCAGTCTATTGCTTATAGAAATCGATTTGGTTATTCGGTGTTTGAAGTTAATTCCTTGATTGTTGGCCTAATCCTGAAAGGGATATTTCATGTTCCATCTATGAAAATGTTTGCTTCAACAATGATTAAATCAGTCATAAGAGACATTTATGAAAGAATTATGTTTAAGAAAAAATTGAGTTATTATAACATTATATTTGACACAAAGCACTTACTTTTCATCAAGAAATTTGTGCAAAACATATGAATGAATAATAGTGCTAAAATGGAATTCATTGATGGAGTTGATAAGTGGAGCACAAATAGAATAATGTTTTTTGGTAGGAACAATCTCATCCATAGAATAGGAGTGGGAAGTGCAGCTATTTAGTTCCCACCTGTTTATTTGAGTCCCGGTAACTAGGCTTGATGAGGTACTCATGTACAATAACTGGGAAAAAGGGACACCACAAGGTACCCAAAACTAGTAACAACAAAGTAAAGAGAGTAAAGACCTGCTCCAAGGCATCCCAAGAAGCTCGGCTCAAAAACTCATACAATGCTGAAGAAGTTTGGTGTGCACTATGGTCTGAATCCATTGCTCGATCACAAAACTCAAAAACAACTGACACTGGGCTCCACCAGAATAGCTCCATACAAGGAGACTATCAACGAAGTGATGTCGAAAGTGCAAAAAAACACCAAACATAATTTGATCAAGTGCTACAAATAGGTGTGCCACGATCCAAGAACAATAACCAAAGCAACAAGGCAAGGACACAAAATCTAGAGTGTCACGATCCAAGAAAAGCCAAGGTAACAAGGCAAGGACACAAAACCCGAAGAAGGGATTAACACCACAAATCAGATTTGGGGCTGTCATTAGCAGCCATGAACAACAATGCATTTTCATGTTTTGAGTACATTCCCTTGTGGAATAATGAGGAAGGAAGATTTTAGTTAAATGGAGGAATAAAATCATATTATGGTGTGTTATTTTCAGACTTGTACATTCTGATTTTTAAAAGAAAGATGAATGATTACAACTATTTTGGGACAACACTATTGAAATTAAGGGAAAACCTATTGTGATCATGGATTCTTTATCATGGATGTCAACTCCTATTCCATTAGAGGATATGGAACTTCAAAGTAAGGGGAATGAAGAGTACGGGAAGTAGATACATTGGGTTTGTAATTGCTTGGGGACAAGCAATTTTGGGAAGGAGGAGGACTGTAATGTCCCTTTTTCCCACTCAAGGGTCACTATTTGGATGCTTGCCATTCCTTCTCCATAAAGAAAGAAGAAGAAGAATTGGAGAATAACCTTGAGCTTCCATTTTCTTTCATTTTTATACTTTTTATGTTTTCTTTTCAGTGTTTTCTCTCTTAATGCAGGTTGGCTGGTTTAAAAATATAAAATAAGCTTAATGAAGGAAAAAACATATCTTATAGGTCAGCCTTACCTTTCCAAGCTTTGGCACCAAAGGAAGGTTATAAAAGGAGTCTTGGGACCTCATTTGTGGATCTAGATTTGGTGCATTTTTCTAATATTGCGCATTGAGAGCTTGTTCTTTGCATGTTCTTCCACTTGAGGACAAAAACCCTCTTGTGTGGCTTCCTAGAAGGACGAAAAACCTTTTATTGGTTTTGTCAAAGGACGAAACCCTTCATCTTTGCATGGTTTTGAAGATTTGAGGAGAAATATCCATTTTTAGAGTTTTATTTGTCTTCCATAGGTGGAGTGACCCACCTTGGTGTAGGGTTTAGTGGTTTAGAGGACATAAAGTTGGATTTTCAGTTCATAATCTGATTTGACATATTTATTAAGGCCAAAATCTACATTCTCATTATTTTTGGGGTTTCTAGACCCATATTTCATAGTTTAGTTGTGGCTGCTCTTCATTGGTTATTTATTAATTTCCAGGTATGTGTTGACTTTTGATTTTTCATTGATTATTGTTCCATTGGATGTCTAAAATACATATCTAAATTGTGGAAAGGTTGTTGGAATGAATTTTGTGTTTTGCATATATTTTAATACCATTGTTAGGAGAAATTAGATCGTTGATTTTAATTTCAGTCTATTGCTTATAGAAATCAGATTTGGTTATTCGGTGTTTGAAGTTAATTCCTTGATTGTTGGCCTAATCCCTTGAAAGGGATATTTCATGTTCCATCTATGAAAATGTTTGCTTCAACAATGATTAAATCAGTCATAAGAGACATTTATGAAAGAATTATGTTTAAGAAAAAATTGAGTTATTATAACATTATATTTGACACAAAGCACTTACTTTTCATCAAGAAATTTGTGCAAAACATATGAATGAATAATAGTGCTAAAATGGAATTCATTGATGGAGTTGATAAGTGGAGCACAAATAGCATAATGTTTTTGGTAGAACAATCTCATCCATAGAATAGGAGTGGGAAGTGCAGCTATTTAGTTCCACCTGCTTATTTGAGTCCCGTGAACTAGGCTCGATGAGGTACTCATGTACAATAATCGGGAAAAAGGGACACCACAAGGTACCCAAAACTAGTAACAAGAAAGTAAAGAGAGTAAAGACCTGCTCCAAGGCATCCCAAGAAGCTCGGCTCAAAAACTCGTGACAAAGGTCTTTGAAGAAGTTTGGTGTGCACTATGGTCCGAATCCATTGCTCGATCACAAAACTCAAAAACAATCGACACTGGCTCCACTAGAATAGCTCCATACAAGGAGACTATCAACGAAGTGATGTAGAAAGTGCAAAAAAACATGAAACATAATTTGATCAAGTGCTACAAATAGGTGTGCCACGATCCAAGAACAATGACCAAAGCAACAAGGCAAGGACACAAAATCTAGAGTGTCACGATCCAAGAAAAGCCAAGGTAACAAGGCAAGGACACAAAACCCGAAGAAGCGGGATTAACACCACAAATCAGATTTGGGGCTGTCATTAGCAGCCATGAACAACAATGCATTTTCATGTTTTGAGTACATTCCCTTGTGGAATAATGAGGAAGGAAGATTTTAGTTAAATGGAGGAATAAAATCATATTATGGTGTGTTATTTTCAGACTTGTACATTCGATTTTTGAAAGAAAGATGAATGATTACAACTATTTTTGGGACAACACTATTGAAATTAAGGGAAAACCTATTGTGATCATGGATTCTTTATCATGGATGTCAACTCCTATTCCATTAGAGGATATGGAACTTCAAAGTAAGGGGAATGAAGAGTACAGGAAGTAGATACATTGGGTTTGTAATTGCTTTGGGACAAGCAATTTTGGGAAGGGAGGACCTGTAATGTCCCTTTTTCCCACTCAAGGGTCACTATTTGACTGCTTGCCATTCCTTCTCCATAGCAAAGAAGAAGAAGAATTGGAGAATAACCTTGAGCTTCCATTTTCTTTCATTTTTATACTTTTTATGTTTTCTTTTCAAGTGTTTTCCTCTTAATGCAAAGGTTGGCTGGTTTAAAAATAAATAAAATAAGCTTAATGAAGGAAAAACATATCTTATAGGTCAGCCTTACCTTTCCAAGCTTTGGCACCAAAGGAAGGTTATAAAAGGAGTCTTGGGACCTCATTTGTGGATCTAGATTTGGTGCATTTTTCTAATATTGCGCATTGAGAGCTTGTTGCTTTGCATGTTCTTCCACTTGAGGACAAAAACCCTCTTGTGTGGCTTCCTAGAAGGACGAAAAACATTTTATTGGTTTTGTCAAAGGACGCAAACCCTTCATCTTTGCATGGTTTTGAAGATTTGAGGAGAAATATCCATTTGTAGATTTTTATTTGTCTTCCATAGGTGGAGTGACCCACCTTGGTGTAGGGTTTAATGGTTTAGAGGACATAAAGTTGGATTTTCAGTTCATAATCTGATTTGACATATTTATTAAGGCCAAAATCTACATTCTCATTATTTTTGGGGTTTTCTAGACCCATATTTCATAGTTTAGTTGTGGCTGCTCTTCATTGGTTATTTATTAATTTCAGCTATGTGTTGACTCGATTTTTCATTGATTATTGTTCCATTGGATGTCTAAAATACATATCTAAATTGTGGAAAGGTTGTTGGAATGAATTTTGTGTTTTGCATATATTTTAATACCATTGTTAGGAGAAATTAGATCGTTGATTTTAATTTCAGTCTATAGCTTATAGAAATCAGATTTGGTTATTCGGTGTTTGAAGTTAATTCCTTGATTGTTGGCCTAATCCTGAAAGGGATATTTCATGTTCCATCTATGAAAATGTTTGCTTCAACAATGATTAAATCAGTCATAAGAGACATTTATGAAAGAATTATGTTTAAGAAAAATTGAGTTATTATAACATTATATTTGACACAAAGCACTTACTTTTCATCAAGAAATTTGTGCAAAACATATGAATGAATAATAGTGCTAAAATGGAATTCATTGATGGAGTTGATAAGTGGAGCACAAATAGAATAATGTTTTTGGTAGAACAATCTCATCCATAGAATAGGAGTGGGAAGTGCAGCTATTTAGTTCCCACTGTTTATTTCTAACTTATCATTCATGTCTACGTGTTATCTATCAAATTAAACATCATCTAATTGAAAACCTTGATGCCATGAAACAAAAACTAGATGACCTAATTTGGATGATAAAATTTATGTATCATTGACATGCCCAACCGCTTGAGGGGCTCAATTAGCGATGATTGTTCATGCTTCACCTATTTTTCAAAAATTACTTACGCTACATCTGGAAAGGAAGGCTACAAAGTGCTATAATAATCAAGCATTCCGATTGGGTTTTGAACTTGGAACATTTTCGATTTTCCCTATTTTTATTTTGGCTTCGGAAGTTTAAAAGCCCAATTTGTGGTGGTCGTTGTCTTTGCTTCAATCCTGGAGCTTATTATATTTTCCCCATTTTTTATTTTAACCCCTTTAAACACAAATTGCACTCATGTGAAAAATGCAAGTGAGATGAAGATGATTGCACATACATGTATTTAAATCCCACCTTTTCATTTCCAAGCTTATATTCATGCCTTTGTCTTATCTAACATACTAAATGTCACCCAAATAAAATCCTTAACATTGTAAAAATAAATAAATTTCAAAATAGCTAGTGAATGACACAAATGACCCACGGTTGTTCAAAAGAAAATTTTGGCATAGGTTCCTCGCTGCATTTCCCTACCCTTTGTCTACTCCTCCCTCGAACCCCTTCTTCTTCGGCCTTCTTCCTCTACCGCTCTTTTTTCCCCTCTAATTTCACTTCTTCGATACATCCCCTTCGGCGTTTTCATCACACATTTCATATGCGATTGCTAGAAATAATATCAATCATAATTAAAGAACTATACTTCATAATACACCTTTAATTTTTAGGGTTTTTAAGGAAGCTTTATTAAAAGTTGAGGAATATGTTTGGTTAGTTATAGAGTTAGGGCAACGATCTAGGTCTTTATGTGACATTATTTGACATGTGTGAATGTATGAACTACAATTGCAAACACATTGTTTTGTAGTCTTTTCCACTATTTATTTGTTGTGTATTTATTTATATTTTAAGTTGTTCAAATCAAGGTTTATGCATGTGTATTGTTGTATGATTAAATAACATTTATTTTGGTTTTAAAAATAAATTTGAAGCCCTACACAAGCTTTGTAGTGCAATGCAAGAGAGAACAAATACACTCATTTATATAAAGTGTTTCCCTCATTCCTTATGTTTTTTAATATTGTTTTCTATATTTTCATATTGCTCTTTTTGATTTGTGTAATTTAGGGTATTAGGTTTTGTGTTGGAGATTTTTAGTTTTTGTTTTAGGTTTTGTGTTAGGGTTTCGTAGAGTTTACCGGTATAGTCAACTTCTCTTTATTTATTTTTCTCTCAATCATGAAGCACAACTCAATATGACACAAAACATCATCTAAAATTTACAAGCCAAAAAATGTTTAGTTCGCAATTTGGTGGCGAAATGAGGGTTTATAACATTTTTGGGTTGGTTGCACATTTCTACGGGAATAAAAACTTTTAAAAATTGGTATCTCAGCTATAACATTTATTTTAGATTTCAAATAAATAATCGAAGTAAACCCTAACTACTCTTTTGCAATGTAACATAGGAGAAGACAAATAGACCATTTATCTTAGGTGTTTTTGATGCGGGAGCATCCTCCCGATTTGTAAATGGGACTTGTTATCATCAATTTTGGTTTCTAGTGTAATTGTAGGTTCATGAGGTCAGTAGGAGTCAACTAGGTGTGCTAGTTTTGATCCAAGTCCTTACAAATTTGAAATTTTCCTTTTCCCTCCAAAAGTGCAAAATTTGAAATTTAAAGGCTTCTTTATTTGAGGAGGCGAATTCATGAATTGTCTTGACCATTATGGTTCCTCATGCATATGTTTGGACCCATAGAGGTCTAGGAAGTCATGATTTATGTTTATAAGAGTCTAGGAGTCATTTTGTGAAAGTTTAGTGTTTTGTACTTCCTTAACCTTGTGTAAGCTCCTTTTTGTAATGTGATAATCTTCATATGACTTACTCGTGAGTCCTTTATAGTTTTTTATGGACAAAAATTCAAGGCAAATGAGATAAAATAATGTTTTGTAATTGTTGGAGACCATCATTCAAATTGTCAAGTGATGTGAAGAAGGAGAAATCCAAGATTGAAGAAGGAAGAAAAATTGTATGCAAACAACCGAGAATGGTCTATTTTCTTAGTTATGAATTTGTGAAACTCGAATTACATGTGTTTGATTGATTAATATTTGGCTAATGGTGTTTGAAGTTAGTAATAAATACTCATTTCCATTCACACATGTGTTTACTATTTGCTAATATTGGTTGAAGAGCTTCTTGGAAGTTTGTAGCAGGCATTTAAACGTATAGTTTGAGAATCTCATCGTAGGGACCTTTAAGGATGACAAGAAGTTTATAACATTGTTCTAAGAATTACATGCAAGTGTTTGTGGAGTTTTGACATTGTTTGTTTGGGAATTCCTATAAAAACTGAGACAGAGTGCATGAAGAGTATCATTAGAGCCAAGAGACAAGTTTGAACGAGTTTGCCATAAGATAATTCAAATGAAGGAGATTTGAATTGATATGGTAATGTGTGAACATGTGTTATCAAATCCTAATAAACCTTAACAATGGTAAAGAAGACTTAGTTTTGATTTATAACCTTCTAAATGCTAAGGTGCCTTGTTCTCGTGCAAAATAGTTAGAGATTGAACCGAGTTCTCTAGATACTTGGGAAGAATATCCTTCTTTGTTTATTCCATAGGCTATGAAAGAGTGAAGTAAACCTTTCACAAAATATTTGAGTCACGGAGAGAGGAAGAATGTGGTTTGAGGAAGTTTAACCCTTCTCAGAGTTTTTGTGTAAAGAACCTCACTCACAGTTTGAAAGTTGCTTGATTGGAAGATCTCTGAGTGAGTAGGCCCTAAATTAGTAAAGACATCATTCTAATGTCAAATGAAAAGGAACTTGACTAAATTTAACCCTAAAAAAACTATTAGTCCCCTGTGATTCTTAAAAGTCTTTGAAACATACTTGCAATGAGGGTTGGAAATCTAGGGTTTGGTGTAATTCTAAGGATATAGGGCTTACACGGTGATTTAGACCCTAAATTTTGGAAGAAGGTATCTTGAGTGTCGGAGAAGGTGATTTTACAAGTTTTAATCCTTAATGAGTTCTCAAAATTTGTATTTAGTGACAGTCTAAGACCAAAGTAAGAGAAATGCAAGGACCTAATGAGGGTTCTAGAATAGGAAATTCGATAGAGTTTTTACTAAGAAAGACCCCTAAAAACTTTGTATATAGCTAGATACCTCAAATGGGTATACAAAAAGGGATTTAGTTTGTTGAATGAGTCATTGGTGCAAAAGATATACCAAGAAAAGTGTTTATGTAGGGATACTGAGGAGACTAACAAAGTGAAAGAGGAGCAAGAGTGGAAAATGGATCTAAGAAAGGAGTTGGGACCTAAAATTGAACCCACACTTTAAGCAAGTTAAAGGGTACTAGGAAATGTATATATTTTGTTATGGGCCTTTCTAATTTGTTCTATGCATGAACTCACCGAGCACTTGTCTTGAGAAGCTTGGGCATGTCAATTATCAAGAGGAAAGAACATTGATTCTTGTATTTGGTTTGAATATTCTAATGATTGGATTGAGTTGATATGGGTTCTAATATTATGATGGAATGAATGGATAAACACTATAAGACTTTAAGCTCGAGAATTTGCATGGTTTAGGGGTTTGGTGAACTAGAGAAAAATAACTAGTTTGAAGGTTCCAGGTGGTGGGTTGAGTTTTTGTAATCATTTTAACCATTGTGAATAATGTTGTGTGATCTAGCTCTAAATCAAATTTTGTCTTTCTAGATTTTTTTGAATTTATTTCCTCTATTTTCATATTGCTCTCTTTGATTCGTGTAGTTTAGGGTCCCTGGGTTTTGTAGTTTTTATCACGTTTTTTTATGCTAGGGTTTTGTTGGATATCTTTTTATAATAGATCTCATACTTATTTACCAAACATGGTATATTTTTATACCAAAACAATGTCATATCTCACTTGTTCTTAGTAGTTTTATAAAGAGATCTACTCTGTTTGGTTGGGATTTTCTTCTAAGAGGTTGGTTGGCCACTAATTCCTTCATGTGGGTATATCAATTCCTTTTGTGGGGTGCCCAATTCATTAGTGATGGATTTCATTTTTACTACCATTATACTTATCATTTAAGTGATTTGCTCCTATTTATTCCCTTACATTGTCTTTGTTGTGTGTATCTAACCACATCCTCCATTTTCATTTCGGTATGCATGTTAAGTTGTTTTAATGAAGCTAATCTTGAGTAAAAAGGTGCAAACTTTTAGTTGAGGTTGGAGTATAGTGTTGAAGTTTGTAGATATAAGTAACACAATATTGTATGAGGAAGGGTGATATGTAACATACTCTAATAGAATTATGATGGCATGGTTCGATTATCAATATAAATGAATTATTCTATCTCATTTGGCTATAGTTATTTTTATTGTAATTTTAAAGAGCTTTGTCGAATCTTCTCTTCTTTTGGAAGTTTATTATTTATATCCAAATATTTATTTTATTGCAAATGAGCCAAATTTATGACATTCAAGCAATATTCCCATATTACAAATGTGTTCATATAATGTGCTCATTTCCTTTAATTGGTCATATCTCCATTATATTAGTTAACTACTTATGAATTCCTTGCACTTTTGAGGTGTTGATTTGTTTAGTGATTCATTCTTCATTTTATAACACATTATTCTTAAGAATCAATTTCAATGAATTTTATATTTTGTAGTAGTGATTTTACCTTCATATTACATAAAAATATGAGAGCCACATTTGTTTTTTTGTGATTTCTCCAAGTTTCTTCTTCTGCATACTTTATATTTTTAGTAACTTTATATTTTAAGAAAAGTTTCTAGTTGAAGATGAAAGTTCTACATCTAGTTAGTGGTTTAGATTTGATGAGATGACTAATATTATGAGGTCATATTTTTTTGGAGGTACTTTATATTTTGGAATTATTTGTTTGAAAGTGGCAATTGTGTCATATATCCATTTCAAAGTTCTAGTAATGATTACAAGGGTGAGTAGTTTTGAGTGTTATTGGTTGCATGTCAATCAAACTTCAATATCTTGAACTCCAAAGTGGGGTGACTCCATTAGAATTGATAGATGTTGAATTGTGTGTATTTTTATCTAAAGTTCACATTTCTAAATTGATCTTTAGTGAGACATTAAGTAAGTTTCAATTATCATTTGTGACAATGGAATTTTTCTTTGGAGTTCATTTATCTATTTTTTTTTCCTTTGTATTATAATCATTTTATTTTTTTACTAATTTGACATCAATACTATATACTTGGAATTAGGGCATGTAATTTCACACTTCTAATTTACATTGCCATCAATCTTGCTATGTGACAAAATTCTCATTTATTATTTTGGGTGAAGATAAGTAATAAATTTAACCCTTTTTAAAAGGGAGTATAATAAATGACCCTTATTAAAAAGGGCATGATAAAGTTGACCCTTATCAAAGGGAGTCTAATGAAATGACACCAATAAAAAGGGATTGTAATATTAAAAGACCTTATTAAAGGGGGTGACAATGAATATATTATTTATTCATTATGAAAGGCGTGTCGATTCTTGAAACAAACTAAAATAAAATATGCTACAAATATTAAGTCAATATTTTTGAAAAATATACACATACATTGAGATTTTTCTTATGATATATTGTCCTCGAGATACCTTGTGTGTGTAAAGGTGAAGGCATAATAGGCTTTGGATAAGGAGGTACACATAGTATGTCCTAACCAGGGGTAAACACAGATCTGACCCCGAATGGTTCCTAGCCAAGGCACTAAAAGAACTTATTGAATACCTTTTCCTCCATGTATAATAATCATATCCTAAGGACTCTTGACCTTTACACACAATAGATGAGTTCATATTGTTCTATCAAGATCATATATATATATATATATATATATATATATATATATATATATATATATATATATATATATATATATATATATATACGATAATTAGAATATAAACAATATACATAAATAATTTATCCAAATCATGTCTAGTTAGATAATTTATCCACTAATCCAATGAATACATCAATTCTATGCACCTCGGACTCATAGATTTCCACCCAAATGCAAATGTTATCCCCGGATACCTCAACCATTTAGACCAAGGTATTCAAAGCAAATAAGACCATTGCACATGAGCGTGATTCTATCCCCTTCTTCATCAGCACCCCTTTCACTTAGGCCTTTATCTGCACCAAAGCCTAATACCACCTTAGGGATCTTACTGGTGCCAAGTCTAGCACATCCCACTATGAAGCTAGATTTGTCAACTTCATCCCCACCCATCACAAAATCTATTCCGAACCTAAAAGGAAGACCCAACCTTTTAGGGCTCACACCCTAGTATCTCCCACACCTTCTCACTCACCTTCACCTCTATCATCAATTTTAGGCCCACATCCTTCAACCTTGGTTAACTTCCCCTTCACCAAGGAAAATATAAAGTGCAATAACCTAAACCCCACCTTCACCTCTCATTCTACCCACACCTTCAATACCTTTACCCTCACTCTTTCCAACACCCCCACTTTCACCTTGGCTTACTCAGATACCTACACCTTCTAAGTCTCCTTCATCCTACCACGTTGTTCCTTCGCCTTTACCCAAGAAGGCGCAACCTAAACCCAAACCTTCACTACCTACCAAAAAGGTAGTTACACCAACACAATATCTCGCCTCACCCTCCTCATGAAGGTCACCTACCCCTTTGCCCAAGCCAACTTTGACCTCTCATTGTGATCCTTTAGCAGGATCCTACTCTAACATCCTTTCTTGGTTATTAGAGACATTTGTTATATCTCTTCTGCCTATCAAGCCTTACGACCATCTCAAACCTAAACCAGTAGGGTTTGACAAAATGAATATTTGTGCTTATCATCACTCACCAGGGCATGATGTTGAGAGTTGTAAGGCTCTTAAAAACATTCTCCTTCAGCTTTGCGATTCTAATGGTCTCTTCAAAGAAGATGATGTTGGAGGAGGATTCTATTCTTTCTTTTCCCATCACCACACAACCCTCTTTTCCTCCTCCTATCTTTGAAATTAACATGGTGCGTGTAGCCACTCGGTCACAACATACAAAAGACAAAGGAAAGGAAAAGTCGGTAACCCTTCTAGTTCACCTTCACCTACCATTTCACTGCACCTCCCCTAAGATAACCATCCTTGGGATGACACCTCCTACTTCTTCTAGGGTTACCCATCATTCAATGATCAAACAAATTCACCAATCCCCATTGAATATGTCTTTATTCGACTTGATTTAGACCTTTGATTCTCATCGTCAGGCCCTCATTGAGGTCCTACAATCCATCGAGGTACCACCCAATGACACTTCACCTATCGCCACTCTCATTTCCCCTCATTAGATTGCTTCCATTAATTTCTCCAAATCAAAGATTTCCCCTTCACAACCTGATGATCCAAATCCCACTCTTTTCATCTCCACTTACATCAATGATATTCATGTTAAACGCATCATGATTGATGGGGTGATAGCATCAACATCATCTCCTCTCATTCCTACAAACAAATAGGCATACCCACTAATTACATGTCTAACAACCCCATTATGCTTCGATCCTTTAATGATTTCATGACCACTACCCTTGGCACCATTGTCCTCCATATCCCTTGGATCCCCAAACCATTCCCAAACTCTTATATGTTCTCGAAGGAGAGTTCCAGTATAACATGTTGTTAGGTTGTCCCTAGATTTGTGTCATGGCTTGTGTACCTTCCACCCTTCATCATTGCCTCAAATTTGAATATGAAGGAGAAAATTACACCATTTAGGTAGATCCCTCCCCCTTCAAAACCTATAATATGATTTACCATCCAAATGATGTCTTAATCCCAATTAAGGAAGCTACCACATCTACCACCTTCCTCATCTAGCCCACCTACTGACCCTCCTATTCTACCCTCTACTGATGCCCCATCTTCTCAGGATTCAAATAGCTCATCTATACCTACTACCCAAGTACCAACCATAGACCCCTTGGTAGGCATTTTTCAATGCCTTTCACTCAGAGAATACTGTCTCCCCAGCACTAACACGTTCCTTACTCCTTAGGAGTATGGAAAGCTACACCAACACCATGCGTTACGATCATTGCATAGGAGAGGTCATACCATACGACCCTCCCCACCTTCGCACCAACCTAACCTATGGGGGTCGAAATTTCCTATTATTCTATTGAACCTCCCTTCCAAACCAAACCTTTTTCATCCGACTTCTCCTACCTCACCAAATGTAGATTTGCACTCACTTTCCTTCACCATTGCGTCTGGAGAGGCTTTGGATTTTTTCTTTATGAACAAGGTCATCACACCATCATACCATTAACACAAAGATTGTTGTGGTATTGGATTTCCTTCGCAACCTCCTCCTAAGAAGGCCCACATTACCCTCTTTAAAGATGAAAAGTATTCCCCACCTTCCTCGCCTATTGCACCACCTTCTCCCATGGAGTCTATGGATCCCAAATCCATTTAGCCTAATTTTTTTTTCATGAACACCATCTCCTTGGGACCTTTGACCTATCAATGTGATGGAAAGGTTCCCTCTTCCCTTCCTTTTCTCTATCCTAACATGTTAGATGATGATATGCCTTCTATAAATGTTGTTCAATGTTAGGATGATGATTCTCTTATGAATTATTTATGTGTGGAGGATTCCTATATTCAAAGGTCGTTACCCTTTGACACACAAACTATGTTGAATGAATCTACCATAGAAATCAAAATTCACACTCAAAACGACCCCGAATTCTAAAGATAGGCCAATCTCTAGACTCCGTGGAACAAGAATCTTTCACCTCTTTTCTTCGCAATCATAACAAAGCATTTTCTTGGTCCTATAACGATGATATCTTTGGATATCTACCCTAACATCATCCTTCACAATATCATAACTATCCCTGATGCCAAACTAGTGAAACAGAAGCTACGTAAAATGCATCCTCGCATTTCTCTTCTTATGAAATAAGAACTTCAACACCTTCTCTCTGTTTCTTTCATCCTACCCATTGACTATCCACAATGGATCTCTAACATTTTCTGTCACAAAAGTGATTGGGGACTTCATATCTGTACTAACTTTCATGACCTTAACCTTTCTTGTCCTAAAGATGACTTTCCTCTACCAAGCATTGACCAATTAGTTGATCTTACAGCCGGCCATGAGATGTTATCTCTTATGGACAAGTTTTTGGGTTATAATAAGATATTAGTCACTTCGGAAGATCAACACAAAACTACCTTCATAACCCCTTGGGGGACCTTCTACTATTGCGTCATGCCCTTCGGCTTGAAAAACGCTGGTGTTACTTATCAATGCACTATGACTTACATCATGCATGAAAATTTGGAAGAATACATTGATGAACTTCTTGGTAAGTCAGCGTTGCATCGAACACCGACGGTTCTTAAAATTATCATTGATCGCCTCATCCAATATTCCATTTGCCTTCAACCAAAGAAGTGAATTTTTGCAGTTCTCTCAGGTAAGCGCTTTGGCTTCATCGTCTCTTTGGGGTATCAAATTTGATCTTGCTAAGACCTAGGAAATTATTGACATACCTCCACCTACTAACCTTCGATAGCTTTGTATCTTGCAAAGCAAATTACAATCCATCCAACACTTCATTCTCAACTTTCAGACAGATGCCAACCGTTTCACCACCTTCTTAAAAAGGACGTTTCTTTCCATTAGAATGATGAGTGTCACAAATCATTCGAAGTATTGAAGAACTACCTTCTTTAGCCTCCGTGATCATACCACCTAAAGATGATCAACCTTTTTACCTTTACATTTCTGCTACTGACCATTCCTTGGGTGTCATGCTCACTCATCATGATGAGCAACACAAAGGGAATAAGTGGTTTATTACATAAGCCGTACTCTTCTAGACTACAAAACTCAATACAGACATGCTGAAAAGATTTGCTTATCCCTAGTCTTTGTGGCCACCAAAATTTGCCACTACCTTCTTAATCACAAAAAAATTCATTGCCACGACTTGACCCTCTTCATTACATGTACGCCAAGCCTTACCAACATCAACACACTGCGTTTTGGCTCATGCTTCTTGTAGACACTGGAGTTGGAGTTCATTCATCTAAATTTTGTCAACGGACAAACCATCACGAGATCAACTCGCAAATGCTCCTCTTCCATGAAATCAATCCTCAAATTTTGATTTTCTCGATAAATCTATCGCCACCCCTCTCCTTGGTGATATTGTTTATCAAATAACATTATTCTTTGACAGATCCAAAGGTCACTGTGGGGGAGGTGCGGGTTTCATCCTCATTCCTCTTGATGGTGAGCCCATACCACTATCCTTTAAACTAAACTTCTAGTGCACCAATAACATAGCCAAGTATGAAGCCTTTATGTTAGGTCTTCAAACTGCCATTGCCTTAGATGTTAAAACCATTAACATTTTTGGTGACTCTCAACTGGTTGTGAACCAAGTTAATGGTTCATACCAGTGTTGTAATGATGAGCTTTGAAAGTATAAACATCATGTCCACATGCTTTTGACCATGTTTAATCACTACCTCATTCAATACACTCGTGATCCACTAACAAATTCACATATACCATGGCTTGTCTTGATTCTCAAATACCTACCTCACCTTCGACTCAAAAATCTTTGTCATCATCCAATGGTTGAAGTCTCCTTCTTATATTATCCTTGGCGTTAATTTTTTGGGTAGCATCGATACTAACCCACGCGATATTTGGTATAAGAAGTTTGTTGACTACCTCGCTTTCAATCCTTCCTTTGGATCTCACTCACAATGGATGATGAGCCTTCCTAAAAAGTGTCTCTTGTTACGTCATCATGGGAGGTCTTCTTTACAAACGTGGATTTGATGGTATTCTCATGTGGTGCCTCACCAATTCTGAAATCCGTACACAATCAAATAAATTCATGATGGAATTTTTGGGGACATTTTAGTGGCCTCATTATTGCAAAGAGTATGATTTTCCTTGGCTACTACTAGCCAACCCTTAACCAAGACTGTTATGACTATGTCAAATGTTGTGTGAAGTGTCAACAACATGCTAACCTTCATCATACTCCTAGTCACGCCTTACAAGTCACCAGATAATTTTGGCCCTTTTCTCAATGGGGTTTGGATCTCATTAGAGAGATTAACCCTCATTCCTCATAACGTCATCATTGCGACTAAATATTACACTAAATGGGTGGAATCCATCCCTCTTATTTCTACCAAAGCCAAGAAAATAACTGAATTTATCAACCACCATATCATTTGTCACTTTGGTGTTCCTCATCGCCTTATCACTAAAAATGGAAAATAATTCAAAAACAAAACCCTACGTAAACTATGTGACAACTTTGGTATTCAACTCAATTTTTCTTCACCATATTACCCACAAGCAAATGGTCAAGCCAAATCTTCTAACAAAACCCTCAAAAAAATTCTTATGAAAGTGATTGATGACATTGGTAAGGATTGACACACGCACATTCCTTTTTCCCTATGGGCTTATCACACCAAAGCATCTGCACCTCTACCGATGCCACACCTTTCTCTTTGGTCTACGGTATAGAGGTCATCCTACCTCTCAAAGTCTAAATTCCATCTCTTCGTATATCACTTAAAGATATGCTCTCTGATGATGTTTTTCACAAGAACGTTTGACACAACTTGAGCTACTAGATGAATGTCATTTAAATGCTCTATACCATCTCCAAATCTACCAAAAGTGCATTAAGCGTGCCTATGACAAACACATTCACGAATGAACATTCAAGATCGACAATATTGTCTGAAGGAAAATCAACATGTAACCAAAATGGAGAAAAGTAAATGTTGCAAGTTTGCTCCTAATTGGCTTGGACCCTATATTGTCACCCATACCTATGGATCAAGAACTTATCGTTTATCTTCTCTTGAGGGTAAACCTAAACTTGAGCCCCTTAATGTCTTGCATCTTGGTCGTTCTATTATTGAAAGTACTACACCACTTTATATATTTATATGCTCGTCCTTTGAGTGAATGTCTCCTTCCACCTACCTATTTTTAAGGACCAACGACTAAACCAGAATTGTGTGATTATCCATCACCATTCAACCTTATCTTGAATATTAGTACCATGGCTCTATTCATGGCATGATTCTCATAGATACCTTTCATCCTTTTTAGGATGGAATCCCATGGTCGTTCATCACTTGAAACCCATCTTTCATATCTAACCTTTATCGTGCTATGGTTTTGCCTTCATAAAATCAGCTTATACTCCTTTATAGTCTTGTCCATGACTACAAGTCCAAAATAGTGCAAAAATTTACTCCTTGAGTCAAAATTCTCGCAAATAGATGATTCCCTCAAATGAACATCTATGTCTCTCTCTTGTTGTTATAAGTAGACTACTCCTTGAAGGACAAATATATAAATTCAACAACATGTTGTACTTAGTCTATCCAAACAAAGAAGACTAATTTGTATTTTCAAAAAACAAAAATTATCTTGGAGCTTCCTACATCGATCAACTTTACGAAGACATCAAGGAGACTCTATTATTCATCCCAATATAGACTTTCTACATCGAGTCTATGAATGCAAAAGGTAAAAATGCAAAAGAAAAAATCAAGAAAAATACAAACTTTTGGTCATGTGAACTGCCTATGTTGGTTTTGGGTATCTTGTAGAAGGGGCATGCCATCCCACAACAAGGTTATGCTAGACAAACCACTCCATCCTACCCTCTTTTACTTTCTCCCTATCTACTCAAGGGACGTGGTGCACATGCGACACATTGTGATCATGCAACTTCTTTCAACCATAGACCTATCAATCATGCAATGTATCTAGGGGATTATGTTCATAAGCCTATTTATATGGCCATTATGGTCCTTGCCAACTATGGAGCATTTCGCTTCTTTTTGGTTCACCTTTGCCTACTTGTTTCTTCTTCAACAGGACAAGACCATCGAAATTAAATATCTTGGTCCACTTCTCATTTTACCCACACCCATACTAATCATCATTTCCAAAACATCATACATACTTATCAAAATCAAATCAAAACCAAAAACAACACCATACCTATATCAATCACACAAGTTAACCAGTTACCCTTTCTATTTTTTTCGCTTAACATTTGACATTGCCTATTTTTCTATCTTTCCTTACTAGGACCATTTGCCTTACCCAACCTACCTATCAAAAATCTTCTACCTTGCCTTACCAGGACCATTTGCCTTACCCAACCTACCTATCAGAACTTTTAGTCTTCCCTATCCTATGGGATAACTACATCGGCATGAGGCTCCTTTTGCAAGGGCTATGTAGGTAGCACTTTGAAGACACGGGGTCTTTAGAGGTTAGCTCGACCACCATTTTCTACCATCTTTCACTGTTTTGCCACTATTTGACCCTACTACTTAATCTTTCTCATGTTTCCATAATATCAATAACTTGGAAATTAAACCAAAACAAACCATACATCATAACCATGCCTATACATCTAGTTTCCATAATATTAATAACTTTGAAATAAAACCAAACCACCCATACACGAAACCATGACTACACATCTAGTTTCCATAACATCAATAACTTGAAAATTAAACCAAACCATGCCTATACATCTAATTTCCATAATATCAATAACTTGGAAATTAAACCAACCAAACCATACATCATAACCATGCCTATACATCTAGTTTCCATAATATCAATAACTTGGAAATTAAACCAAACCATGCCTATACATCTAGTTTCCATAACATCAATAACTTGGAAATTAAAACAACAAACCATAACATAAACCATGCCTACACATCTAAGTTTCCATAATATCAATACATTAGAAATTAAAACAAATCATAACATCAACCATGCCTACAACTAGTTTCCATAATAACCATGCAATGGAAATGAAACAACACACAACATAAATAAGTGCCATCATCTATATATTGGAAAGTTTGTATGTCAATACACTGTATATATAGATATAAATAAGTCTCTCAAAAACTCTCATGTACATCTCACCTCTTCGGCACACAGGCCGATATATATAAGTCAAAATAAAAAATAAACAAACATCTCAATATCTCCTCCTCATCCTGGGAGGGCCCGACATCTCTCTGCCACTCTCTCCTGTCCCCTCACACGGCCTCGTCTCTCTGTGAACTGGTCACCTCCCACTGGCCCTGCCCATGAGAATGGTGGCTCCCTAAACTATTGGCACTATGGGTCCATGAACTGGACCTCGACTTTTGCTGATGTGCTCTATAAGTAACATAGTGATGAAAAGGGATACCAATATTTATAATCTGATCCTCATAATATCTGACCTCCACCACAACCTCTCTATATCGGTCCATAGATATAACTTGTGGTGGTGGCATCATGATTTGTCTTTGTCCCGAGGTGTGGATCCCGTGCCCGTGGTAGTGGTCCCTGTACCTATACCTATGGTAATGGACCTATCCCTGTATCTACATCCCATCATGTGCCCTCGGAGGTGAAGGAGAGGAAGCCATGTGTCCCCCACTATCAGCTTATGCATGTGCAATCGCTAACTATGTTTGTAACGAGGCCACATATGCCTGTAAGCGATCACTTGGGCTGTAATGCCTTTGCGACCTGCCCCCATCTCCGGACCCTAAGCTGTGCTTCCACTAATTGTGCTTGTAGTGTGACCACACACACTGTAAAGTAATGATGTGTGCACTGTAATGCCATCACCTACCTCTCAGTAACTTGAATCTCTCACTGATGACTATGGCCAAATCGTCTAGTCCTAACTTGATAGGTGATGTTTATAACTACGGCCCACCACTACCTATACCCTAGTGTGCACCCATCATCGTCATATCGTCACATAAAATTCTTGTTCGTCTACTCATGCTAGTAGTCTTGATTTATGGACAAGGTAGTGGCATCTCCACATCCTCTCGGTGATACTGTGGGAATGACATAGGAACATCCCTGATGTAAGCCAAAATGACGTCTAACCCAATCTACGGGTATGCGGTCGTGCTCATAAGCCCTATGCCCCTATATCCATCTCATTAATTATAAACCCTCCAACTCCTCCTTCATGTCGGTAAACTCTAGATATGTGAGGTATGGTCTCCATAATATCTCTATTGGTGATAAACTATCCAATACCCTCTAATAGTAAGTAGTATCTCGAGTCACGCCATCCACCTCGCTTGATCTCTAACCCACACCCACTTTGCCTATATCCTACCCTGTACACACCCACCTCCCACCCATGTCATGGTAGACCAAGCGGATGAAGGCACACAATGTGCTCATAGGCCCAATAATGTAACAAATATGTGTAGTAGAGGTCATATCACCGTATCCCTCTGTACGCCCACAACTCCTTGTATAATTTGCACTAAGTAAGCTAGTGCCCATGCAAAACACCTGTCAAAACACCATATCCTCTAATACTCCCATTAGGTCCCTTGAAATCTCCCGCCCTTTGATTTTGGAAGCACAAAACATCCAATGTTAACTATCATCAATACGCCGGATGAGAGTCTCCTGTGGGTGCGTTGTATACATAGTTGATGCTCACGCTATGTTATAGGTGAAAACTCTCTGCCATTGGCCCAACACACCATAGGTATATGATCCACCGCATCGATGATGACACCTAATCAATGGCTCCCCAACAATCTAAAGCCATGGGACCCTGTAGACATCCTCTAGTGTGATGGTCATCTCTCCTGTCGGCAGATGAAAGGTGTTGGTAGTCGGATCCCATTTGTCGATGAGGGCTACCATCATGTTGTGATCTGGGAAATCCTCGTATATCTCTACCTGTACCTAGCCCCACTACCCTGCATATGCTCCCACTCCTTCAGAATGGTCGAACTCATCTATACTAACAGGGGCAGCAACCGGTCCCTCATCGTCAGTTGTTGCCTAGGCTATCATCAACAATCACACATGTTAATCATTTACCCTTTTGACTTTCTATGTCAACACTCGACTTAGCCTACTTTCTACCTTGCCTTACCTAGACCATTCACCTTTACCTAAATCATATTCTTCTCCCTATTTCACCTATTTAACCTACCCTTCACCATCCACCCGAACTTATCCTATTACATCATCATTTACCTAAAACCTCCCTTCACTGTTCTTTTGGACACTTTTACCCAGCCTATACCTACCTTAGACCTAGCTCGACACCCCATCTAGCTTAAACATGCCTTTGACATCCCAAAACACCATTTTTCTAAAAATTAACCATTCCCTACCTAACTGGCATCGGTCACCCTACCGATGTCGGTCCCCATTTCCCACCGTCATCGGTTCGTCCATCGATCCGGTTGATAACCGACCAACGTCAATTATTGGTTTGGCCCTAAAGCTGAACCCCCACGCCCCCAATGCTAAAAATTGTAAAATATACCTATTCTACCCACCCAAACACACCCACATTGCCCCCAAATTCATTTTACCCCTAATTAACCTAATTCCACCCTCCCACAACCCAATTTCACCCCCATTTTCATCAAATTTCAAAAAAACAAAAATTTCTATTTTCCTACCCTATTTTTCTACAAAAACCAAAATTTAGGGTTGAATCCTACCTCTACTACCGATGCCTTCGTGATGGGACCTCGAAGCTTGCACCATATTGCCCTTGGAGCCTTCTCGAGCCTTCTGCCTCTTTCATGTCAACTGCCTCTCTCTGCGCTCAACCAATCAAACTCCCTCACCTGGATGCAACCAGGCCTCCGAACTCACTCCTCTAACCACTAATCTCTCACCAACTAAGATTATTGGGCCTCTATGTCGTTTTCCTCACAAAAATGTTCTCCACCAATCATTTTCAAACTCACCAATTGCCTGAAAATGACTTACTTTTGGGTGGGTTTTCCATTTTAAGTCACCATTTTAGTGTGACATTAGTTTATTCATGCCCTAATTGACCATCGATCACCCCTACCAAAGCATCCATTTTCTCACGAACCGACATCGATCACCCTTTCTATAACCCAATCAACCTTATTTGCCCTAATATTTGATGCAGAGGTCTCCTTTTTCTTGCTACCACAACCCTAAAACATCCCTATAGACCCACTTACCAGCCTCATTACCTCACCAACTCCTTAAGAATACTTAGAGGCATGCTTGCCTCACCTATATACCCTTGCTGAACCAACCTCGCCTATTTGATGATCGAATTCACTTACTCACTCTACCATGTGATAATGCTACCTGTGTTGTTTAGCCTACCAACCTTGCCTTGCCTTATTTTGTGATGTTTATCTCGACTAGACCAAACCTTTTAGTGTTTCGGAACACACCTATACTCGTTCCTGTACCTTGACCCATTGTGTTTCTAGGAGCACTTCCTATACCTTGGATACCTGGACCACATCACCCTTGTTTAGATAAACTATCGACCTTTGAAAATGTAGAGTTTGTGTGCTCTTCAACCTTGTGCCTTGTTGCATTCTGGACGTGTGTGTGCATTTGATTTTCTTTTGCTTTAAATGACCCCATTATCACCATTTCCTATACCTTCATCTTACCCCATTTTTCATCACCTACCACCTTATCAAACCCATCACCGATTCAACCTTCCACTTAATCAGTTCTTGGTTTGAGGGGGATCACCTCCACCCTTATCTGGGGTAACCTACTTCTTGTTTTTGTCATTGTCACTTATTAGTACAAGCTACACATGATGAAAAGGGAAAATGTAGACACCCAAAATTGGGTCACAACCCTCTAAGCCCCTTTCAATTAACATACCCCCTTACCATGACCCCTTCCACACATTATTATTAATCTAATTATCAATATTAGGTTAATTACCACCTCACCTCTCCACCTCACCTTGGACCCATTCAAGGGAATTTAACTAAGACTAGGTCATCACTCCTAAGCATTGAGTCATCACTTCACTTAACTAACTAAGACTCTTTCTAAACCTAATATTTATTGCTAACCACTTCTTCCATCAATTCCCCGTATGTTTAAATGTGAACCAAGACTCCTAGCCCACAATCAAATCTTGACCCATGCCAAAAGGGAAGAAACATACTATTTTAAGCAAATTGGACTATTTCTCCCTAACCGATGCTAGTTATTCCTCGGCCGACACCGGTCAAGGAACCACCATCGGTCCTTTAAATAATATTTCCAAACTCTTTCCTCGGGTTCTTCTTTTGGTTGCTTTTGGATTATTCATTTGCATTATTGCATTGATTGAGCATCGATGATCAAACATAGCACCAGAGCATCTAAGTTCTTCACCAATAACCAACCTCTTCTTTGCATACCTCGGATTATTCATAGGAAGCACTCAAGCTTCATTGTCTGCAATTGGATCTAGACCCATTTCTCCTACGAACGCCCACCAACCACTACATCTACCAATCTCTAGGTCTTCAGATAAGTATCTTAACTAGGTTGTTAGTTCTTAACTTTGGTTTTAGATCTCTTATTTTCTTCTGTTGTATTGCTTCTTTCTCACCCAAATACCATTCATCACCCATCTACCCAATACCCTACCAACTTGAACCTCTCCACCTTTCCAATCACCTCTCTCACCCTTATTGAGTCTTCACCCAAATCCTAACACCCAACCTAAGCCTTTTCAACACTCTGTGCAATCACAGAGAGCCCGAATCAACCCCTTTTCACCTAATTTCCCCTACCATGATTGGTTAGCCAACCGATACTGGCTAAAACCAGTGACCAACATTGGTTCCCCAACCAACATCGGTCTCTATGTCTGACATTCTCCCTCAGACCAGCGAGCTAATTTACCTACCCAAAACCTCTCAAAACCTCCCACAACCTCACCCAGACCTCCATAACACCCTCTGTTACACCTACAGACCTTAACAACCCACCACCCACTTTAAATTTAATCTTGTATTCATTATTTAGATTAGATTTGAATTATTGTGCTTGTGTGAGATACCTAAATTATACAACTATAGTAGGACTCTCTATTTCATGTTCTTATCAACATTTAATTTGTTTTAAATGTGGATTGACAGCCTTCTAGGAAGTACCCCACTTCCCAGATCTAGCTCCCACTAGGCAATCCACCAACTGATGTTTTTAATTCTATCTTGTGGTCTTGCTTTTCTTTTCAGGTAGTCCTTCCTAGACAAAAAGGAGTGCTCTCGATTGGCCTGGTCTTCAACGATGCACAACCTCTTCATGACCTCCAGGTATTCCTCACGTACCCAACCTTCTACCTTAAATGTTTTGCTTATATGTACACTTATTATTGGTGAAACACAAAGTTGTGCATGATATATATCATAGTACTAGAAGACATAACAAACACATTATAAATCAAAGCATAGTTGAAAATTCTCACATACATAACAACGATCCATGAAAATTCATAAAAGGTCATGGAAACAAAGTTGTGGGTGTTATATATTATGTTACCAAAACAACATAGCTCACATTGCATACAATCCTTCTCTCCCTTTGTAGTGCCCTCCTACTCATTGTCTCACCAACCTCACTTTTAAGCAACGATTTAATGTTTCAAAGTGGACACGCATTAGGAGTGTTATGTTGATGAGTAAGCGAATGTAAATGGGATTACCATGTGCATGTCAATCAAGTGTTAATGTGTGATAGTTCAAATAACAATAAATGATAATTAACAATGATGATAATAATAATAGTTACAACAATATAATAATAGTTACAACAATAAATGCCAATAATCAATGAAGATGATTATTAATATTGTGTTTAGACCCTAAATCTCCAAGGTTTGAATACTATCCCATTGGTGAACTTGAAGCCTTATCTCTTTCTTTTAGTGAGGTCTCTCAAAATTGTAGTTATCGACCAATCAATTGGGATTGTTGTGTAGATTTAGATGTTGATTGATCTTTGTTGTGCTCTAGTTCTTTAAGTCTAATGTTTCTCCTTTTCCTTGGTGTCTTGGGAGCACCCCAACTAATAGTTATTGGTGGAATTATAGTTGCAAACTAGTTGGTCCAAGCTCAAATCTCTTTAGTAATGACATGATCACATAAGAAAGTTTGTTCATGCCTCGCCAAACACTCGAGTCGGTGTTTTGGTATGGGGATACATTTTTAGTAGAATTGTGATTAATGTGTACTAATAAAATTGTTGTAGTAATAATAATAATAATTCCTACATGCCTTTTCGAGAACTTAGGTTGGTGTTGGATGTTGAACTTCATATGTTGTAATGCCCCCACATTTTTACCTAGTGAGGGTTTAGACCGCCTCAAAAAAATGACGGGGCTTATCATCTGCGGGTTATTCATATCGGATGCCTCATCATATTGATCCCACATTGTATCATCACGTCAAACCCATTATGGAGAAAATTGTTGACAGTCACTTTATGTTGCATATTTAAAAAGAAAAGAAAATAAATTGTGGTTGTGAACGCAGCGTTGATGGAGGAAATGGAAGTCGGGGTGTTTTGAATGGAGATATAGTTTTAAAAATAGAATTTTGAAATATTGAAATAGTAAAATGAGCTAAGATCAAATTGATAAAAATTAAGTCAAAATAAAATAGATACATTGATGATTAAAATAGTAATAATGACGAGAATCCCTAATGGGCGGCTTAGGGAAAATGGTATTTTGCTTGTCTCAGAGTTTCTTGTTTCCCTCACTTGGTAGTGCTAGGTGGCCACTATGGAGGGATAAGGGAGGGAACTCCAAACAAATGACTACCATTTTACCGACTCTACAACCTTTTCTAGTATCCTCCCGACTTGTGGAAATGGGATCCGTGGAAGAATGTGTGTAGAGTTGTTGAATAGGGTTTTGACGTCCCCAGAAGGCTGTGATGATTTGTAGGATGCACACAAAATGGGCTCATTGAAAAGACTTATGAAGCTTTTATGTAGATGATGTTATCTTATTCACCCAACAAGGTGTTCTAGTAGTGAAGGTTACGGGGTGGCTAATGATTTGATTCTTGAAGTGGAGCACCTTTGAAAGATGAAATTCTAACTTCTATGATGTCCCACTAGGCGTGCCAAAAAATTGTTAGATAACAATTTTTGGCACACCCGGTGGGACCAGAACAACAATTGATGAGTTCAAAAAATTGAATATTCAAAGTAGAATTCATTTGACCACTCCATGAAGAATTTCATACGAGTATTGCGAGAATGTTTCATGCCCAAAGTGACTACAAGATCATCGGTAAGAGGGCTTACGGTTGAATTTGTTTCAATAAATTTAAATTCTATTAGAAGAAGAAGAGTTGGAAACACCTTACCTTATAACAGGCCCGGTTTTCACAACCGTCCTTCCTTGTGTGAATTTAGTGATTGGATCCCGTTATCCCAATGGCTAGAAATCAACCTTTTCATGACTTTTACAAATGGAAGCCCCTTATTAATTGTTGTTTTAATATGATATACCTACTACCGCCTTAAAAGGACTTCCATCATTTACCGAAGTGAAAATTAGATTACCCTTGTTGAGCATATTAGAGATATTACTGTCCCTCTGTTCAGTCCATAATATTACTCATGAAGATGTAGCCTTAAGACTTTTGGTTGCTTCATTCAAAGGACAAGCTCTTCAGTGGTATAGAAGTTTGGAAGTAGGTACAATAGGAACTTGGGATCCATTAGGTGAATCATTATGCAAACAATTTGAAGATAAATCTGATCACCTATCCCTTATAGAGGTTGCCCATGATTAAGTGTGCTCCTCATGAATTTATGAAAATTTCAACTTAAGATTTGTAGGACATGGGAAATAATACCTCCTAATGTTAAGCCTCAAGATGATCATGCATTCCTATATTATCTCAGAGCTTTAAACTTGATTATATTAGGTCATGATATAGTCCATGGGAGGTTCTACACTCTCGTGCAACCTTTGATATTGCCATAAGAGCTTAAAATACTCTTATTGGTGGTAAATTAACACCAAGGCCTTCCATGTTCATTACTACTGAGATCTATTTGTAGACACCAAATTTGGGTCACACACCCTTTAGTCCCCTTCAATTAATTAATGTAACACATTTAACTAATCATGACCCCTTCATCCCATATTAATATTCATCCTCACATTATTAGTTGATTTAATTATTTTAATTAAGTTAATTTCATCCTCACACCTCCACCTCATCATTACACCTCACCTTGGACCCATTCCAGGGGAATTTAACTCATAGTGACCAAGTCATCACTCTCAATGCTAAGTCACCACTTGACCTAACTAACTAAATTCTTCTCAAACCTAATTAGACTTTTTCTATGACCTTCCTACCTTTTCTAACGAGAACTCCACTTCCCTAAGTGGACTCAACTTGGAAAACACACCAAATTTGGGAAGATCTTCCTATTTTTGGTAAAAGGGACTAATTCACCCTAACCGACGCCGATTACCTTACCTAAACGCTCGGTCACCTTTATATACATTTTCACAACTCTTTACATGGGTTGGTAATTTTAGTTTTGAGAGAACTCTTGCATCAAGCGTGAATCAAAGCCTCTTAGCATCAAATGACACAAAATACTCAACCACGAGGCCCAAGAAGCATCCAGTTCTCCTTTAGAGTATTGAAATACTCACGAGAACACTACGGGAGTACTGCCGTGACACTTACTCTAGAATCTCTTAATGGATCAACTACCATCCACCTTCACCTACTAAATCAGAAAAGCGAGTAAGTATTCACGATTTTAATAAATTGCTTGCTTAAAGTATAAATTTCTTACCTCTTTCATTATACTTTATTTTTTTATGTATTCCTTTATCTCCACCTCCTCACCAATCTACCAACCCAACCACCTATAGCATTTTTTTCCTTCGTGACTTCCCCCTCTAGTATCCCTTAGTCTTCTTAGTAATATTACAAACCTAACCACACCCTCACTCTCAGTGTAATCACAGAGAGCCTAAAACCACTTTTAATAGTTTATTACCTATTGCCCCTATCGATGTCGACTCTCCTTGGACCCCCATCGATTTAGTCCCCATACCGGTCTCTGTGTCATTTCATATTCTTAGACTAGCAAGCTTCCCACTCACCTAAAACCAACCCAAACCTCAACTAATGAGCCTCAGACCCTTACCAAACCTCTGTCAGACCTGCAAAACCCAAAACAACCTACAAAATCTTTGGATTTAATCATAACTTTTCTTGTTAGATTAGATTTACTTATTGTATTAGCATGAGATACCTAAATCATTCAACTATAGTAGGATTTCCTTATTTCATGGTATTTGTTACATTAAATTGTATTTGAAAGTGGATTAACAACCTTCTAGGAAGCACCTCACTTCTCCTAACCTATATTGTTAATACTATTTGGTGGTCTTGTTATGTTTCTTATACAGGTTGTTCCTCCTAGCCAAAGGGAAGCTCACACAATCAACTTGGATCAAAAGTCTACAATGCGCATTCTACCTTCCACCTTCGCCTCACAGGTATTCCTCCTTAACCATTTTACCTTCTATCTGTTTCATCCTAGAAAGCATAAAACTTATTGGTGAAACATTTTGGCATGCCTGGTGGGACCCATCTGGGGTTCATTGCATTGTTCATTCCTAGGGAAAATCTTATGTGTCTATTTTCATTTGAAACAAGTTCACATTAAGCTTATTCTCTGGAAATATTCTTTTCTTGAATTGACTCAGTGACACTTGTTTTTGGGATTAAAAAGAACTCTTCTTTCTTTTCTTGCATTGCACTTAGTGAAAGTCATACCCTTAACCTCTTCATAATTTGTTCTCATCGAATATAATTTATGGATTTGGGTTTTAAAACTTGTGCACTTGCATTTTGAGTTTGTTGCATTATAACTCATCTAAATTGTGGGCAACCTATATGTTGGAAGTCATGCCTAGCTGATGGTTGACAAATTGAACCGTAGCTCACATTTTGCACACTCTCTATACCAAATCACTAAAAACAAACTACACAGTTCTTGAACAACATATTTCTGGAAGAATTTGTCAATGATCACACGATCAGAGGATTGATAGTGGGCTCTAGCTGGTTTCTTTGTCTAGTCATCATCTTAGAGAAGGATCTCCCACACCAAAACTTACCCGAAACCAGCCATAGTTGTTGACTTTTATAGGGCACCTTTGTTAACCAAAAATTCTATCCTGCTTACAATTAGTCCTAAATGGCATAAGCCATAACATAAAATCTACAACTTAGGATTTCATGTTTGTTAGTTTTTTGTCTACTTATGTTTTGAGGTGTGAGTTGTGTTTCTTCATTCTTTCTTATCCTTTTACACCCCACATCATGACTGGTGTATTTCAATTTTATTTTGGGTTTATTAGGACTCCTCATAGTTATACTCGGTTTGGGTTGGTCCTTTTATTGATCTAAATCACCAAAACTTCATTTTTCCTTATTTTCCAAGATTTCATAGTAATCGATATTGGTCCAACAATCGCCATCGGTTACATAATCTCACCGCCATCGGTTAACTGACTAACGTCATTTTTATGCTTTTTGGTTATTTTTACCAAAATAGTATTCTCCACCAATCTATTCTTTTCATGTCTTGTTCTGTCATTTTATCACACTTTTGGGTCTCTGATATCATCTTCAGAGTCCAAGTTGACCCATTTTCACCTTTCATTTCTATATCTTTGAATTTCTTATTTTTCACAATAACTGACATCGGTTTGAGCCGACTAGTGGTGGTTACCCTCATACCAGTGTCAGTTACCCCAATCGATGTTGGTCTCTGTGTTCTTATTTTCCAATCAGAACAATGATATAATCACTCATTTTAGATTTATTTTTCCCCATTACTTCCATGTTTCGCATCATCAATGAAGCTTAGAATACTTGTTTTATCGTCAATCACATGGTTTTGACTTGTAAACAAGCTAACACTCTCATGTTTCACGCTAGCTACCAACCACTCCCACCTAGCCCATCGCCCCCTTCAATCTCATCACCCATGGACCCCAATCAAGCTCTTTCCATACCCACTGGTGATGAGGAGTTCATGAGACTCCTTGATCACAACCCCGCTACTTTGTAGTACTATCTCACTCATTCATCTACCCATGATTCATCAGGGTAGCTTGTATATGACATGCCTATGTCCATTCCTCCTACCCTCACACCCACTTACATCTACTACTACTAGCTTAGCCTTACCCTCTTCCACCTTACCACATGTGGTTTCTCAGCTTGACCCTACATCATCGATATCAGCTGCACCTATGACATCTATCATGCCTTTGACATATGTCTCTCCTACGATGTCAACCATACCTTTATCAACCACCTTGAGTGTAGGTCTATCTACATCCACCACCTCTCATATACCTATTGCATCTCAGCCACTAATGGTGATGGCAACCCATACTCCCTTCCAAAACATTTCCTCTCCATCCCACAATCTCTTCCTCCGATTTCTATGAGAGTCTTTATGTCCACTCCACCTACCTACACTTATCACCAATAGCCCCCTATTTCATCTATCGCTTATTCAGGATACTTGCCATCTACATCTATTCCGGCCTACATTTCTTCCTCACAATTTTTTGTACTCGGCACCACCACATACTGGGATGCCGCCACATGTCATACCCTCCTCATCTACCCCTTACTGCAGGGGGTGCCCAGTCATCACAACCTACCAATGATCTTATCAAAATGATGATGGACAAGATGCAGACATTGGAAGCATCTATCTCGACTCACGTAACTCTCTGACATACGATGATATTTGCAATGAGCCCATTCACCCATCCATTCCGATTCATCCATACCCTCCCCATTGGGAAATGCCTAAATTCAACCGATTTAATAACAAAGAAGACCCATGCAAAAACACTTGTGGTATTTTAAACATGTGTTATTTGATCACTCATGATGACACTTTGCTCTTGCAAACATTCCCAATGTCCTTGACAGGACCGACTTTAGATTGGTATAGTGCTCTACCTAGGCATTCCATATTTTCATTTAATCAGGTAGCTTAGGCTTTTCTAGACCACTTTTCTATCAAAATTGTCAAGAAGGTCACCATGACCGACTTGTATGTGACACGCCAATATGAAGATGAATCTATCATAGATTTTATCACTCGTTGGCGAGATCCTGATAAACCACTCACATTCCAACTGCCTCAAATCGAGTTAATAGAGTTGTTCACCAGAGCTTGTGCTAGACACATATTTCTAACTCTCCAAGTTCAAACCTTCCACATGTTTGACGAGGCATTCACCATGGCTCGAAACTTGAAATTTGTGCCATTGAAGAGAATAAGATATAATTACGTAACAAGAACACTGCGTTTAAATCAAATGATACCTCTTCTTCTTCCAAACTGCAAAATAATTATTCTAAAGAAAAAGGATCTACCAACATAGTAGTTTTGAAAGTTGGCCCATCTCATCCATCCAACCAATCAAAGCCTTCTTCCAATCTTTCTCTTGTTCAGGAGCTTTAGTTCAAGCGGGAGCAATGAAAATATACTCCCATAGGAGAACCCTACTCTTCAGTTTTAGAAAAACTTCTAAAATCTAGAGCAGTCACTCTTCCACCCGTCAAACCACATACTGGTTTTAACCCTCTCGTCTTATGCCTGCATGGTATAAAGAAAATGATTACTACGACTAACATCACGTTAGAGGTCATAGCGATGGTAATTGTATAACTTTTAAAAATATCCTCCAATAAATGTTAGATAATGGAGATCTTATCTTGGATAATCCTAATGCACCGGCTAATCAGAACCTTCACATATTCAAGAAGTCATTCCCAAATCAAACCCCATCATCTAACCAAACCGGTGAAACCTTGACCAATTAAACATTGCACACTTATATCGTGAGTTTCAAATATAAAAATATTACCAATTTAATTCATTCGGGATGTTCCTATCCATTTAGAGATTTTATACAATGCTTGATCCTTATCCATCTAGGGACTCAAGTCTTATCACTTAGTATTCCTCATATCTCTCTCCATAAATCTCTCAAACTTACCCACGGAGGATCACTCACACTCCAAAATAGCTACCGTGAGTTGCGCTTTCCCACTCACAACTTCACTCACACACAACTATTAAATATATTATTATATATGAGTTATATTAAATCATTATTAATAATATTAAAATTTATTAATAATATCACAATATATTTGTAACATTCACTCCCCATTAATGAGTTATTGTTAACATTATTAATTCCCAATATACACTCCTCTTGTTGACATGGTATAACATAACTCATTTTTTCGCTATTGATGTTGCACATTTGCAGGCGATTCAGGAGGCTGGCCTCATAATCTGGATCAAAGAAAGGCGTGTAAACTTCAAATGGCTGAATGTCTTACTGCACATGACCACAACTATGTGAAGGAACACATCTCACATTTACTCCATGAAAAGAATGCACTCGACATTCTATTGGCGGATCATCTTCATAAATAAGGAAGGCAATAGTTTACATCAATAAAAGTTTATCTACCTTTTTACATATGTGGTTTTCCTGGATCTACCACCAACCCCTTCCAAATCTATGAGTGTTATAATAAACTTAGAGACATACTCTACTCTACACTAAATTTTCTTCTAGGAGGTTACATATAGGAATTTCTCACACATTACGATAACAGGAATGTATCATCAATTTTTATTATCTACCACACAAATCCTTGAAAGAAAACACACAACTAAAAATACTTGGCCACCAAAACATCATGCTGCGGCCTCATCGATGGTTCTCGAATAAAAGAGGAGAGGCTGATCAACCTCCTTCCTCCGTTGCCTCCAGCCTCCATCATTTTGCTACTTAGTTAGCAAATATATCTTTTAGGCTCATATTACAATTCTCTCGGGTGTTGGTTTCAACCGATAATGTACCCCCTCACTATGGACGTCGCGTACAAGCGAAAGTGCGTCCAAACAAAAGTGAGACATTTTTTTTATAATTTACCAAAAATGGAAAAATAATTTTTTTATCTAGCAACAAAAAGAATAGGATCAATGTGTAGAACTTGAAAAAATACACATTACTAAAAAAAATGATACCTCAACTCGATTTATAATTTGAAAGTTATCATGCTTTACAAGTTCTAAATTCAACTTGGGACCGTGGCATTTCCAAAATGGCAAAAAAATAATTACGCCTTGCATTTTTTTCAATATGTCCAAAAATGGCAAAAAATAAAATAACAAATGCAGAGTTACCAAAACGATGCATATACAATACACAAGCCGACCACGATTACAAGTATGTAATGGAAATGTGCGGAAGGACAATGTAATACCTATGAACAACTACGCATGCTTCATATGCGCAGTAGAATGATTCAATTTGTGGGAAGAATGCTCCAATACATAGGATTTTCTACCTCTCCACGCAGGTGAGAGAAAGAAGAATGTGTAGGCCGTATCACTTCACCAAAGAAAATACCAATTTCATACTCCAATGTAGAGATAGAAGTATGGATGTGAGTCTTCGCTGAGTGGAGCATGAACATAGAAAGCTTTATTACTGTAGATCAATGCGTAAAAATTCACAACAGAGAAAAAGCTTTATTTTCTCATGTTTTAGGAAAATCACAAGATACTTTCCCATAAAAAATCAAGCCTCCATTATTCTAACCTACTCGATGCCCTTTGTTAAACACCTTTGGAGGACGTTGATTATATAAAAACACTTTGAATATAAAAATATTACAATTTAATTCATTCGGGATGTTGTATTCATCTAGAGATAGCTTCTTATACAAATGCTTGATCCTATAATCTAGGAGTCAAGTCTTATCACTTAGTATTCCTCATATCTCTCTCCATAAATCTCTCAAACTTATCCCTAGGATCACTCACACTCCAAAATAGCTATGTGAGTTGTTTATTCAACAACTTCACTCACAAACAACTATTAACTATATTATTAATATGAGTTGTATTAACTCATTATTAATAATATTACAATTTATTAATAATGTCACAATATATTTTTGTAAGGACCAATGACAGTAACATTCGTGAGGTTCATGTTGTTTTCAACATCATACTATCTCTTCCTACTCAATTTCCTCCTACTCCATCTATCGAGGAGATTCTTGCATGAGCTCCTTCATCCACAGAGGGACTTATTTCATCTTCTCCTTTACCCATAGAGGAGTCTCCCTTATCTCCTCCATTCCCCCAGAGGAGTCCACCATATCTACCAATGCGCTTTCACCACTCACTTTCAACCCGATTTTGAACAAACAACAATTGTACTTATACTTCTACCCACGAGAGAGTCATGCTTACCTTTTTCTTCACCAAAATATGAACTTACCTCATCCAACTTGTCATCTCCCCTACCCATAGGGGATCCATTAATAGTGTCCCTTCCTATTTGTGAAAATTATCCGTTGACTTTCAAGGATCCTGTTGATTTTCTCTTATCTCTTTTACCCACAAAGTCTGAAGCCAAATATTTCCTTGTCTCACAGACATTATTTACAGGGATTACTACCAAATCAACATCATTCCCCCTATAGCGGTGTCATTTTCATGTTTGGCTGACCACTTGGATTATGTTGACAATTCCATGTTTTGGGGATGCCTTCAATTGCCTATCTCAATTCAAATGAAAATTTTATCTGTTGATACTTCCACGATCTATCCAAAGGTATTTCAGACAACCAAACCCACCATACCCATGCCAATTGCAGTGATCCCTTATTCATCACCCTCACCAACACCTAAAACTTTACCATCAAATGAAATTTTTCCTATGCCTAAAACGTTACTTGCACCTATATCTTCCTCCGTGTCTAGACCCATTACCACATTGGGAGTCATGCCAACATCAAGCCTAGTCCATCCTCCTGTCAAACTGGATTTAGCCACATCCTCACAAGCCATCACAAAGACTATTCCCCCACCTAAGAGGAAGACCCAACCTCTTAGGCCACATACACCGGCTTCGTCCCACTACCCCTTTGTCACCTTCACCACTTCCATCTATCCTAGGTCCCCACCCATCAACCTTGGCCAATCAGCCTCCTACCCGAGTAAACCAAAATCACAACAATGTACATTGTCATGATCCTCTATTGCACCCAAATTACCTACTTATCTTACACCTTCACCATCACCTATGTCCTTTCTACCTTCTATACTTACACCACTTCTAGTATCCTCATCATTACCTATGCCATTCCCTTCTCTTCAACCAATACCTTCCACATTGCCTCTTACTACAACCTTCACCACATCTCCATTATCACTTTAGCTAACCCAATGACTTCCCCCATATGTCTTCCCTTATACATCATGCACTTCTTCTTCACCTTTACCCAAGAAGGTGCAACCAAAGCCCAAAAACCCACTACCCTCTAAAGAGGTAGTTAAACCTACACCACCTTCAATAACTAGTTCACCTGCTACATCTTTACCTAAGAAGGTGCAATCCAAACCTAAAACCATACTATTTACCAAATAGGTGGTCAAACTTACTCAACCTCTGATTCCACCTTTGGTGGCACCTCTCCAACCAAAGTCACCCACACTTCCATCTAGACCCAGACTTACTTCACATTTTGATCCATTGGCAGGGTCTTACGCCAACATCTTAGCTAATGTTTTGGAAACCTCTTTCATCACATTGCCACCACTTAGACCTTACGAACCACTCAAACCTAAACTAGAAGGGTTTGATGATACCAAAATTTACGCTTACCATCATGTGCAGGGCATGATGTGGAAAGTTGTAAGGCTCTTAAGACTATTCTTCTCTAACTATGTCCTCTCAAAAAAAAGCTTTGATGATGATGATCTTTTAGATGAGGACCCTATTCCACCTTCACCTATCACCACACATCCTCATCTCTTACCTATTCAATGACCTTCATCTCCACCTCCACACCCTTTTATCCCCTTCCAACATTTGAGATCAATATGGTCCACATAAGAGAGCTAGCCAAACCTCCACCAAAATGCCAATGTGTTGCATTGTTTTCACAAAACTAGTATATTCCCTCACCATATTTTTTCCCATCTTGTCGCTACACCTATCACGACTCACTTTCTCCTTTACCACATATTAATATGGTTCAAATTGCCACTCGATCCCAGAAGGACAAAGGAAAGGAGAAAAAAACTAGCTCATCCGCTACTCTTTTACCCAATATTCCATCTGCACCTGCACCAAAAATCACCATCCATGGACCCACATACCCTATTTCTAATGGGGTTTCCCATCATACAATGATTAAATAGTTTACACCAGTCTCCTCTCAAAATGTATTTGTGACCTTGTCCAAACCTCTAAGTCTCATTGACAAGACCTCATTGAGGTTCTGCAATCTATTGAGGTTCTACCTAATGACCCTACTCTGTTGCATCCATTATCACTCCTCACCATGTGGCCTCTCTCACCACTTCACTCCCTTCCTCTACTCCCACTACCACTCATCAAGTAGTCACTCTTAGTTTCTTTGACGATGAGATTATACCTCTCAATAAGGTGATCCCGATATCACCCTATTTATTTCCATCTACGTTGATAATATATGTGTTCAACACATTATGATCGATGGAGGTGCAATATTAACATCATTTCTTCCCATGTGTATAACCAAATGTGCATCCCTACTAATTGCATGTAAAATAACCCAATTATGTTGTGTTCATTTAATGATTCCATGACTTCCACCCTTGGCACCATCATTCTCCACATTCGTGTAGGCCCCGTGCCATTCTTGAATTATTCTATGTCTTAGAGGAGGAATTCTAGTATAACATGCTACTTGACCGACCCTGGATTCATGTCATGGGTTGTGTTCCTTCAACCTTACACCGTTGTTTAAAATTCGAACATGAAGGGAAAAACTATACCATTCCAACCGACCTTTCACCATTCAAGACCTATAACATGTTGTATTGATCCAATGATATCCTTATACCAGTTAAGGCATCTACCACCGCTACCACTTCTTCTTCAGCCATTGCCTCATCCACCAATGTTGCCACTACATCTTCCACAACTAACTCCTCTATTCCCCATCTTTCGCATGACTTACATAGCTGACCCATCAACCAACCCATCTACTTCTCAAACAACTAATGCTTCTTCTTCCCAACTGTCTAGTGATTCATCCATTCTCGCTACCCACATATCAACTACTGATCCCTTAGAAGGTGTTTTTCAATGCCTCACTCTGGGGGAGTACCACCTTTATAACATCGACACATTCCTTACTCCTCAAGAGTATGGTAAACTTCACCAACATCCCCGCTATGATCATCGCATAGGTGAGGTTTTCCCTACGGTCCTCCCCACCTTCACACTAACTTAACATATGGGGGACTTGATAATTCTACCTACTCACCCGAGCCACCTTCCCAAACTCGACCATTTTCCTCTAATCTTTAATCTCTCACCAACCACCTGCTTTCACCCACACCTTCCTCCATTGTTGTGCTTGAAAGGGTTTTGGCTTTGGTTTCTATGAACAAGGTTGCCATACTGTCATTCCTTGCACCACTCGTAAGATAAATACCGCGGTGGTATTGGATTTTACGAACCACCTTCTTGGAAGGCTTGAGTCAAACTCATTGAGGACGATAAACATTCCCCACCCCATTCACCAACTTCACCACCTTCACCTACAGAGTCGATGGACCCTGAATCCATTCCTCTTAACTTTCTTTTTTCCTAAACACCATTTCCCTAGGACCTCTAACGATTTATCAGCATGATGGGGAGGCTCCCTCTTCTCTTCCCTTCTTGTATCCCCGACATGATTGATGATGATACCCTTTGTATTAACATCATTCAATGTCAGGAAGATGAGTCTATTCTTACCTACCTTAGTGTAAAATATTCTTATACTCATCGATCATTACCTTATGAGATGCAAACCATGTTGAATGAATCGACCATCGAAATTAATAATCACACTTAGGATGACCTACACATTTTAAAAATAGACAATCTTTAGATGCTGCTGAACAAGAAGCTTTCACTTCTTTCATCTAGGATAATTGCAATGCTTTTTCTTGGTCCTACGCTGATATGCCTGGTATTGACCCAAACATTGTGGTCCACAATATTGTAACCATTCCGATGCCAAACCTGTGAAATAGAAGCTGTGAAAAATACATCCTCACATTACCCATCTTGCCAAAGAATAACTCCAACACCTTCTTTCGGTTTCCTTCATCCTACCCATTGATTATCCCTAATGGATCTCTAACACTGTTCTTGTCACAAAAATGACAGGGGGACTCTGCATTTGCATGGATTTCGTGATTTTAACTTAGCTTGCCCCGAAGACAAATTTCCTCTACCTAGTATTGACCAACTAGTTGATCTCATCACCAGTCATGAGATGCTATCACTCATGGATGGTTTCTCAGGTTATAACCAATTATTAATCACCCTAGAAGATCAAGACAAATTTCCAAATCTAAACGTCGTGGACGAGCACTTTAAAAATTTTCCTTAAATTTGTCTTTTTTTCATCTCATCAAATGGAAGATTTGCATTTGCCTTTAACCTAAGAAGTGTGTCTTTGCCATTCTCTCAAATAATGCAAGCTCCTTGGTTTTATTGTCTTCTTGGTTTTATTGTTGTAACATTGAAGTTGATCCCACTAAAATCAAGGCTATTCTCAAAATACCTCCACCTATTAACCTTCGTAGTTTGCAAGGTAAGTTGCAATCTATTCGTTGCTTTATTTCTCAACTTTTCAATCAATACCATCCATTTCATCATCTCCTTAAAAAGGATGTCTCCTTCAAATGGGATGATTAATGCCACAAATCCTTCGATGCCTTAAAACAATACCTACTCCAACCACATATGCTCATTCCCCCTAAGGATGACCAACCATTTTACCTTACATTTTTCGCTACTGATCATTCCTTGGGTGCCATGCTTGCTCATTATGACGAACAACATAGGGAGCAAGCAGTTTATTATATAAATCCATGTACGCTTTGAGACTACAAAACTAGATATACTCACACCAAAAAACTTTTCTTAGCCTTAGTTTTTGTCGCCACTAAACTTTGCCATTACCTACTCAACTGTAAAACCTTTTTGTCACCAATATTGACCCCTTACATTACATGTACCATAAGCGCTACCAACATCAACATGTTACACGTTGGATCATGCTTCTTGTAGACCTAGATCTCAAATTTATCCATAAAAAATGTGTCAAAGGACAAGAAATTGCTGACTAACTCACAAAAACACCTCTCTCCAGGAGACCAATCTTCTAACTTCTATTTCCTGATGAATCCATCGCTACCCTCTCCTTAGACGATATCATTTACCATATGACCATATTCTTTGATGGTTCCAAATGTCAGTGTGGGGTAGGTGTCGGAGTTATCCCCATTCCTCTTGACCATGAGCCTAAGCCATTATCTTTCAAACTAAATTTTGATTATACTAACAATATATCGCCGAATATGAAGCACTCGAGTTAGGTCTTTAAACCGCCATAGCCTTAGACCTTAAATCAATTGATATCTTTGGTGACTCTCAACTAGGTGTGAACAATTTAAAGGTATATGCCGTTTCATAATGAGATACTTCAAAAGTATAAACATCATGTTGACATGCTTTTAACTACCTTTGACCATTATGAACTTCAAACCACCCTGTGTTCCACTAATAAATTTGTAGACACCATAGCCTGTCTTGCTTCTCAAATCCCCACCTAGCCCTCTGACTTGAAAATATTTGTCACACTACAAAGGTTGCAATCACCTTCTTATCTAATCTGAGATGTCAACCTTGTAGGAAAAAATGAAACTGACCCACGTGACCTTTGGTATAAGCAGTTTGCTCAATATCTTTCCCTTTCAATTTTGCCTCCAGATGTTACTCACAATGGAAAACGAGCCTTTCTCAAAAGTGTCTCTCGCTATGTCATCATGGGTGGTCTTTATAAATGAACACAAATTTGACTCTATCCTCTTATGATGCGTTATGAATTACGAAATTCCATACACCATCAAGGAAGATCACGAAGGGATTTGTGGGGTCACTTGGTGGCTTAGTTGTCGCTAAACATATCCTTCGCTGGGAATATTACTTCAACCCTAAACCGTGATTGTTGTGACTATGCCAAATGTTGTGTGAAGTGTCGCAACATGCTAATCTTCATCACACCCCTAGTCATGCCTTATAGGTCGCACATGACCTTTGGTATTTTTCTCAATGGGGTTTGGATCTTGTCGGAGAGATCAACCCTCATTCTTCCCAATGTCATAAATGGATTATTACCGTTATCGAATATTACACTAAATGGGTGGAAACCGTGCCTCTTATTTATACAAAAGCAAGAAAATATGTGAATTCATCACTCATCACATCATTTTTCACTTTGGTGTTCCTCACCGCCTCATCATTGATAACAAAAAATAATTCAAAAACAAAACCCTACGAAAACTCTATGATGCCTTCGACATTCAAATTAGTTTTTCTTCACCTTATTATCCTAAAAAAAATGGCCAAGCTAAATCAACTAAAAAAACTCTAAATAAAATTCTTATGAAAGTGGTTGATGATATTGGTAAGGATTGGCACATGCACATTCCTTTTTCCTTATGGGATTATCGCACTAGTATTCGCACCTTAAATACTGCCACACCTTTCTCTTTGGTCTATGGTACAATAGGTTGTCTTGCCTCTTGAAGTCCAAATTCCATCTCTTCATATCTCACTCAAAGATATGCTCAATGATGATGATTTTTTCCAGGATCATTTGGCACAACTTGAGTTATTAGACGAATGCCATCTAAATGCTCTCGATCACCTCCAAATCTACCAAAAATGTATCAAATGTGCCTATGATAAACATGTCCAAGAATGAATCTTTCGGTCGGTGGCCGTCTTGAAGGAAAATCAACATGTAACAAAAGTGGAGAAAAGTAAATGGGGCAAGTTTTCTCCTAATTGGCTTGGACCCTATATCGTTACTCATGCCTATGGATCGGGTGCTTATCGTTTATCTTCACTCGAAGGTAAACCCGAAAAGAGACCCTCAATGCCTTGCATCTTCGACCATTCTATTATTAAATCAAGTCTTGTATCATCTTCTGTCTATTGAATGATTGTCCCTTGAGCAACATCCACCTTCCACTTACCTATTTTAAGGATCAACAACTAAACAAGAATCATGTGATTACCCATCACCTCTTAGCCTTATCTTCAATATGAGTACCACGGCTCTATTCATGGCATGATTCTCATGGATGATTTTCATCCTTTTCAAGATGTAATCCCATGGTCATTCATCACTTAAAACCTCTCTTTCATAGCTAACCCCTGTGTGCTATGGTTTTGTCTTCATAAAAGAAGCCTATACTTCTCTATAGTCTTGTCCATGACCTATAAGTCCAAAAAATAATCAAAAGTAATATATGGGATTTTCAAATTCAAACTCCTTGAGTCAAAATTCTAGCAAAAAGATGACTCCTTTAAAAGGACATATATCTTTCTATCTTACTACTATAAATAGACTGCTCCCTTGAAGGAAAACTATAAAAGGTAGCCATACTATACGTAGTCTAGCCAAAAAGAAGACTATTTCTACAAAAATAAAATAAAAATATGTTGAAGCTTCCCACATTGATCAGCTTCATGAAGACCTCAAGGAGATATTCTATTCATCCCACATAGACTTCCCACATCGATCAGTCTATAAAACAAAAGAAAAAATAAAAATATAACTTTTTCATCATGGACTTTCCTATTTTGATCTTGGGTATCTTGTAGAAGAGGCATGTTGTCTCACACCAGGTTATGATAAAACAACCTCTTTCACCTCACCGTATTTCCTTTCTAATCTTCTACCTACTCAAGGGACATGCCATGCAAATGTGATATTTTGTGATCATGTGACCTTCTTCACCCTTAGAACAATCAATCATGTAATGCCTTTAGGGTCTTACGTTCATAGGCCAATCTTTGATATGATAGACTCATAATGGTTCTTACCACTTAGGCAGATTTTTGTATCCTCTTACCATTCACCTCTTTTCTTACTTATTGCTCCTCCTTCACAGGACCAGACCTTTGACACCTACATTTTGGGAATTCCTCTTCCACCAAAATCACCCATATCTATTCAACATAGACAACAACCATGCCTATTCAACCTATACTCAACCATGCCTATTTGACCTATACTCAACCATGCCTACATGACCTAGACTCAACCATGCCTATTCAACCTATACTCAACCATGCCTAAATGACCTAGACTTACTCATGCCTAAAACCTACCGACCCATTCATCTCCCCTATCATATTCTTCCCTAGCCTATGGGAGAACTACATCGCATGAGGCCCCCTTTTTATCGGGGCTATGTAGGTAGCACTTCGAGGGCACGGGGCCCTTGGAGGTTAGCTCGGCCACTTTTTCCCCTAACTAAATTTCCATCATCTCCTGCACCTCCTCCTACTTGTGACCATGTTTGAATCAAACCTCTCGCTCTCCACCAATTGAATCACTCATCTCAATCTTGTGGGCACGAAAAAGAATCCAATTGACCAATGATTCCTCACCAAGTCCACTGAGTATAATACCTCGTCTCTTTCTCCAATGGAAAAACAAAAACACTCTTCACTCTGTCATTTTCTCCAAGTCAACAGGTGAAAATGAATCCGTATTATACAGATTTTTTCTTTTTTACCACACCATGCAACCCGACTAATATCAGTTTTCTTGACCAACATCAGTCTTGTGCCCTAGTTTCCATGTGATCGGTTACCTTTAGCTGACATTAGTTTTACATCACCAATATCGGTTATCCTTTTACCCCATTTCCCAATCCCGCACTAAATCGCTTGCCCTGTAACCTTTTCCGCCTACCCCATAATTGACCCTGCCCTTACCCATTACCCTAATGGCCTTATAACCTCCCACCCAACCTCACCATCAGTTGGGGCATATTTTTTCCCTAACATGGCCTTACCTATGGCCTTTCCTACCTCACCCAACCGACACTCACCTTTTGTGATATTCGAATTTGTGTACTTATTATAACTTGCGATGATGCTACCTATGTTGTTCAACCTAATGACCTTACCTTGCCTAATGTTGTGATGTTTATCCCAACCATACCTTTGGTACCTTAGAACACAACCTATTACCCATTCCTACACCTAGCCTAGTTGTGTTTCAAGACCATATCCTATACCTTGGATACCTGAACCACTTCAACCTTGTTTGGATAAACCTATCGACCTTTGACGACGTAGAGTTTGCAATCTCTTTAACTTGGTACCTTATCATAATCTATACGTGTGTGTGCATTAGACTACCCCTACCTATTACCCGACTGAAATCACCCTTACCTATAACCAACCTCCTCTCATTTTCATCACTTACCCATTTATCAAACCACTCACTAACTCCATTTCACATCTCATCAATTATGGGTTTGAGGGGATCACCTCCACCCACACTTGGGGCAACCTAATCTTCACTCATACTCTAGGCGCAAAATTCCTATTTTTTTCAGCGTCGCTTATCAATACAAGCTATGTGAAAAAGGGGCAAATGTAGACACCAAATTTGGGTCACATGCCCTTTAGTCCCCTTAATTAATTAACGTAACACATTTAACTAATCATGACCCCTTCATCCCATATTAATATTCATCCTCACATTATTAATTGATTTAATTATTTTAATTAAGTTAATTTCATCCTCACACCTCCACCTCATCATTACACCTCACCCTGGACCCATTACGGGGTATTTAACTCACAGTGACCAAGTCATCACTCTCAACACTGAGTCATCACTCTCTCAATCTTTGAGTCACCACTTGACCTAACTAACTAAGAATTCTTCTCAAACCTAATTGGACTTCTTATATGACCTTCCTACCTTTTCTAATGAGAACTCCACTTCCCTAAGTGGACTCAACTTGGAAAACACACCAAATCTGGGAAGATCTTCCTATTTTTGTAAAAGGTACTAATTCACCCTAAGCGATGCCGATTTATCCTCGGTGGCATCGGTTACCTAACCACCATCGGTCACCTTATATACACTTTCACAACTCTTTACATGGGTTGGTCATTTTAGTTTTGAGAGAACTATTGCATTCAAGTGTAAATTTAAAGCCTCTCAGCATCCAGACGACACAAAATACTCAACCATAGGCCCAAAGCAAGCATCCGATTCTCCTTCCAGAGTATTGGAATACTCACGGGAACACTACGGGATCTTTTGCCGTGTGATGACTCAGAATATCTTCATGGATCAACTACCATCCACCTTCACCTACCAGATCTGTAAAGGCAAGTAAGTATTCATGATTTTGATCATATTGTGCTTTCTTAAAGTATAGATTCCTTACCTCTTTCATTATACTTTATTTTTGCATGTATTCCTTTATCTCCACCTCCTCACCAATCTACCAACCCAACCACCTATAGCCTTTTTTCCTTCTGTGACTTCCCCTTTGTATCCCTGAGTCTTCTCAATAATATTACGAACCTAACCACACCCTCACTCTCTGTGTAATCACATAGAGCCTAAGAATCCATTTTTAATAGTTTACTACCTATTGCCCCTACCGACGTTGGTTCCCGACCACCATCGGTTTAGTCCCCATACCAGCATCGGTCACTAGACCGATATTGGTCTCTATGTCATTTCATATTCTTAGACAAGCAAGCTTCCCACTCACCTAAAACCAACCCAAATCTCAACTAATTAGCCCCGAACCCTTACAGGACCTATAAAACCCGAACAATAACCTACCAAACCTCCAGATCTAATCATAACCTTTCTTGTTAGATTATATTTACTTATTGTATTAACACGAGATACCTAAATTGTTCAACTATAGTAGGATTTCCTTATTTCATGGTATTTGTTGCATTAAATTGTATTTGAAAGTGGATTGACAGCCTTCTAGGAAGCACCTCGCTTCTTGATCTAGCACTCGCTAGGCAGTCCACTAACCTATATTATTAATACTATTTGGTGGTCTTGTTTTGTTTCTTATATAGGTCGTTCCTCTTAGCCAAAGGGAAGGTCACACAATCAATTTGGATCAAAAGTCTACAATGCGTGCATTCTAGCTTCCACCTTCGCCTCACGGGTATCCCTCCTTAACAATTTTACCTTCTATTTTTTTCTTCATAGAAAGCGTAAAACTTATTGGTGAAACACTAGCCCCCATTCCACCGTCTATTCAAATGGTAGATCTTGCTATTACAACATAGCTAAATGACATTTTTGAGATAAATAAGACCTTGAAGTCATATGGAAATGAAATAACAACATTAAAAAGCAAATAACACAACTGTTAGGCCTTACCAAGCTAATAAATAGCCTTACTAGCAAAATTAGAATAATAGGCAGCCCTTTCAACAGAGACAAAATGATGTTAAGGCTGCCCCTAGTACTTCAATGCTCTTGTACTAGTTAATATGGCCTCAGAAGAGTGGTGTACTCCTTGCAATCAACAACATCCTCCTTCTAGTTGTCCAAATGCTCATTTGAATATGAATCTTGTTGCCCAACCCCAATCTGAAACATTATTTATGCCTCAAATGGAGGGTGGACAACAAGATAATCAGTAGTCAAACGCATCCGGAACAAACACTTGTCAGTTTTGGAGAGGATGATTTTTGTGCAGTTATGACCAGATCTCAAAAAAGAGATCAAGACAAAGAAAACAAGTAGAAAGGTCCAGTTTTACCCATAGTTTCTGATAAAATAACAAGCATTCCTATTTCAACCCCTATAGAGTAGCAAAAGCAGGACAAACTAGGCCCTAAAAGTTTATTTATACCGCAAATTACAAATACTGTAGAGGTTGAATCTATGTTTTCTAATTCTTGTTCCAAGTCTATTACAACATCATTGAATATTGTTGAAATAATGAAAAAGCATAACATAAATATTTCATTATGGGATGCTTTGAATATTCTAGGACAAAAGTATATCCTTGTAAAAGAGCTTGCTAAGTTGTAGATTTCTTCAAAAACAACAAGTTCAGAGCCACATAAATATGATATGGTACTTGGTGCAATTGATCAAGAACGAATGAAAGAGGTTAGGTGGATGGTTCAGAAAGTGTTGAACGCACATGATATAAGAAAACCACCTCCCTTTTATTTATCTCTCATTATTGGTGATCATTTAGTTCACAAATGTATGGTGGACAATAGTGCTGGCAAGAACACGTTATGCCTAAAGCTATTATAGAACAACTTGGATTACAAGTATGAACCAACAAAGAAACGTGTTTTTCTGAAGCGGGGGACAAAGCAACCAAAATAGTGGGTGTGATCAAGAATTTATAGGTAACTTTGCATGCTTGTCCAAATGTTTCAATTCTTCAAGACATAACAGTTGTGGATCTGCCACCCTATTTTGCTCTTTGCTTATCAAGGGACTTTACAACAAAGATTGGTGGGTATCTCTCTTCGATTGGTCTTATCTTTTCTTCACCACAAGGTATGGAACTAAAGTAACAAGAATTCAAAACCATTAGCTAAGTTCCATATTGAACCTCATGTTTCAAGTGTTGTTGCAAATTATGCAGCCATAGATCAGGCTGATTTTGATACTAATGCACAAATTTCAGCTTTGGATGGTGTTTCTAACTTGTTTATGGATGAAAGAATATAAGACGAATATGTTCATGACCCTTCTAAAGAAGTAGAAGAGGGATTATTTGGTGTCTACAGTATTCATGAAGAAAACACAACCATTCCTTTGTTGTCTAAAATACAAAATATTGATGAAGGCATATGACAACTACATTTTTATAGAGCAAAGAATAAGAAAGGACAAGGTGTAGGTTTAATGCTTACTTCCCCTGTGAATCGAGGTATTTTTCAGCTCTAAGCCTATAATTTTTGTTATCCAATTTTGCACACTGCAAGATTGGACAACGGGGTCCTATCACATTCAAAATAAAATAATAGTCCCAGGAACCCACCTTCGGTTATTATCGAAATGCAATAATTAAAAATAATTCCTAAATTGCATATGAAGAGATCACCTAGCATCGAAAGGCACCCAGTTGATCTCAACTCAGTGGAGAGTTCAGGGTCGAGTTGATAAAGAACCCGGTGTCAAATTGATAATCATCTCAGAAATCATCTCAGTGGAGACTCTCAGTTGTAAGAGCTCGACGATGGTCTTGTTAATGCAAAATATAGCTCGTTGAAAATTGACGAATGAAAGGAACTGTACAAGGATCCCGGTGGAGATCGATGCAAAAAGATCTGAAGGCCGAGTCAAGGAAAGCTAAGTTAACATGAGGCCAGGTCTAATCCATTAGACAGTGCTCGACCAACCACTTGGGAAAATTATCTTGTTTGACCAAGATGATATGAGATTATGCAGATATGACGATGAGGTCATCTGGTAGTGTTTGAATGAAAAAATGTTTGCAACCAAGCAACCAAATACATCTCAATCAAAATCTCGTAGCACTCTATGGAGAGGGTCGCTTGAAGGAGGCACTACACGTTCTTCTTACAACACATAATCCATCTGTAAATTCTTTAACATATCTTCATCTACTACAGGCTTGCATTACTAAGAAAGCCCTTGCGGAGGCCAAGCAAATCCACTCTCACATCAATAATAGGGGACACACATTTGGAAGACTCACGCTATTACCAAATAAACTTATCTACATGTATGACAAGTGTGGAAGTTTGATGGATGCTCGTAAAGTCTTCAACTGCATGACTGATCCAGATCTCTTCTCATGGAATATGGTAATTGTAGCTTACAGAAGGCATGGACATCCTATACATGCATTCAAACTATTTCATGAAATGCAACGAACACCTGACCACCCCGATCACCTGAACATTCGTGTATAGCTTGGCCAATGGAAAAGAATCGATCATTTGAGGATGGAGCTCAGACGTGGTAGCATTGGCTCACTCAGTCGAGCCTGACAAGGTCGTGAGCATCCAGAGTTTTGTTTGGTTCGATTGTAAGTCGAGAAGGAAAAGTTGGGGTTCAAATCCGTGCTAAGGCATTGGCTTGGGAGATTTTCATCCCTTTTGTCGGGTTGGACTTTGATGATGGCAAGCCATTGTAAGATTCCCACATGGGAAATATTTCAGTATATTGCCAAGGTCATAAATTTGATGATGGCAAGCCAAATCAGTATTTCCCCACATAGGATATCTTCATCCCGATTTACATGGTGGAAAATTTGCAGTGGAAAGCCAACACAAGGTTTTCGCGTAAAGGGGGTCCCGAGTTTCATCTTGCCAAGGACGTGGGAAATAAGGCAAGCAATGCCAAGGGGAAATGACGTGATGTCAAGCCAAAGAAGAAATCCCGGGCGTGGGAGAAGTTTGAGTCTACTGCCAAAAAATGGGAGAAATCCGGTCAAACTGCCAGGCGTGGAGATATTGGTTTGGCAAACCATGACCAAACTTCCGTGAAGGGGAGATTTGGGCAAACACTGCCAAGCGCGGAAATATTAAGATGGAAAACCATGATCAGAATTCCGCACGGGCCGTGTAAATAGGATCAGAGCACGTTGTGCGAGTCAAGAGTGACGCCAGGTTGGAGGAACGAGTCAAACGCCGAGTGAAGCGGCGAGTGCATGGAGATCAAAGGATGCATGTTGCAATACAGTAAGATTTCTTTTGAGCGCTTCCCACAGACACGGTTTTCCTCACGAGGCGTTCATACTGTTCCTCACGAAGCAACAGACAAATCTCCCAGCTCCCATTCAGTTCGCCTTTGCCAGCGTACAGTTCTGAACATTCAGTGGTCGCGGAAAAATCCCACGCATTCACGCACAGGCAGCAGGCGTGTGCAATACAGTCGAAGCCTTCTTAGCGCTTCCAGCAAGCAGTTGCAGGAAACACATATTCACTGCCGTGTACGATGGATTGGAGTCACGACCTTCAAGGCTTCATAGAATTTCCATGAACCAGGAGATGAAGGTTTAAAACGGTGCAGAATGAAACGATTCATATTGCTCAGCATTCCTTCTCCTAGAAACGAATTGAATGCGAAGGTCAACTCTGAAATACCTGGTCGGCCGTTTTGCATGTTGCATCCTTGTTACTCAAAAATGGTCTCTTAAAAAAACTCCGAGGGCAGTACGCAATATTTATACCCTTCCATTATGTACGTCCAATCAGACAATAAAAGTATTCTTTTACCAGATGCAGAGAAACTGTGTTTTTTTCAATGGACGATTATACTGCAGTTTCAAACTAATCTTATCGGGCTTTATTTCTATTAGCTTTGATCCACGACTAAGGGGGAATTCATATGGTTGTTACCTGTACATTTTTCCAAGGTCCTCTTGGCTGCCCCAGTTGTTCAACGTATTTTTCGAACGGCTTATTTCATGTGTTGCAAATTGTAACATAAAGGATCTTTTTAGTTCTCGAAAAAATGAGTATATTGTGTAGCTCACAGCTACCTATGCCATACTAAGATCCCAATAGTGGCATAATTGTTGATTGGAGCCGAGATTGCCGAGTGCACTGTCAAAATACCGAAGGGCTCTTTGGCCAAAAAATCAGTTTCAAGGGTGTCTATCGACATGTTATGGGCATAAGCCTAGGTCATCATCATGGCAGCATTAGGTCTTTATTGTTAATGGCATTTTCTCATCGTTTGGAGGGTACAATTGTGCTTATTATGGCCAAGCTAAAACATTCTTACTGCAAGTGTTATATGATAAGGAAGAACCGTGAGCATTGTGGTAAAACCATTCTTTTCAGAAATGTTGGGTTAAGCTCGACATTCAAGTGAGTTTGAGCCCAGGAAAGGTAAGATCGTTTGCTGGATGAAGAACTCGGTGACTTCGCAAGGAGCTCGTGGTGATGTTTCATGAAGTTTGAACGAGGAATGCGTAAATGGCCTCGAGTTAACAGAGGAAAATGATAAGAATCGAGTTTGATAGCTCACCATTCGAAGGACTCAATGCAAAAGAGCGCGATTACCAAAGCAAGGAAAGAGTTAATGCAGGGTCAAAAATCGAGTGCAACACCGAGTTAGAGGATTCGAAGCTCATCAAATTTGGCTATGTGCAGATTCTATCCACATGGACCCCCCTCCTCTTCAAGTCAAACGGGTCAACGGGGGGTCCCGACATTATGTTAATTAAATTAATATTTTTATTTAAATATTTTAATAATAATATTTATTATTATTATTTAAATATTTTATTTAAATATTCTTTTAATTAATTGAGAAGACTTGGTCATCAGGCAATTAATGACCCATGATGGAACCTTCTCAGGTAGTTCAACTAACTGTAATAAATACATCATGGGCCTTCATTTTAGGAATGTAATTATGACCATTTCCTCTTCTTTCTCACATATTCTTCTATAAATGTAAGTTGGAAGCTCATTTCAAAGGGTTCCAGCAGATTGCATAAGTTGGACAGTTAGATATCTCAGGCAAGAGTGTATACTTTTCAAGGGTCCTCTCTCTTCTGCAAGTTGTTCTTGTGTGTTGAGAGAACTTTCAAGCCTCCTCTTCAAGACTGTAATGGCAACTATTGCCTCTTCTGAATGTATGATACATTGTGCATGTTATTGAAGCAATAAAAGTGTGTGTTTTGTGACTAATCTCGGTCCTTTCATCCTTCTATGCTTCTTTGTGCCTTTCTCATACTTGAAGGTACACTGTGCAAGTTTAAGTTTCTATTGCAGGTTCTTGGAGTTTTGTGCTTATCGAGTGGTGAAGTATTGCATGCAGTTGAGTTGTGGTGTCTGTTCACCCTTCTTGAGTTCATCCTTCTTCACCGGGAACCGGTATATATCTCGGTGCGATAAAGTTTAACAAAAGGAACGCGTGTCTCTTAAACTGTGGTATCCTGTACCCTCTCTAAGTGCGGTAGGTGAAGTTGACCTGTGGTGCACACACCCTCTTCAAATTAACCCTTCCTAAATCTGAAGACACCCTTTATTCGGTGCATCACCATCCCTAGTATAGTTTCATTTCTGTAAAACTCTTTCCCTAAAACCCCATGAAAATGTTAGCATAGGACTAGATAATCGTTTTTGTTACACTAGGAGTAGTACAACACTTAGTTTAGGAAGAGGAAGCCGGCCTTCTCCGGAGGTTCACCTCGAGCCCAAGTCCCACAGCTTGAGAGGTGATCCCATGTGTCCCAATCACACCGAACGTCCTATTCACATCCTGGCCATTCGGAGGGTGCAGTGATTTGGCGTGACAACAATTTTCATGTACATGTAATGTTGGTGAATACGAAGCATTGATTCATGGCCTCCAATGGGATAGAAAGAAAGGAATCAACACATTACAGGTTTTTGGTGATTATGAGCTAGTCATAAATCAAGTCAAATACTATAATGTTTGTAAAATTTCACAGTTGAAATATTACAAGCATAGAGTTTGGGACTTGATGGATGAATTTCAATATTTTAACATAACATGGGATTATCCTACAGTGTGGGACCTTGCAAGTAGGATAATCCTCTGGAGAAAGTTGTCTTCTTCCTCTAACCTATTGCTAATTTCTCCAAAGAGTAGAGAATGGCAAGCTAAACTAATCCTATTCTAATGCTTTCAAGGAGACATGGATAGAAAAATGCATGAAATAAAACTACTCTAAGTGAAGGTGATGCACCAAGAAAGGGTGAGACAATCCAAGTGAGTGAAGGATGGGGAGAAAACTAAGCAGGAGAGGGTTGGTAGAAATGCCACAATCCAAGACAACATTCAATTCCCTATATTTGTAAAGCACAACAAACTATAGACCCTACAAAGAGATAGATACATGCACAATATACTTATACATAGAATGGAAGGCAAAAATGCAATTCATACAAGTTAGAGTGAAAATGGCCACAAAACATGAATTTTATCACTCAGAAACATGCAAAATCCATCATATCATAAGCATAAGACAAAATCCTTTAGAATAAGCCCAAATTTGAGGCCTTTAACTCATAATAGAAGCTCTGGAACAAATTTGTGAGTTCCTTTTTTTTTGAAAAACTCTCCCTCAAAATGAGGTGAATTTTACAATATATAGTCAATTTGGGTCACTAACTAGCATGATGCATTAAAGAGGTATGGGTAACCATTCATTTTGAAACCTTTCCTACATGGGAAGTCATGGGTGCCATGCCTCATTAATTTTGGTTGTTGGGATGTCATTCATTCACCTACCCTCATTTGGCTTGTAACTCGTCCATCCTCTGGGTCATCTAACCACGTTGGGTTGGATGATGTCTATCTTTGTGACCGTACATGCTTCTAGTTGCGACCAACCCGAGAGTTTCCATCTTTACATTATGGGCCATTCAACCCAGGAGGTTGGATAACCATCTTACCTTACATGACAAAACATTACTCATCCATCCTCGCGGTGATGAACCGAAATGAGTCGATGAACCTGATGACTCACCCAACCATTTTATACAACCAATAAGCTGACCATCTATGTTGGCCATCTAACCCCAAGCGGTTATACGATGTCTATGTATATCGACCAACCTCAACCCATACACCTGTCCATCCGACCAACCATAACCTTGCCGTCCCGAGCCACCATAAAAGCCACCGGTGACACACTTGTCTAATTAACCCATCACCCATCCAACTGAGCTTCCGTACCAGGGTTGGATGCCATCCAACCGGTCACCTGACCAACCTTTAGCTGACCAACCATGACCTGACCAACCATGACCTGACACACCATGTTAACCAGCCATGCTGACCAACCATCAGCTGACACCACACCATATTGACCAACCATGACCCAACACCATCCCGACCCAACCATCAATCGACACACCATTCCGACCAACCCTGGCCCAACAAACCTGTTCAACCAACCATCAACTAACACACCATGTCAACTAACCATGACCTGACCACCTATCTAACCAACCATCATAAGCTCAATTTCCAATTCCAAGATTCGTCATAGCAGTTATAAAGCTTAGACGAGCCAACACATGAGCTACCCCTATATGCTATGAAAGCATTTTCCTTTTTCCATCAACTACCGATTTTCTGACCTGCTAAGTTATCCATTTCGTAGGGGGTGTGAAAAATGGATAACAATTGGTGACTTGCGGGATGATCTACCTACTTGATCTAGAAGACCAGTGACCTTAGGGGATCCATTGGGCATGGAGTCATATGATTTTGGAACTAGCCCATCACTTGAAAATCTATCTTCCAACCTCTTGGAGCACTACTGGATATTTTCATTTCAAAAGAAACCCCTGGTTGAGGACTGGTTGTTTCTTCACCAAATTTTCCTGAAACTAGAAAGTGCAAGAGCAATAAGGGCACAACTATATACAAATAGAAAAGTTCATACACATTCCAAATAGAATATGCAGAGAGTGCACAAGCACTTATTACAAAATCAACCTAAACTAAAAACAATGCAATGTGCTATAAGCACTTGGAGGAATTACAAATCCTAAACTAATATGTACAAGAAGATTTTCACTCAATAACAATGCTTGAGATAGATTCCATTGACTGGAATCTGTAGTCCTTCTCCATCAACCTTGATAGTTGGAAAGCATTGTTTTCTTTGCAGCCTGAAATCATATAAGGGCCACTCCATATAACATCAAACTTGGAGTGCCTTCCCATTTTTCCCTGTCTACATCCCATTTAAGGACCAAGTCTCCTTCTTGAAAGGTTTTATCCTTTTCCTTTCTGTCAAAAATCATCTTGATTGATTTGAACTTGATCCTTCTCCATTGATTTCATGGACCTGGTTCCTCATCTCTTCCAACTCCATGAGCTCTACATATCGACTTCCATGGGAAACTCAAATAACTCTAGCTGCTTGATAAGCTCCAAGGATGGTAATTCAAGGGATATTGGTAGCCTTGCTTCCCTTCCATAAACTAACTTGAATGGAGAATAATCGGTTGACTTCTTGGGAGTGATTCCATCATCCCACAAGGCTGATTTCATTTTGGCATGCCAAGTCCTTGATTCTCATCTAGAGTTCTCCTTATAATCTTCAAAAGATTTTTGTTTGTGGACTCAACTTGCCCATTACCCTATGGGTAGTAATTTGATGAGGTGCTCAAGTATATCCCATTTTTGACTTGCCCACTCTATGATCTTGGCACCTAGGAATGCCAAAGCATTATTTGATATAATGGTGGGCAGGAACTCCGAACCTTCGTCACTATCCCTTCATAAAAATCTAGTATGCTAGCCTCATTTGCTTCTTTGAGTGCAACTGCCTCCATCCACTTGGTGAAATAATATGTGGTTGTGAGGATCCACTTGTGGCCCAAGCTAGAATTTGGATTAATCACCCTAATGAAATCCACCCCCATTGCATGAATGGTTCATTTACAGAAATGGGGTGGAGTGGAAGGGATGCTAACCTCTCTTTTCCTGTGAAGAAGGCACACTTTTTACACTTCCTAATCCATGCATAACAATCATGAAAAAGGTTAGGCCAATAATAACTTGCCTTCATAATTCTAAGAGTTGTTCACCCTTGTGGAAAAATGGCCACCTATTTCTCCATCATGAAATTCATGTAGCACCTTCTCTATATTTGATTTACCTTGAGGAACCTTAGGAGGACACCATTTACATATTTCTTGAACAAGATACCATCAACCAATACAAAGGGGATATAATGGAGCCTGAAATATCTTCTTTTGGCCTTGCTTATCCCTTGAGGACTTTGACCTATTTGAAGGAAATGGACTATATCTTGAGTCCAACAAGGATTGGGTGAGGCATCGCTGATTGCTCTTGATCACCGCATAGCACCAAAATAACCTCTCCTCTATCACTTGACTCAACATGTTGTCCCGAAGCTAGTTGTTCACATAATCCCTTCCCCTTGACCAACTTGGTCACCTTAATATCAATGTCATATTCCATGACCTTGGTTACCCAACCAACCCTTTTTTCATTGAGGTCCTTGTTTAAAAGAAAATATTTTATACCAGCATGTGTGACTAGTAGATGAATCCTATTATTTGACACTAAATGTCTGAACTTCTTCAAAATTCTAATCATGGCAAGGACATGTTTCTCAATGAATGAATATCTTACCTCATAGTCCATAAGGCTTTGGATGAAGAATGCAATAGGTTTTCCAACCCTTCCTTATTTTGCTGCACCAAGATTACGGAGATGGTGTCTCGAACCACCGAAGGCATATAGAAAGAAGTCTTTAGAGAAGTCTGGATTAATGAGAGTTGGAGCTTGAGATATGGCCTGCTTGATAGCTTCAAAATATCTTTTCCCTCACTATCCATTTGAAAGCCAAATTCTTTTCAACATCATCATTAATGGCTTCACAAGAGTGGAAAAATTTGGTACAAACCTCCAAACAAAGTTTATCCTCCCCAAGAAGCTTTGGAGAGCCTTCTTATGACTTAGAAATGGTAGAGCACGGATGGCTTCTACCCTCTCTAGATCAATTGTCAATCCTTCCTTCGACACAATATGGCCTAGAAGTTTACCCTCATGTGCCATGAATATGCACTTTTTTGGGTTCAAAGAGACACCCAAACCTCCTGCACCTTTGGAAGACTGTCTAAGATGAAAGAGGTGAATTTCTACATTTTAGAAAATATAGTGATGTCGTCAAGATATACAAGCACTATTTTATTTAATAGCCCCTTAAACGCCATATCCATTTCTCGTTGAAATGTTGCTCTAGCGTTTGATAACCTGAATGGCATCTTCCTGTATGCATAGGTGCCCCATTTTGTGGTGAAGGTTATCTTGAATTGATCCTCCTCTTTCACCATAATCTGATTATAGCTGAATATCCATCTAAGAGGGAGAATCTTTTCGAACTCGGCCACTACCTATAGAATCTACTCCATGGAGGGCAATAGATAGTGATCCTTGAGGGAGGCCCTATTTAAATCCCAAAAATCCATGCACAACCTGATTTCCCCATTCCTTTTCCTAATTGGCACCATATTTTCCACCCAACTTGAGTGCTTGATTGGGAAAATGATACTTGCCTCAATGAGCTTATTCAACTCCTTCTTCATGAGAGGCTCTATATGAGGGTTGACTAACCTTTTTTTTCCTGATGGGCTTAGCCTCGGATGCAACTCAATGGTGTGTTGTGCCAATTTTGGGTTAAAACCCTTCAAATCCTCATAGCTCCATGTGAAAACATCTAGGAATTCCTGGAAAAGCTGCACAAGGTCATACTTTTCTTGTTCATTGCTCATCTTGCCTATTTGGAGTGTCTTACCTTCTCCAACTGAAATGGGTTTAGAATCCTCCTTTTTGACTTGAATGTTGGCCTTCTCTTTCCAGAATTGATCATTTGGGTTGAATATTGACTCTAAAGTCACTAAACCCTTTGGCAATTTGTTTTTCCGCAACTACACTATTTGATCCCCGTACTGCTACTCCAATTTCTCCTAATTTTTAGTTGAGAACTCAGCCTCCTCCTGTAAAAAACTAATGATCTGTTGATCATTCTCAAAACATGCTAGCTTGTGTTATTATCTAGTATAGCTGGCCTTACAATGACATGAATATGTGGTTGTGCTTTATCTCTCTTGATACTATCCACCACATCAAATGTTGCTCCAATTTTGTGAGCCTATCCGCGGCCTCATTCTTCTTTCGCGGTATGGCCTGAATATTGAATGCTTCAAGGTCTTCAATCTAATCCCATACCTGATGCTTGTAGGCCTTGAGTAGATCATTCTTAGCAACATGTTGTCCTCTAACTTGGTTCACAATTAACTCACTATCCCTAAACACTTGCAAGTTTTTAATACATCTCTTTCTTGCCCAATGCAATCCGTGGATAAAGGCTTCATACTCAGCTGTATTGTTTGAGCAAGTGAACTAGAAATGGAAAGCTGAGTAATATTTATACCTTGTGGTGAAACAAGCATAGCTCCTCCTCCAACACCTTGCCTACTCCTTGAGCCATCAAAGAATAGTTTCCATACCTCATTATCATCTTTAGCATCGGCTTGGTGATACTAGGAAGCGGTGAATTTTCTTCATGTAAAAAATAGAACCCTAATTCAACTTCTTCCATTTCCTTATAAGGGTTGAATGCATGTATCTTATTGGCCCAATCATCAAGGGTTAAGTTTGGAATGCTTCTAAATTTGGTATCTGTTTCATAAGTGCCAAGACAATCCTCCTGGTCGAGATACAATAAATTTACATTGATTGGAATCAATGTATGAGGCTTAATATGAAAGTTTACAATAGGCTCAAATCTGATCATATCCTTAGCTCCATATTTTGTTTGAATAACATGTGTGACCAATTAAGCGATAAATAACCTCCAATTTTAGCGGTGAAGTCTCTTAACAAACACAATGCAAAGAGTGGTGACAAGTCAATCACCGATATATCCTGCTAAACTATCACATTGGGACATGCATGCACAATGTAAGGTTTAAACCTTTTATGATCCCAAAAGTTGTTACCATTGTCCCATCTAGTTTTACCACACATTTGGAAATGACTTCATATTTGAAGCCCAATCGATATGTATTTATTTTGGCATTACCGAGCTACTTAGCCTCTGAATCAATCATGCAATTATATACAAGGTTATCTCCTAATAATCAAATGATATATAGAATGGAGGAGGCTTCAAATTTTTACCTTGATGGCCTCCTTGATTTCCTCCGTATGAGAGCTACATTTGTGAGTACCTTCTCTTCTTATTTGGATGATTGATTCGATCTTTGACTAATTTGCCATAGAAGCTTGTAATAGGTCTCTTTGTCCTGGGATAGCTAATGACTCCCACATTGAGATGTTTACATTTGTTTTCTTCATCTGCTCAATAATGTTGAATGGAGATGAGCTATCTCTATTTTCCCTTGCTTTACATAGTTTTCTCTTGCACATGGGCTGTTACAACCGGCACTTGAGCTGGTCTAGAAGGTGGCTTGGGCTGACCTTGCACATTAGGAGCTGTATTTTGATTACCGATACCTTGTTGGGTGATAGAGGGATGTGGATCATTTGAATTAGATGAATATCCCTCTCTAATATTTCTCTTCTTGGACCATGTATTGGCTTCTACACTTTGAGAAGGGGCTTGATTTATACCACAAAATCTTCACCGCCAATTGACAAGTGTGGTCTCATTTAGAGGTGCTTCCTGAGTTGCTTCCTGCTGTTGATTTCCTTCTTGGCCTGTATCTTGTTCCACACTCGTTGTTGTCACCATAAGAGCTTGATTCAAAGCACCATTAAAACACATTGAATGGTTATGAGGTTGATTGCATGGGAAGCACCAATCATATTCTTGAGCCATGTTATTTTGCATTGGAACCAAGGCTCTAGATGTGGATGCAACACTAGGATTGTAAGGCTGAAATGGACCTACTCGTACAAGGATTTGTTTGGTTCTAATTTGTAGCTTGAGTAGGTGGTCTATTAGGTTGATATGGAGGCCTATTGGGTTGGGCTTGAGGCTGGTATGACCTAAAATTTTGAGCTTGTTGCCTCTTAATTGTCACCAACTCATTTCCTAAGTTTTGCAATTGCTTCATGACTTCTTAGAGCTCATTTGAAGGGTAGAAGATGAGGTAGAAGCTTCAATGGAACTCTAATTTTTTTGGAGTAGGAATGGGAGCTAATGTAGGTGCTTGACTAGTGCTTGGACTTCCTAATTCTAGATAAAGAGGCATGGGTGGCCTAGGTGCAAGTTTACCTGGCTTGAATCAAGAAGTTCTCTCTCTCGATAGCTATATCATATGCCCCTAGCAGTGTTGTTCCCCCATCGATTGTATCATCATAGCTATGTTCAGAATTTAGAGCCCTAAAAAATAGAGGAATGCACCTTCCACTGTTGGCCTCATAGAAATCGGGAAATCTGGTCCCACGTCCACTGGAACCTAAAGTTGAAGTTAGTCATCTACTCATTTGGGGCCCTCTTGATTGTGGTTAATTGTTCCAAAAATACAAATTATTTTCCTTCTCTCTAAACTAGTTGCATAAGGCTAAATACAACATGTCCTAGTTTGTATTTGGCCCCTCTTTGTTAGGCTCTAAACCATTGCAATGCCTTACCTTTGAGAGAAGAAGCAAGGAGCCTAACTGCAACATCCATCTCGTTGATCTCGTGAATGGCACAGACATTTGTAATGTCTTAAATATGATCAATGGGAGTCGTATGATTCTCCCAGTGAAGTAAGGAATGCTCTTCAATGCTGCCATCGGAATAGGATTATGTGCATTAAGGGCGAGTGGACTGCCGCTGCATGTGAAATTGACAAATGGGTTTGTTGGCGGTGGTGGTTGTTGTAGATGTGCCATTATGATTGGCTTGAGAACCTGGTCGATTGAAGGAAAGGTCTACCAGGTGGAGGTGTTGATAAGGTTTTGTTTGGTGGAGATGGAGACCTTTGTACTCTTCTTCCTCTCCTTCCTCTTCCTGGAGATAACTGCAAGTATTCAAAGACACCTTCTTCTCTTCTATGGACCGAGTTTGAATCCTTCTCATGAGCTAAACCACCAATACTGATGAAACCAATTGATTTTATATTTGGAGTCACCAGATGTGTTACTGTAAAGCCTTCAAAGGTTATAAATTCACCAAGACACACACCCAATCTTGATGAAATAGAAAAATTGACTTTGTCCCACCCGAGCGTGCAAAACTATCATGTCAAAATTACAAGCACCCCGATTGCTTAGTGATTTTTATATGAGGAAACCAGTGCAACTTGCATAACATGGGATTATCCTATAGTGTGGGACCTTGCAAGTAGGATAATCCTCTGGAGAAATCCAACTTCTTCCTCTAACCTAGTGCCAACTTCTCCAAAGAGTAGAGAATGACAAGCTAAACTAATCCTATTCTAATGCTTTCCAAGGAGACATGGATAGAAAAATACATGAAATAAAACTACTATAAGTGAAGGTGATGCACCAAGAAAGGGTGAGACAATCCAAGTGAGTGAAGGATGGGGAGAAAATTGAGAAGGAGAGGGCTAGTAGAAATGCCACAATCCAAGACAATATTCAATTCCCTATATTCGTAAAGCACAACAAACTATAGACCCTACAAAGAGATAGATACATGCACAATATACATATACATAATGGAAGGAAAAAGATGCAATTCATACAAGTTAGGGAGAAAATGGCTACAAAACATGAATTTTATTGCTTAGAAACATGCACAATCCATCATACCATAAACACAAGACAAAATCCTTTACAATAAGCCCAAATTCGAGGCCTTTAGCTCACAATAGCTCTGGAACAAATTTGACAGAGTTCCTTTGTTTTTTTCAAAAAAATCTCCCTCAAAATGAGGCAAATTTTACAATATATAGTCAATTTATGTCACCAACCGGCATGATGCATTAAAGAGGTATGAGAAACCATTCAATTTGGTACCTTTCCTGCATGGATGGTCATGGGTGTCATGCCTCATTAATTCTAGTTGTTGGGATGTCATTCATTCACCTACCCTCATTTGTCTTATAACTCCTCCATCCTCTGGGTCGTCCAACTGTGTTGGGTTGGATGATGTTTATCTTCGTGAGCATATATGCTTCTAGTCGCTGACCAACCCGGGAGTTGCCATCTTTACATTGTGGGTCGTCCAACCCAGGAGGTTTAACAATTGTCTATTTCTACCTATACAACACACACTCCGTCTATCCTCATAGCCCAACGAACCGATGAGATGACCAACCGACGATGACTCACCCAACCATGTCGTATAATCAGAAAGTCGACCATCTAACCCCAAGGGGTTGGATAATGTCTATGTATGTCAACCAACCTCTCCATACGCTGTCCATTCAACCAACCATAACCTCGTCATCTTGAGCCACCACAAAAAGCCACCAACACACCCATCCAACTAAACCATCACCGTCCAACCAAGCTTCAACACTAGGGTTGGACACCATCCGACAAACCACCTAACCAACCTTGGTGATTGACCAACCATGACCCGACACACCATGCCCTGACCAACCATCAAATGACACACCATGCCGGCCAATCATGACCCGACACACCGTCAGCCCGACCAACCATCGGTTGACACACCATACCAACCAACCATGACCCGACATACCGTCTGACCAACCATGCCAACCAACCATCACCAACATACCATGTTGACCAACCATGACCCGACCACATGTCCGACCAACCATCATAAGCACGATTGCCAATTCCAAGATTCATTGTGGTGAGCCACCACTGCGAGTTATAACCAACTTGGTCGAGCCAACACAAGAGATACCATGCATGTTGCGAAAACATTTTGACTTTTTCCATCAACTGCTGATGTTCTAACCTGCTAAGTTTTCCATTTCACAGGGGGTGTGAAAAATGGATAACAACCGATAATCAAACCTTTAGTGCTTGATAATGAAGATAATTGGCTGGTTTTTGAAGATGAGAAACAAATTTTTAGATTTCTATAGGAAGAAGCTGAATTTTCATCATCAAATTAAGCCAAATTACAGTACCACTATGGTGACCAGATTGTGCACCTAAAATATAATAAATTTCCACAAGGGATTGTCATTTTAGAAAATTTCTACTCATGCTAATAATTCTAAAGATATTTGATTCTTTGAAGGTAAAACATTGCATATTGGAAAGTTATGTTCTACTTCAGAAAGACAAGCTTTTGTTGACTTATGCAAGGAATTTATTGATGTGTTTGCTTGGAAGTACCAAGATTTGAGAGGTTTTGATCCTAGTTTGGCACAACATACCATTGAATTACAACCAAATTCAAAACCTGTAAGGCAAAAATAAAGGCCTATTAATCCCAAGATTGAACCATTAATGAGGAATGAGCTATCAAAACTGATTGAATCAGGAATTATTTTTCCCATCAAGCATTCAAGTTGGGTTGCTAATCTTGTGCCTATTCAAAAAAAAGAATAGACAAATTTGGTTATGTGTTGATTTTAGAGACCTTAATAGAGCATCATTAAAAGATCATTATCCGCTTGCCCCATATGGATCAAATTTTAAGAACAATTTCAGGTTTAGATAGGTTGTCCCTATTAGATGGTTACAATGGATACAATCAGATTCTTGTGTGTGATGAAGATAGATACAAGACAACCTTCACCACAAAGTGGGGCACTTATACGTACAAGAAAATTCCCTTTGGTCTTTCAAATGTTGGTGCAACATTTCAGTGTGTAATGGATATGGCTTTTCATAGTCTTTTGAATAAATGCATACTTGTTTACTTGGATGATGTGACTATTTTCTCAAAAAATTATGATGATCATCTTATGCATTTAAGGAAAACTTTCAAAATTTGCAGGAAGTTTGGGATCTCTTTGAATCCCAAAAAGTCTATTTTTTTAGTGCATGAAGGAAAATTACTTGGTCATATTGTTTCTAAGAAAGGCTTGGTTATTGATCCCTTAAGAGTTGATTCTATTATGCAGTTGTCCTTACCACATCATAAGAAAGCTCTTCATAGTTTTCTAGGAAAGATCAACTTTGTGAGGATATTTGTTCTAGATTTTGTAGCCTTGGTTAAACCATTAATCTCCATGCTAAAGAAAGACAAAAATTTCTCTTGGACCAATGAAGGAAGAAAAGGATTTGAAGCCATTAAGTTGGCTATTTCACAAGCTCCTACTTTGGAAAATCCTAATTTTGATAAAGATTTCATAATGTATGCACTTGCAGGAGTTGAAACCATTTCAACCATATTGACTCAGGTCAATGATGAGAATATAGAACAACCCATTTCTTTATTTGGGAAAATCCTTCATGATTACAAAATAAAGTACACTTTTCTTGAAAAACAAGTACTTGTAGTAGTTAGAGGTTTGAAGAACTTCAAGTACATGCTTTCGAATAATAAGATTCATGTTTTAGTTTCTCATCAAGTGTTAAAATGTTCTGTTGAACAAGGAACTTAATGAGAAATGAGTAGGTTGGATTACCAAAGTAATGGAGTATGATGTTGACATTTGTGTTGCTAAAATAATTCAAGGAAGAGGTATTTGTGAACATATTATTGCTGATATAGAATCACAACATGCTGCGGTTTATTACGACACGAAAATCAACAACCAAAAATCAATCCGTAAGCTCCGCTTCAAGTTGGATGTCGATTTGAATAATTATTTACAACATGATACTTATTTGGAAGGCATGGAAAAGAATAAAAATATATATTTCTAGTTACAGGATGTACCATATGCATTTATTGATGGTGTGTTGTTTAAAAAGGACATAAATGGAATTTTGTTGTGTTGTGTTGATTTTGATAGAGTGCAAGTAATTACTTTCAAAATTCCATGAAGGACTGCATGTGGTCACTTCTCAGCATGCACAACAACCCTTAAGATCATGAAAGTTGGTTACTATTGGCCCAATATATTCAAGGACTATTTTGCATGGATTAGAAAGTGTAAAAAGTGTGCATTCTTTGTCGGAAAAGAAAGATTAGCTTCACTGCCCTTGCAACCTATTTTAGTGGATAAACCATTTATCTAGTGGGGTATTAACTTCATTGGCATGATTAACCCTCCTTCATTTAAGGGACACAAGTAGATTTTAATAGCCACAGATTATTTTAGTCGCTGCGGTGAAAGGTTTCCTTGAAAGAAGCCAATGAGACCTCGATTTTGTCATTTTATGAAGGGATAGTTTGTAGGTTTGGTGTTCCAGCAACTATAATTTATGCTAATGCATTAGCTTTTCTTGGAGAAAGAGTTACATATCATACTGTTCAACATGGTATTTATCTGAGTACTTCATCCAATTATTACCCACAAGGTAATGGGTTGGGTTAAAGTACTAATAAATTTTTTCTAAAGATTATCAAGAATGCTACAAAAATAAGAGAATATGGCATACAATGTTAAATTCAACACTTTGGGTTGATAGAGTAACTCCCAAGAGGTCCATTGGTAATTCACCATACAAACTTGTTTATGGACGAGAGGAAAGAATACCTATTTCACTTGAGCTGCCTGCATTGAACTTGCTGCATCAGTTGGAATTAATTGAGAACGAACCAATGTAGGTTTGCTATGCAAAAATTATAGAACTACAAGAATTGAGAGACCAAGCTCACTTGAATATGGAAAAACATCAGAAGTAGATTCAAAGTACTTTCAATAAGAAAGCCAAGATCAAATTTTTCAATGAAAGAGATATCATAGCATTTGAAGTGGGATGCAAATAGAGCAAATCCAGGAAACCACACCAAGTTCGATACAATCTGGAGTGGTCCTTATATCATTTCAGCTTGTAAGCGGCACAACGCTTTTCATCTCTCAAGGGCCGAGTGGAGAGGAACTTCCCATTCATGTGAATGGTATATTTGTCAAGCATTGATATTGAAAATCCTACATTGTTGGTTAGAGTAGGTTAGATTAGGATTTCCTTCAATAAAGTGCATTTCATGCACACTTCTTGCTGTTTTTCAATTCAATAAGTACATTTCATGCACGTGATCTAGTTTACCATATCTTTTCCTAGCTTTAGTTTTGTTTTCAGAAGGGTTAGTTATCGAAAAAGGATAGATTATGGTTTTAGGCTTTGACTCCATGCCCAATGGACAAGAGCAAGGCACCTTTGTCCGAAAGTTAGCAGTAAATTTATCGTGGAGGATCGCTGAAATGTTGACAATTTTACACTCGTGCAAAATGGGAAACTCGAAACTTTGTTTCAGATGGAAGGATTTGATGTGATGGACCTAACTAAGGGAAAGACATACAATTTCTTAATGTTTTGAGTTGCATTAAGTTGAATCAAGTAAAGTAAATTGTAGCTATGTGTACTTGTTGTGGAAATGCAACACCTCACATATGCTGCCATTCCATGTTCGTCTTCATCAAAGTTATGTAAAATCCTTGAAGGACTAATACACAACCTTGATAAAGGTGGGAACAATTGCAGATATGAGGAGTTAGACTCCAGAACAACAAACATAGTTACTATTTGTAAAAAGTGAAGGTACAATTTTTAGTTACTGAGTTCATTAATTTCATGTTATTTCTTTATGTTTGAATGATATTAAGTATGTGTTGAGTTGTTTAGTTCATTCCACAAACATTATTCACAATATTTGAATGTAAAAGGAAATAGACAACTCAAGTACTAAATTATTTTCATTTATTCATAAAGAAATACAATTTCAGTTTTCCCACACAAGCCATGGGATGTAACTTAGATGAACTGAATAAAATATACATATACATAAAGTGTAAACAAAAGAAGAAAGAGAAAACCCATCATTTCTTGATTGGGTTGATGTTCTCTTCCTATCTTCTTCATCTTCCGTGCATCTTCATCTCCCGTGCATCTTCATCTTCATCTTCATCTTCATCTTCATTTTCAGCTACTTCTCCAAATTCTCCGAAACCTTCATGTACCTATATACAAACAACAAAATGCCATTAGAGCTATGGGTTTTTCTTTATTCTCATGATTATAGTTTTAGGCAGATGAATCTTCTATCAAAGTACAAATAAATTACATGAAATGGTAAAGACAAAATTATCAAGTACATCTCTTTCAGATCTTGTTATCTCGAAGAAAAATAGAAAAGAGAATCATTACAGGATATAAGAGGGGATTTAAGCCTTTATTTTTCTAACTATTTTTTTGAAGTGTGTAGGTACAGGAGATAAAGTATTTTTGAATGAAATTACAGTAAAAGAAAAATACATTTTCATCAATGCAAGTTCCATTGAAAGATACATCATCTCAAAAGGATCATCGTGAAAATTGCAGGGGTGAAGATAATGCAAAGACATACATTCATACAAGGAATGGATCACAATTCAAAACAAGAAGGTACAATGATCAAATTGAAAAGAATAAATTTAGTTTTATCAATAAAGGCTAAGAATAATCTGGATCAACTGCTATATGTCTTTGCTAAAACTTTCATGGGGAATACAAAGGTCAAGATCATCTCATTTCATGAAATCAGATTGCAATTTTTAAGTATGAATACACTCTTAGATTGAAGAAGTAACCAAGAAAAGACTGTGAACAACATCATACAAATCAAAGAAAGAAAGTATAGTACAACTTCAAACAGATAAAAAAATTGTTTAAAGATGTCCATTATATTTTTAAGATGAAATTAAGTATCCGAGTCTCAAGAGTATAGATCAACAAAGGAAGGAATTATTGCTACATTCCACCTTTGTGGAACTACACAAGGTCCCAAATTAGATCAAAGGAAATTCATGTTACAAATCATGATTGCAACAAGAGTACATAACCGGTTTTAAGCTTGTAAGTAATAACCATTAATAGTGCATATAACTAGCTCAAGAAATGAGATGCTTTCTTCAACAAGAGTTCGGGAGCTAGATCGAGTGACCTTCTTATTCAAGGTGAATGAGGAAGAATCATGAACAACCGAGTCTTCATGAAGTTCATTTACTCTTGAACATTATGGTAAAGCTGAAAGTATGCCTCAAATACTTCAAAGAACATCTTACAGGTACTAAGTTACAGAAATGGAATTACATAAGCTTAACATTCGAGAGTATAAGATGCAGATTTTGATCAAACTTAAACAAGGAAACAATGCATAAAAGGAAGGCAAGTTCTATAATACAAAGCTCCAAATGGAAAGAAAAGAAGGTATAGTTGTTAGGAATGGATCTAAACAGTGGTTCACTTTGGAATGAAACAATGATTCATCAAAGTAATAAAATGATAAGAGTGCATATTATAGAACTTCACAAGCCTTTGAGTCTTCACGATGTGGAAAAGATACAAAGTTTGAGGGATGCATCAAAATTCAAAATGTGCCTTTCGGACCACAAGTACACAAAGTTCCAAAATAATTAAAGTGGTAGAAAGCAATGAATAAGTAGCTCTGTAGGTACAAATTTCATTAAATCAACAAAGAGAGATTACCAACAACCATCCAGTTATAGAGTACAAATTCTGACTTTTCTATGGTTTTATCAAGAAAGGATGAAGTTATACGATTCAAGTGATATAATTCAAGCTACATTGAAAAAGATTCATAATCCATAATGTCTTTGAGATGCGTCTAGTTTCAAAAAATTATACACTGGATATACTGATTTGCGATTACAAAACTTTGATAAAATGAAAAGGAATAATCATTCAGAAATGATAAGTACATACAATGACTTAAATTTACTTGAGTTGTTAAGATTTCTATTGATTAATTATCTTTCAGAACTTATATTATACACTCGTTTATCCGGAGTATGGAGCATTAAATGAAAGTCCCGAGGAGACCACATATTCATCATCATGTATATCAATGAGAAGCTTCATGAGCACCAAGAAAAAATAAGATCTACAATGATAGATACAAATAAAAATATTCAAACAATGATACATCTATGAAAATAAAAATGGAGGCAAAAACTTTGCAACGTAGAGCTAAGTATCCAGATTTATAGGTAGGAATGAATACCTAGTTGTAGTGTTTGAAAACACAGATACCCATTATCATTTATCCTCTTCTTTCCATTTTTGAACAAAGAATCTCCATTTTCAAGTAAAGGAGTTACAAAATGCTTTAAAAACTTCAAAACAGAGAGTTAGAAACATTCAAAGAACAAATGCACAAGAAGATAACAAACAAAAATTTGAAAAGTAACAACAATGACAACCAATGCTCAATAATCAAGTTTCCAAAACAACTCTTCCGGTTTTCCATTACCCACTTGGAAAAGTTCCAGATCTATTTTTTTTGAGCAAAAAGAGGAATACCCATATCTGGGTTATTTATAAAAAAATCATTTTTAATCCACAATTCGAAAGGATGTAATCATAGATCATGAAGATGATTCATTCTTTTGTGTAAAATATTTTTACAGTTTTATAAGAGAAACTCAAAATGGAGCCAACTTACGCCATCGAGGAAATTTTGAAGAAACCCTCGAAAAATCGAGTGCGAAGACCAAAGAATAACTGAGTATGAATGCAAAGGAAACCCTAGACACGAGTTTGAAAACTTCTTTCATGGCGGCCTCGTAAAAATTTTCCAAGGCTTCGCCAGCCCAAGGGCTCAAAAGAATGAGAGAAATGATTAGGTTTTCAAAGTATTTGGTTTCTTGGCTCAACCTAAGTTAGCTTAACCCAACCAAGGTCAGAAAATGCCCACGTGTCACCAACTTAACAAACTCTAACTCCACCATGGTTGAGGGAGTCACCAACATTGCATGATGGGTCAAGCCCTCGTAGGAGGGGACCCCCCTTTTTTTAATTAAATCATTATTGTTGACTTGAGTTTATTCCATGGTCTATGCCATGATTAAATCAAAAGGCCGACTAGTGATTAAGGTAAATGACCTTAATATTTCCAAAGTATATGGAATGTAAAATCAAAGGGGGTCGAACTTTATAAAGATCTAAAGTATATGCCATGATGCAAAGGGGTCACCCATCAAGAAGGGGACTTATTAATCAATCAAGTGATTAAAGTGCAAACTATAATGTATGTGTATGTAATGTTCAAAATAATTATGCATACAAGGAGGGCCACCGTCTCGCCTTTGAATTATTTTAAATCATTTCCAATCTTGCATGTGAGCAAGTGTCACATCAGCAAATAAAGCAGATTAGCATGCACTTGATTGAGAAGACTTGCACATGAAGTAAGGTTAAAAATACAAAATAAATTATTCACCCAAATTACCTTATTCCTTCCAAAAGCACCTTACACCATCATGAAGCAAAATAAAGGAGTCAAATAAGTTTGACTGAGTGTATTTTTGGAATTGAAAAGCTTTTTTTACATTGTAATCATCTTGCATGTTTATTTTAGCCTTTTATTTATTCATGATAGAGGCTAATAATATCATGCAAGTATGAGTTAGACTTGAGTCTATTTTTAGGGGGTGTGGGTGAATATTTTTGCTATTTATTGTGTGCATTAGCAAGGCACAAATGGAGGACTTTTGGATGTATTGAGTGTTGAAGCAAATGTTTCCAAAATTTCCCCTGAATGAGAATCAGCTAATTGCCTTTCCATTAATTTGCAGCAGTGTGTATTACAGTAGTCACTCTTGTGAATTTCATTCCCTAAATTAATTAAGCTTGCTTATACTATTTACCTTGCTAAAAATTAGCATTTTCTACTAGTTTTAGTGTGCAATTATCTACTTGTGTTGTGATCATTCCCTCAACACAAAATTGTTTTCCTTGAGATTAGCTGAAAACCATTGGATCGTGTCTTATTCAACTTATTCTCAAGTATATTGTGCATGTTTCTCAGTCAAGACCTCAATACTTTTGGTGTATCACCCCATTTATTATAGTTTTATCCATCTCTTTAACCCTCAAACCCCACAGTTTTAGTTTAGGGATACTCCAAAGAAGGAACCGGCCTTGTAATCCCAAAGATTCACCTCACAATAGGGATACCCATAGCCTGTGAGGTGTCTCAATTGTATCTATAGAAGTGAGGGAGAAGAAAATTTAGAAGATCTGTCAACCCTCAATAAGGGTGCACTTATGAGAGATAACATAAGGCACACAAACCACTTGACATAATAACTCAAACATGTTTTCTCATGGATCTGTGATGATTGTAGGGGATTCACAAATAGTTTTTTTTTGTTTTATTAGGCATTTTGTCTAGTGTAAGACCAAACTCCATAGCTCATGTTAGCATACTACCAACGTGTGCATAATTAGGAGGTTAAAATGGAGTATGAATGTCCACCAAACAATATGGAGGAGAGACCGTATCGATGTTTTAGTTGCATGTGCACTAGTATATATTTGTGCAAAATGTGGAAGCAAACATAAGGCAACCTATCAAATGTTTGAAAAAATGCTGAAAATATTTGGGTCGTGGATAGATTTTTACAAGATATGCATAATGGTTTTGTTAAAAGGAGCGCTAGAGCATTTCCTATAAAAGTAATCGACAGTGTAAATCCAAACAACAAACCTTTTCCAGTGCACTCCCCGCCAGGCCAGAATGGAAGATCCTTTTTGTTAAAATTACTTTCCTGGATGCATATGGTGCCATGAGTTTGACATTTACAAAGTGGATGACATTAGCATTGTAGGTTCATGATTGAATCAATTGGAATATGTAGTGCCTCCTTTAGTTCACCATCTTTACATGATGCCATGAGATTGAGATTGATAGTGTACGACATTAATATTGTATGATTTTCTTATTTCAACATTCAGAATGGGGAAGCATGCACGTAGCATGTGAATTGTTTGAGATAATGCCCGAAAGAAACGTGGCCCCTTTTTGATCGTTTGTCATGCAAAATAGCTAGAAAAATATAGATAGTGGCAATGGATGACTCTGTCATTGTTTATTTTATTGTAGCTATGGAATGTAGGAGCATACACAAGGTAAATTAACTGTTTGATAAAATTCCATGAAGGAATGCTTCATAGAGTGCCACAGTTGTTGGATTCACACAAAAATGGGTTTCATTGTTGGTTATATGGACTGACTTTTTTCCTTTCTCTTGGCTGCTCCAGGTTGTTCCCTTAGTGCTTGGGCATGGGTAGCTTGTCTGCTCCACCACCTCATGTGTGGGTCACTTGTGTCTGAGTTATCAACATGATGGTATGTTGCTGGTAGTAGTTGGTAGGTTTTGTTCACCATATGAATGGGGTGGAAGGTCATATGAACCATCTATTACACTTTGCTTCATTTTACCATGCATAGGGTGTGCGGTGAGTTGGTCTTTGACCACTCAATGCTCATAGTCTGGCTATGGCACTTGATTGCACTTCATAAGTTGTAAGCTATCCGATGAGGCATGGAATTTGGTTGGAAGTGGATTTTTGTGAATTTACGTGGATTATGTTTGGTTATGAGGTGGCAACTTACGTGGGTTTGCATATAGCGATGTCTTTGTGTTTGTGAAAAATGGGTTTTCCAAAGGATTTAGAGTTTTCAAGAAATGCGATTAGAGAGTGTACGAACCTCCTAGTGCCATGTTTACCCTGTTTTTGTCTATTACTGTGCATGGTGTTCTTATCTTTGTCTCACATAATTTTTGTATTTTTAGTTTTTCCTTCGCAATGAAATATAAATTTAAACTAAAGGAATATTATTCTTTTGGTTATTTAAAAATGAAATTGTAGTGCAAAAAAGTAAAATCTACCTCGTGTTTTACGTAACCCGAATGGATTTTGGTTTGTCAACCATACTCTTAAACCCCATTCTGAGATGTTTTGGAAACTTAAGTAACCAGACTGGATAGTCATAACCCCTTTAATTGACAAGTTGAGTTTGAGTTCTCTTTTTAAACCTATCAATCATTGCATTGTAAAAATTAATAAATCACATTTTCATTGACACATGACATACCTCTCTAAACCCCCAATCCAAAAAGTCAAGGTTTGACCATGTTACTTGTTAACATGAGATGCCACAACAAATTTTACAATGCCCTTATTTGATCATTTAACATAGCCGGTTAAGAGCCCTATTGACCCTATTTACAAGTGTTGGGTAGCTGCTGAAAGTTAAAATTTTGGGTTGGTTTTGACCTACAGTTTAGGCCTTGGGTGGAGAAATAGAATTTGGCTCCTGCATGCTTATAATATTTCTCCACGACAATCACTACCAACCCTCAGTTCGGAGAAACTATTCTCACAAGCTAGATTTCCAGGTTGGGTTTTATAGGCCCTGGTCATTGGGTGACGAGGCCATTTGGGTGTAATTACGATTGGCAACTCCGGAAAGACGGGTGCCAATTAAACCCAATTTTCCAGCTTTTAGATTCTATCACTTCGAGTGTTTCCATATATATAGGAGAGTAGGTAGGGATTTGACTCCTTATGTATTTAATTCTCGGAGATCATTTTTGAACGCATATTTTTGAGCTACTTATATAAATTTGACATTTTGGAACCTTGTAAAAATGGAGAAAACTATTATATGAACTTATTTGAGAAAAATATTGATTGGGAAACCCTGTAAACACTAACATATGACTGTAGAAAAATTTATTTGATGTTTGTTTTGTAAAGAAATTGTTTGTGGAAAAATGTGGGCTCTCTCTCTCTCTCTCTCTCTCCAGTTTTGAAAATGAAATGAAATTAATGTCTCTTACTCTCTCTTATTGCATGTTATGTGTTGTTATCATCATGAATGAAAACTATGAAATCGTTAATTGTGCTAGATGGTAGGAAGATGCCATGCCAACTTTGTGTTGACCATGTTGTGGTTGTAGGTACCATGGATAGGAGGATTTAATATCATGCTTAATATATTGTGATGATAGTTTGTACGTACTTAAATGAATACAATGTAAATTGGTAATAGTAGCACTATTTGGTGTAGATTTATAGAATAAAAATGTTGTATCAAGAAAGAGAAATATTACTACCTTCGTGATAAAATGATAATCTTATTTGTTTTGGATAAATTATTGAGTTGTAATTGATTGTACTAGATGCAGAAGCTCATGTTGTTTTGTTTGCATGTAAGCAATTGTTGACCATTGTAATTATTATAGTCCCCTCATAACGATCACAATGTATGATATAAATTCATTACACTTAAACTATCGAAAGCTAGCTAAGTTTTAATCCTTCTGCCATATCTTCTCTCTTAGTTGTGTCATGACTAGTTTGAAAACCCCTAACGTCTTTGGAGACATGACTTAGAGCTAACAAGGGTGTCTTCCTTTCATACACCTAGAATTCTTCCAAAAGACCATTTCTATAACTTAAGTGTCCTTGCATGAAAGCAACGAATAAACTATGTGACCTTTCCATTTATGGATAAATGTGACTAACACTTCTTGGTATCATAGGTCTACTCATCTTCATGGATGAGTTAGAGTTCAATGTTCATGTTTGTCCTTGGTATCCTAGTGGACAACCAAATTATTATGAAGATAGTTTGGGTAACTTCATCATTGATTGATCTCTTCGTGGGATCTAGATGATGCAAGTGGAGTGAGTGTACCAGTTTTCTTATACATTAAACTCTTGTTAATGATCCCATTAATTCCTTGTGGATAAAGGATTTTACCTTTGATAGTAAAAAGAAATCACCTTGGGCTTTTATGGGTGTTGTTACGGGATAAATATGTTTGAACACTTTGAATTGATTTATAGTTGTGCGTGGAGCCCATGAGGGCATTTGGAATTAAACTAAACCCAAGCTCGTTACTAGGTTAACTTGTGGGCAGAAATTGTAAATAACTAGTAGCAAATGAAATTATTTTTAAGTTGTTGACTTAAGAGAAATGGGGAAACTAAAAACTTGGCCCCTTAACTCCTAGTTAAGCCCTTTTATGACATTGAGGATAAAAGAAATGTTCTATGCAGGATCTTGAAATATGGAAACATGAGCTCTTACCTTGAACACAAATCACTTATGATTCATGGGTAGCTTTAAAAAGTTCCCAACATGTATATCTACAACATGTTAAGCAAATATTTTTGTAACTTATTTTTATTTTAAAAGAATGACAATAAGAGACCAAAGTAACAAAGTGAGCGTAATGAGAACAAGGGTAAATGAGATATTGGTTTAGGAATAAAGTTATACTTGAAGTCCTTATAACTTAATTAGGCATTCTCATGTTGTTAAAAATGAATACAAAGTGGTTCTTGGTGAGATCAAACTTTTGAGAAAACATAAACTCCTATAAAAAAGAGAAATTCTTGACGTGTTAATGTTAAATGGACTCAAACTAACTTTTGAACTATAACAACTATAATAGGAAAATATATGTGCTCTAATGGAGGGAAGTTTATAGGAAGAGGTAAATTGAACCTTAATCTCCTTAATATCTTCAGATTTATTTCCCCCTTGACTTCATGTTAGTTCCTTGCATAATGAGGGTAAAATTTAATGTCAAATAAACCTATTTTTGATAAAAATAACCTTAGCATAAGAACGAGTATATGGAGTTTTGTATGTGTCAAATAAAAATTGAGTTATGGAAATTATTGTAAAGGAGAAAAAGACAAATTAAGTGTACTTATTATAAGTTAAATCTTAAATGAAATTAAGAATATGTAGGTTGAGAATGAGAATTTATGCTCATGCGATAAATGCTCTTGGAATTTTAATTGTAAATAAGATGTAACCATGGTGATGATGTGTTGTGGAATGTGCCTATCCTTGTGCTCTTATTGTGGTTGGGTTATTATTTGTATTTGTTCATTTGGGGAAAGTGTGGCATTGCTTTACATTTGGCATCATCTTATTATTTGCATGTTATTCATGTTGGTGTAAACGTCGCATGTGATGTTGAGCAGTTCTTGTGATCCTTATTGGTGTTGTATGGTTATATCAAGTAATTTTAAGAAAACAAAAAAATCTTCCATTATTTTTACTGTTGTATTGGGTGTATAAATTTTAACTACTTTAAAACAACTCTTTAAAGTTGTAATTTCACTTTCGAATCAACGCGTATTAAACATCTTGACCTTTACTCTTTTTATTTTTGACTTGATCATGTTCCTTAGTGTCAAGAGATAACCATACAACTATTTAGTAGCAACCACACCTTTGTTTCACATTTATTTCTCTCAAGGCTTGGAGCCATCTTGGATTGGGTTCCCATGTTCAAACCGCCAAATTTCCCCAACTTTCTCTAGAATGGTGTTTCTAAAATGATTGTTGCTTATCGATTCGAGATTTATGACTCCTCTATATTCTCACCATACGGTGGGAAGAGGATATAAGTGACGATTCCCTCATTCACACAATTGGTGACCCTTTTCAGAGGCAATTTTGTGGTCATTTTACCTATTTTGAACTATTTTGTTACTAATCTTGTTAACTTAAATTTTGGTTCTACGAGACCAACCTTTGTGTATTTTGATAAATTATTGTTTGGGAAATGTTTAATGGCACTAATTTTTCTATCATGAACACTTATGAAATTTTAAATGGAACGGTGAATGTGTGAAAAAAATGATGTCTTTCCTTCTCTCTCTCGAACCGTAGTTGCTTTAAGGAACCCTAGTTTCTCGTGACTTCGCAAAAGCTTTGGATCTCATTTCTTTTGTGTCACAAATATTCATATTAATCACCGATATTCAGTTCTAGATCACCAAAGGTACTTATAACATGCAAAATATATGTTCACCTTCACAAGCCCACAAACCACATCAAACCTAAAAAGGAAAATTTAGAATGGGGAGTTAGACTAACCCCAATGGTCACCCCGAGAGTGAACTTACGACCAATCCCTCCAATACATCTTGAAATCCATGTAGTTCTTGTGATTGTGTGTAGAAATTGTGCCCTAGGATGCCCTTGTGTAAGTTGTACTTGATAGCTGGTCAGTAGCTAGAATGTAGCAATGTAGTAGAATGTGTGGATGGAATAAAATGAACTTCCCCTTCCTATGCAATGTATGTAGAGTTGATGCAGCCCTTGTCCCTTGTATGGATGCTTTGAAATGATTTAGGTGCCTTTTGAATGCAAGCTTAGGTGATGATAGTAATGCTTAGTGCTTGGTACTTGATTTTGAACACATAACTATGTATTTTTATGATTTCCTTATTTGAATTTCGTAATTGACAACTGAAAGGCCAAATCATAAGTGAAAAATATACCCAAAAGATCAAAAAATCCAAATAGATCGAGTAAGGTGAGAAAGGGTCAGGGGTACCTAGAGGGGACATGAGCACATGGCCATTGTTGTCCTTGTAGAGGGCGCTAGTATCTAAAGCCATAAAAGATAAATCAAGTAAAGTTATGACTAGGATTTAGGGTGTGTAAGACCAAATAGAAAATAAGAGATAATGAAAAATGGCCAAATATAGTTTTCGATCACTAGTTTTCTTGCTTCTAGCCATATATCTATCGAAGGGTCCAATACTCCAATATACAAGCGGGGTTCTCCAATCTCTTGACTGAAAAGGAAGGGAAGGAACTAGAATAAAATATGGCATGGCATCACAACCATACTATGGAATCCCATCATTGTCTATCTGGATTCTCTAGGACCGGCATGGGCCATGGCATTATGGCATGACATCCCATCACTGTCGATTTGAAAATGGTTTTTACCCCCTGGGTACTGTTTTAAAATTTATTTGGATACATAAAAATTATGTTATTTAAATTGATCAAGAGTTTGATGGGTTCACTTTTGGGTGTTTTGAAACCCATTTTTTTCGATTTCTCTTAACAGATCAATTTTTCTTCTTAACTCAACTTTCTATGATTAATAGAATAATTGCAAAAGAACCATAAATCTGATCTTATTATTCGTCAATAATAACAAGTGATATTTAATACATATCAATCTGATTTTAATTCATCCAAGATTGATTTGTGCTCATTTTTGTTTGCTGCGGATAATGGATTCAAATTTTTAACTTAATCTAATTTTTCCAATTACTTGCTTTGCATAATCATTTGTTCATTTCGTTATACTGTATTTAAATATGATCATAAGCAGAAAAAAGAGCTGAAATAAAATCCACAAGATTGATAACAGAGTTCACCTAGTCAAGCTACGTCTCCAGATTCACTTAATCATGAATCGATCTATTAAAAATCACTTGAAGTATAATTTTTACCTTCTAAAGTGAATAATAGATCTATGTCACCTGCCAAGAGTTGATTTAGATTATGAAACTCTGTAAAATGTCGAAAAACTTGTTCCCAAATCAATCGTGGCTCTCTGTAGTATCTCCAAAGTGCGATCTCCATGTAATTGTGTCAGAAAAACACCTATAATTGGAAAAATAAAACACTTCCTAAAGAAAGAATGACATCACTAGAATCATCTTGGAATTTAGATCAATTCTCTAGTTTACACCAAGACTTGATTTGTCCTTCTAATGGCTCAACAATTGTGAGTTCACTAACTCGCTCTATTCTATCTGTCTTGTCTTAGACTGCAACCAACCATGTTTAAATGCCAGCAAACTTATTTTATAGCTCGAAGAACTATAGTGGTGCATTGGTGAATTATATTATTGATATCTCATAGGTTAGGGGGTTGAGCCCCATTAACCTATTCCTCCGCTTGTAGGTTTTCCCAATAATGGGATAAATCCAACATTTATAGGGATGTGGGTGGTTGGACATTTAAATATAGAATGGGATGCCCATGTAATTCATGTCTTAGGCCACACTAACACATCTTTTTCCCCACCACATGACTTAGTTGTTAAAACCTTTACTATTATGGGGAGGCGGTGGAGTTTTGGTGAGTTGGCCACGTAGTGGTGAGCATGCAAGTTGTTGAGAGCCCACATGGGTTGCTCGGTATATGTGTGATTTTCCCAAATTTTTTAAGGCACATAAATGGTTATCATGGATTGTTTGAAGGCCACATTGGACACTATGTAATGTTGTCCGGTGACTCGGCGATAATTGATCCTCCAAACAGTTGGCCTAGAGATTTGGTTTCTTTGAGTTATATGGAGACCGTCTTGAACAATATGGAAGCTAAAATGGCCAAGGTGGCCAACTCACCGAGCTAGTGGCAAATCATTGCATTATAGCTCATCCTCGCATTAGAATACAATTTCCCGCACTAATAATCCCACATTGGAAATCTAATAACATTAGGAGGCATACATAATAAAAATTGTGATATTGTAAATATGAAGAAAAGGCAGCAAAGGCACCCATCCTTCTAAAAAGTGTGTCGATATTGGATGAGGGCCCCAACCAACAAATAACGAGGCCCAACCATTCGATTATGAGTGACGAAGACCAACGTTCAAAACATAATTTTTACATTTTTGCATTTTTTCATTTCTACCACATGTCATGACTAGATAGGCGATTGACCAAGTTTTACCCCATTTTAACCATCTTTGACCTGCGATAAATTTTGCACATGAGCTTCGTTTTCAAGTTCGAATATCGTCGAAAGATCTAGGGATGCTCTATTTTTGGTCATAGTTTAGGAATATCCGAACTTTAAAATGTCCTCTGGATCACTCCTCCCAACTGGGAAGGATTTTTGTCCACAAAAAGTTTTTCCACCCACAAATATTGCTAACTCATCCTGCATTTCACAAACACATACAAGAACCAAAAATAGCATTATGGTTTAAATTAATGCAAATGTTGATTAGCTAGTCACAAACAATTGATCAGATAAAAACACCCATTCAAAAATAGAAAACAAGTGTCTAACTGATACTCTGCGATCCTATAAAATTTTACAAACAGTTGTGAACTATCAAATCCCACTGTGATGCCATCACAAACAATCGATCAGATAATAACACCCATTCAAAAATATAAATCAAGTGTCCAATTGATACTCGTGATACAGAGATCTCTGAAAATATAATTCCACCAAAATAGATCAGTTTAAAAGACAACTACATGCCAAAAATAACTAGTTTCCACTGTCCATGTGAAATTTTCAACACTACAAATATCATGATCCAGAATGTTTAGACCACACATGCTAAAAATAGCTATATTCAAAACTGAATCACATGAATCTTTAAATGTAATATCTATCCCTAACAACTAAATTGTAAATAGGATAGAAACAAACTATATGCATACCCACCATGGTGAAACTACTATCCATTGCAAAAGTTTACTGTAACATCGCACACACCGGTTTGCATTTAGTGCAATAAATGTACATACTAATTGTAACCACATAGGGTAGTTACAAATAAATGCCCAAAAATAAGGGTCTTCATGTATGTGCAAATACCTTGTGTAGACACAATAAGTTTGTATATTAATTACAAAACCAAAAAGCTGTTCAAATTTTACACAAATGAAAATTAACTACATATACTGAAATGAAAATTTCTAAAAATAAACATTATACCCATGTCCACTGAATCTGCATACTCTTCTACAAAAAAATAGAAATGGATTTTGTCATCTTAACAAATGAGAAGTATAATTTGAGTATGATTAATCTGTCCCTCAGATCTTCCCTACAGGTGACACCATTTTTCCAATTTCAAAGCAAATGAAAATATGGGAATTTTTTCTTTTAACATTCAATGGAATCCGACAAACTGCTCTGAAAATAATGCATGCTATTAATCAATTACAGCCATGCAAATATAAATATGTCAAAATCACATCAGTTTCCATTATCCAAATCAAAATAAAATGGACTCATCGTGGATAGATCCAAGGTTGATTTATTCTTAAGCTGTCGTATTAACAACTTTCACCTTGTAAACCAACTTGTTCTTACCATTCCTCGGATGGCTAGTTGGATGAAGTTTCTAACAATTTTCAACCTTGATGTAGCCTAGAATTTACCAGTAAAATCCCAGGTGTGCTAGCACATCACTCAGCCTAGACTGAGTGCTCACCTGAAGCGTGAAAGGTACCAGGCCCCTCTTTAGGGTTGTTGTTGTAGGATGTTAGCATGATGAAGACTTAAAGCATTCAGATCTATAACTAATATATCATTCTATAGTACATATTCAGATCTAGATCTAGAGAATAACAGACTTAAAAGATAACCATGATGAAATAAAACATGTAATAACCAATTAAACATAGGATTTGATACTCTGATTCAGCCAATACATTACATTACATTAAACATGATAAATACATAGAAGCTTACTACAATAGATAATACCATAGTTCATGCGCGCATCAGATTTGGCAGCATAACCTCACAATAACTTAGTTCTCACATACTATCTCTCGTATATCTATCTCTCCATATTCTCTACACAGTAGACAATACATATTTATAAGGGTGGGGACTTTCCCTTCACCACTTATATAATACCAAAATAGGTCACATGCTATTATTAGCCACACGCCATTACAAAAATAGCCACACATGCAAGTGCACTAACAATAGACTTCTTCTAGTTAAATGTCAGTAGTAAATCTATTCTTAGCTTGTATCCATGCAAATTGCTTCGAAGTCAATCCTCCAAAATAGACAATGTGTGTCACGTAAGTCTTTAATCTGTTTTTGTGCTCCACATATCATCTTCCAAAAATAGATCCTCATTGTGAAAATGGCTAAGTCTAGAACCTGTCTTTGTTCTTAGTGCATGATTCCTTTCCGATCCTCCCGCGCTTTTGAATGCACTTTGCTCTTCTATACGGACCTTATGTATGTTCTTTGCTAAGTTCCATACTTTGACTAACCAACATTACCCCACACTAATTGCATTGCCGCCCGACAATGGTTGTCTCCAAAATGAACCAAAGAATATGAATAGAAGAATAAAAAGAATTTTATGAATAAAAGAATGACTTTACCCTACAACATCATCTACTTCAACCTAAGGAATAAATTCTGGATATTCTTCTTTTATTTCCACCTCTAAAGTCTACCAATCATTGAGCACAACCTCTACATTTTTTGGGATATCCACTACAATTGACTCTAGATCATCTTTCTTAATCTCTCCTTTCTCATTCTGTAAGACCAAAACAATGCTAGACATTGCAGTCATTCTTCCTTCTAATAAGTCCATCCTTCATTTCTTCATCCTTTGGTTCTTCCACATCCTCTAGAGGTGTAGGAGATTTGGGCATGCTCTCTTTAGACTCTTTTACCTCCTCATTTAGCTTCAATTTCCTTCTTATTTTCTCATTGTCTCCTTCGTGGAGATAGTCGAGGTTATCTATGCACTGATTGTGGAGTAGCACCTTGGGTTTTTTTCCTCCTAAATACCCTTTTGAAGCTGTTCTCTCATTGTACTGCATCTAGATCCTCATCATCTCCTTCCTATGGTTGGGGTGGAGTAGTTGCGCACTCAGACTTCTTCCCTATCTATAGGCCTCCTCCTACCTATGTGCTCCAAACCACCACTATCTTCATGTTCCTCTTCTTCATCATCTACTTGTATTGTCTCTGTGGGATTTTGTGCTGGAACATTTTCCATTGTATGCTTACCTTTTGGCAGCCCTAGGAGCACAAACTCATTCTCCACATATTTATTATTCTCTAGCTTGGGCTTGAGTTGAAGGTACACAAGCATTGCTCCAACGTCTCCAACAACCAAGCTTACCAAATTCATGTTTAATACATATGAGATAATCCTCTCAATGTAGGTAGTCCATCCTGGATATACATATGTCTTTCTCAGTGTATGGTAGTCGCAATCTACCTTGTCTGCATTGAAGGTTAGGTGGCGCACATCCGAAAACCGGTGAACTGATGCCTGGAAATATCGCGCTGTGAAGACATATGGTAATTTACACCATGGGATCCAAGCTCCATCTTTCATGGTGAACCGTGCGATGTAAAAGTGCTGGTATACCACGAATTGCACTGCCTTCCCTACTACCAAAGGTAACTCCTTGGGTATGCGCCATTCTTCTTTGAACACTGCGAAGAGCCTATCATACCACATCTACGCCCTCTGCTTGAATGGTCTGCCCATTGATCATTCACACAAGTACTTGCCAAATATTTCCATAGGTGACTCCGTTCTCTATAGGGCATTCCCAAATTTTCTCCTTTGGCCCATCGAGCACCTCAATTTCCATAAACACTAGAGATAATAGAACAACCCTAAAACTAATCTTCTCTCCTGTGTGTGCTTCTTCAATGATAGTCTCTGCAATGTAATTGGAGATGTTGTAAATCACTCCCTGTGACATCTTCTTCACAATGTGTAGCCACATTGTGTTTACTTGTGACCATATTTCTTGGTCATTCAACTTTGTCACTAAGTGTGCAATTGCTTGAATGATTGGGTACTTCTTTAATTTATCAATGTCCATGCCACGCAGACCCTTGGTGTACCCCAACTCCTTCCTTGTCTCTCCAGGATTACGGATTTATCAGTTAAATCACCGTTTAGATCTACCCCTGTGCCTTTCAACCCTATTACTGTTGAGATCAACGTGGCTGTAATCCTTACCATGCATCTTGCAAAGTAGAAGAAATCTTCGTGTACCCTGCTCATCAACCGAGATACAATGGTTCATATTTCCCAAAGTAGGGGAGCTCATACAACTGGTAAACTCCAATTTGCTTCAACAACTTCTCCCCAACATCGTCATACACTGGCATGTCTTCTGTTGTGTGCTTATTTGTCTTTGTGTTTAATAACACATCCAACTCCTTATTTTCAGTTATACGATGGTTGTAATCATTGATCTTGCTCTTCCGGATGTGGGAATCCCATTCTTGACCCACAATCACACCCTTTGGATACTACATTTCTGAGAAATTACTCTCGAAGTCATTTCAACCTCTACTTCCACTTTCTTCTTTCCTTTTACTCTTGATGTGGGTGCTTTCTTCGGTGCCATTTGTAACCTGCAATCTTCTAACTTCAAATACTCACCTTTTATCTCTGTAACGTGCAAACCCAAACCCTAACTTAATTCAACGTGCCCTAGTTGAAATTATGTGCCCTAACTCCTTTGTAATGCCTTGCTTCACTCAAACCCTTCGCAACTGGGGACACAAGCTTCCTCTACACATAAATCTGCTTGTCACATCTCGATTCACACTCTTCACACCTGAATACTCTTCTCATAGCTTGTTTACACTTGGCTCCTTCAAATTATTGTGATTACAATGGTAAAAATGAACTCACATCTCATATATATATATTTTAAAAAAGTTAGTGCATTTATTGCTCCTTCACCTACCAACAATCCTCTCATTAATTGACCATTTTTGTTCATTCTCATACTGTGACATCTTCACGCCCAAGCTATAACCTTCTAGTGCGCCTTCCTACCTTATAGCCATAGAATTCTCTTTAGCACACCTCCTCGCGCTCGAGTACCTTGCCATTGGGCCTTCCTCGTAGTTCTCATGGCCCCTGCTTACCTCACATTATAATTGTTTCTTCATTCATCTCCACCTATGGTCCTCATTTCCAGAAGTAATTTTTTTCAATTCTCCAACTTGAATAACACCCATAGCAGTTTGTTCCTTTCATGTGGACTTATTTTCAACAGTCATGTACCTGGATATCAATAACCTACCCCACACTAAGGGTATGTGCAGTCCTCTGCACATAAAAATTATTCAAATAGTAATTAGCTTCTGGTGCGTAAACGCACTTTATTACACAAACACACCAACTAAATTGACAAAGCATAACGATAAAGAAGGAAACACATTAAGGAAATGCATAATTGAAAACCTAATCTAAATGGAAACACTACCTTATTACAAACACCAAGAAGAATTATTTATAGTAGGGCTTCAGCCTACTTCATTGAAGTATCTGGGTAACCATGTTCCATCAAGTGCCTCTAATTGACAAGCACTTGTTTCAAGTATGTGAGTGACAACATATGGCCCTAACCAATGTACCTTGAGTTTTCCTAGATGGCGCAAAACTTAGAATCATAAAGGAGCACCATCTATCTAATCTTGAACTTTTTATCCCTGATGTACTGTCATGCCATGCTTTCTGCCTGGCCTTTTCTTGTTTTTGACTCCAACGTGTTATGGCTCGTCGCTCATCCAACTTAATTAAATTTTCAATCCATTTTTATAATGCTTTATCATTAGCTAGACCTCCAGTGTGCACAATACATAAAGAAGGTAGCATGAATTCTATAGGAAGAATTGCTTCTGTGCCAAACACTAACTGAAAGGGTGTGGATTTGTTCAACCTTTTATACGTTGTTCGATATGCCCAAAGTATTGCAGATACTTTATCATCCCAATCCTTTCTTCCAAAGCATCACGATTTTTGTCAATGTCTAGCTCAAAATTTTGTTGAAAGCCTCAATGATCCCATTTACATGAGGATGATATGGTGTAGTCTTATGGTGTGCATTCATGAATTCATCCAATAAAATTTTGATTTTCTCATTAAGAAAATGTGTTCCCATGTCTTTGGTCAAACTTAAAGGACATCCATACCTTGTATTAATATTTTCCCATAGAAACTTGGCTACTGTAGCCACTATACAATCCTTTGTAGGTGTTGCTTCTGTCCACTGTGTCAGATAATATGTGCAAGTAATGATATATCGTGATCCAGCCTCTACGCGTGGCCGGTGAAATAGGACCCACAAAATCTATAGCCCATTTATCAAACGATTCGCACTAGTAATATGTCTTAATGGCATTTTATCTCGTTCTCTTAGTTTCCCAAGATGCTAACAATGATCACAAACCTTACAATAATCCTTACAATCTTTATACATGGTCTCCCACCATAATCCAGTGAGTAGAATCTTGCATGCAGTGGTGTCACTTGCATAGTGGCCACTTGAAATACCACCATGAGCTTATTTTATAATATATGTGCGCTCATGTTCCAAAGACACAACAACGTAATACTTCATCTTGGCCTAATTTGTACAGTCACCGCTAATCAACATATAGGTGCCACGCGTATAGCAAGTTGTTTCTTTCTAAGGATTTCATTCCTTCCGTGTCATGCATGTTCGTAGAAAATCAATGATGTCCTCTAATTCTGATGGTTCTCGTTGTAACCTATATAACTATGCATCTGGCATGGTATCTTCAATTGCCTATGCTTCTTCTCCTAATTGTATTTTGGATAAATGGTCCGGTCCATAATTACTTTTCCCGGTTTTACCACAATTGTGAAATCAAATTATTGAAATAAGAGTACCCATATGCATATGTGCCCTGTAAAATGGGCTTATTTACCAAATAATTCAATGACATATGATATGTATAAAAGACAAATGGCGTAGCTAGTAGGTATCAGATGAATTTCGTAGCACATAGATTATTGACAAAGCTTCGTGCTTTGTAGTTGTGTAATTCTGTTATGCAGGAATCAAATTTCTACTAGAAAAATAGATAAGATGATCTATAATACCTTCTCTAGGATGAGAAAATATTGTGCCAATGGTCATGCCAAAGGCGTCCACATGTACATGAAATGGTTGGTCCCATGAAGGAAAACGCAGAATAGGCGTAGTTGTAAGTTTCTCCTTTAATGTCTCTAATGTGCGTTGTTGCGGTTCCCCCCAGTAGAACGTACCTTTTCCTTTCAGGAACTTCTCCAAAGGTGCGAAACCTTGTCATATCCCTTTATGAATTTCCTATAATACCACATGTGACCCAAGAATCCACACACCTCACTTTGAATGGTAGGCTCTTTCAGGCCTATAATGACTGCAACCTTAGCTGGATCGACCAACAAACCTTCCTTGTAGATTATGTGTCCTAACAATATTCCAAATGGTGTAGAAAATATGCACTTTTTGATGTTCAAAGAGATACTCAACTGTCTACATCTTTCAAAACTTAAGTGCATATTATCACAATGATATTTAACTAATCCATACAACATCCAATCATCTAAATAAACTTGCAAGAAGTTGTGAATAAATTCCTTGAACGCTTGAACAACTATGCGTGAAAATACAACAGCGCATTTTTCGTACTCAAGAGGCATCACAAGATAGGTGAAGCTACCCTATTCAAGAGTAAAAGTAGTCTTTCTGATCCTCTTGGGAAATCCTAACCCGATGATACCCCAGAGAACCCATCTCGTAAATGAATAGATTATGTGCCCCGCAACACCTTCTAGTATTTCATCGTTGTTCGCGTAGAAAGGGATCACCACACATGCAACATTATACTCCTTATAGTCCACATAGATCCTAATCGGCCATCCTTCTTGATACTAATCACCATTAGTCTCACCCATTATGATTTGTCCAAGGGCTCGATGATTCTAGACTTCAACATTTTTGAATCTCTTCTTTGACCTTTTCGCGCAAGTTGGGGTTCATCCTATAGGGTCTCTTTCTAAGTGGGCGCACACCTTCCTTAAGCTTTATCTTCATCTCTCCTAATGATTTGTGCATCCCTTTAAGTTCATGGTACCCCGAGGAAATAAGTCCCGATAATCTCATAAGAACCCTAAGATTTTTTCCACTTTAATCCGACCAATAGTCCCCAATTATGGCCTCCTTAGGCTCAACATCTGATCCAATATTCACTTTCTTTTTGTCTTCATAGATTTGTGATAGGCATGCGTGTTCTTATCTACACTTTCCAACACCTCACACCTACCGTTGAATGGTTTATATCCGATTTTCTATTTCTTCATCATCCACTAAGTAGACAATTTTTCCTTTTTCTTTCTTAAGGAAAATGTGCTGAAGTAGTGTGGCATAAACCTCTATTTCGTCAACAAAACATGCTTATGAGTTTCCTTCATCCAATAATTCCTAAAGGAGTTATTCAACCTTGGCACTATCTCCCATAGTTAAGTGCTTTATGAATTTAATTCTTCTTCCACCGGAGGATTGGTAGAGAAGAAGTCAAACGTTTGGGTCATTCCCGTAATTAAATCTTGCCAATTTCAGCCTCTCTATGGATTTCTTCATATACATACCAAGCACGCGCGTAACCTTATAAAGTGGAATAAAACTTGTGCACCCAGAGCAAAGGTGGTAAAGCTTCCCACCCCTCTATCTAGAGTCTCTCACACTACTAAACATGGTGCTGAACATGTTGGTTACCATGATAAGTGCAACTTTGAGTATTGCATTGCTTCGAAGAACCTAGTGGTAAGAGAAATCCTAATTTCATTCCATCCTATAAGATTATCCTTGTGGGCCACCCACTAGCACCGTTATGTTTGTGGAGCCTATTTTCATGTTAGAGTGTGGTACACCTTCCATGTGTTACACTCGGGTATTTTTACGGCGGTCCCGCTCACCGGTGAGCGGGTCAGGGGGTTCGGGGCGAAGCCCCTGAAGTAAATTTTCATGGGTGGTTTATTAACCCATGGGTAATGGGTAACCGTTATGGGCTATTTTTGGGCCCATGGTTTTTGGTACCCATTGTTTTGTAAAACCGCCTCTTCGGCTACCCATAGGTTTATGGGACGGTTTTGTTTTTGCCCATTGTTTGATACCCATGGTTTTGTAAAATTGCTTAAGCAGTTGTCTATTTATATGGTCTTATGCATATGATAGAAGTACAAGAAAATGTATTGCAGATGTGTTTTGAATTCGGGTGTGAATTCTATAGAGTTTGTTAAGCATAGCTCCAAACGGATCTGGGTATTGTATTGAGAGAGTGGAGGCTTGTAATAAAATCTGAGCAAGTGATTCTTGGTGGACGTAGCCCAAATTGGGTGAACCATGTTAAATCTTGTCTCTCTATGTTGTGTTATTTATTCTGCACTTTTATTTGAGATCTGTAATATTTTTTGCATATTAGTTTCTACTGTTACGATTCTGTAAGGGATTATTCCGCATATTTTATCTCTTATTTCCTAACAATTGGTATCAGAGCTTGGTTTGGTTTTCTGAAGTGTTGAATCGTAGGAAAAGTTTTTAGCTTGAGTGGGAGCTATGGTAGATGATGGAAGATCTAGGGTTGATAAATTCAACGGGCATAATTTCAGTCTTTGGAAGATGCAGATGGAAGATTACCTTTATCAAAAGGATATTTATACTCCGCTGTCTAAGAAGGTGAACAAACCCTCGAGTGTGACAGATGTGGAATGGGATTTTTAGATCGAAGGCACTTGGAATGATCCGGCCGTGTCTTGCATCTTCGGTATTATTTAATGTTTCAAAGGAAAAGATGACAAAAGATATAATGGATGCATTAGGAAGTTGTATGAAAAAAACCCTCTCGCTCTAAAAAGATATTTTTAATGAAAAAGTTGTTTAATATGAAGATGTTTGAGAATAGTTCAGTAGTAGATCATTTAAATGATTTCAATACGGTTGTGAATATGCTAGCTTCGGTTATAATAGAATTTGATGAAGAAGTTAGGGCTTTATTAATTTTGTGCTCTTTACTTGAAAGTTGGAATAGCATGGTAATGGCAAAGAAGAAACTCGGCCCAGATAACTTGAAGTTGAAGTTTGAGGATGTCAGTAGGGGTGATTCTAAACGAGGAAATGCGAAGAAAAAGCTGGGGAATCTTCTACTTCAGTGGAATGCTTTGACAAAGGAAAATAGAGGGAGACAAGAATAGAGGAAACCGTGGAAAATTGAAAGATTGGGCAAGGTCAAAATCCAATAGCAAGATTGTATGTTGGAACTGTGGAAAGTCTGGGCATGCAAAGAAGGATTGTTGGGAGCTTCGAGACAAGAAGAAACAACAGAAGAAAAAAAGGAGGTAAATGTGGCATCGGGTAATGTATGTCGGATGCTTTGATTCTTTTTTTTTGCATAATATTATCAATCTTGGGTTTTAGATTCAGGGGCTTCTTTTCATGTTACTCCACATAGGCATTATTTTGTTGATTATGTTCAATGGGATTTTGGGCATGTTTTTCTTAGTGATGATGAGCCTTGCAGTATAGTTGGAAAAGGTTCTATTCAGGTTAAGATGCAGAATGGGAATACATGGCTATTGAAGGATGTCAGACATGTGCCTACATTAAGGAGAAATTTGATATCGGCGGGGCAATTGGGAAGTGATGGTTGTATTGTGATATTTACAGCTAACTCTTGGAAGGTTACCAAGGGTGCTCTTGTGGTGGCAAGAGGTAAGAAGGTTGGAACCTTGTATTTATCCACTGATAGTACTAATGATTGTAATCTTGTGGCTTCAGATGCAGATACAACATTATGGCACTATAGGCTCGGTCATATGAGCCATAAGGGCATGGACATCATAAAGAAGAATTTGCTTGGATATACAGAAACAAGTTTGGATTTTTTTGAGAACTGCATATATGGGAAACAAAAGCGAGTAAAGTTTTCAAGGTTGGACCTACGAAGAAAGAGAGTAAGATAGAGCTGGTACATTCTCGATGTGTGGGGCCAACTCTGTATCATCTCTTGGGGGTTCAAGTTATTATGTTACTTTTATTGATGATGCAACAAGGAAATTTTGGGTTTATTGTATTAGAAACAAATATGATGTATTTGATACTTTTGTTAAATGGAAAGCCTTGGTAGAGAATGAAACAGGTCTTAAGCTAAAATGTCTCAGGTCAAATAATGGAGGGGAGTATTCAGAAGCAATGAATTTAATGATTATCGTTTCTAAGAATGGAATCCGTAGGCAAAAGATGGTTCCAGAACTCCACAACAGAATGGGGTATTAGAAAGGATGAACAAAACAATAATGGAACGTGCTAGGAGCATGAGGTTACATGCAGGACTACCTCTTTCTTTTTGGGTAGAAGCGGTGAGCACAGCTGTGTACTTGATAAACAGAGGACCCTCAAGTGCCTTGGATGGAGGCATACCTGAGGAGGCATGGTATGGTAAGAAAGTTGATTATTCATTTCTTAGAGTCTTTGGATGTGAGGTGTTTGTTCATATAGACAAGGATGATAGGACCAAGCTAGAGGCTAAATCAGAAAAATGTACTTTCATTGGTTATGGTGGTGATGACTTTGGGTTTAAATGTTGGAGTATTAAGGACAAGAAAATCATTCGGTCTAGGGATGTGGTCTTTAATGAGAAAGTCATGTATAAGCAACAGTTGCAGGAAAATAGGGAAGAATCCAAGAAAGAATATGCAGTGGTAGAGGATCTTCCGGATGGGAAAGTGACCCATGAATCAGTTCAGGAACCTACTCAACAGGAACTCCAAACTCCTACAGTGAGGAGGTCTTCTAGGGTAAGAAAAGAACCTGAACATTTTTCTCCTTCTCTTTATTATTTATTACTCACTAATAATGGAGAGCCAGAGAGCTTTGATGAAGCAATATAGGTAGATGTCAAGAAGAAGTGGGAGCAAGCCATGGATGAGGAGCATAAGTCTCTCATGGAGAACTAGACTTGGGATTTGGTGAAGCTACTGGAAGGCAAAAGAGCATTGCAGAAAAAGTGGGTGTATAAAGTTAAAGATGAAGGAGGAAAGAAAAGATATAAGGCCCGGTTGGTGGTCAAGGGGTTTGCACAAAAACAAGGTATAGATTTTGATGAGATATTTTCTCCTGTAGTAAAAATGACTTCTATTAGAACTGTTCTTGGAATAGTGGCAGCAGAAGACTTGCACTTAGAACAGTTAGATGTAAAGACTGCATTTCTCCATGGTGATTTGGAGGAGGAACTATATATGTAGCAACCAAAGGGCTATGAGGTCAAAGGTAAAGAGGAGATGGTGTGTAAAATGAAGAAGAGCTTGTATGGCTTGAAACAAGCTCCACGTCAATGGTATAAGAAGTTTGATAGCTTCATGATGGAGCAAGGTTATATTAGATGTCATTTTGACCATTACGTGTATACAAAGAAATTTGAGGATGGAAGTTATATTATCCTGTGTTTGTATGTTGATGACATGTTGGTTACAGGTAAAAACATGCAGGAAATAAAAGTACTCAAGAAACAACTAAGTGAATCCTTTGATATGAAGGATTTGGGGGTAGCCAGACAAATCCTTGGTATGAGGATAACTCGGGATAGGAAGGAATGGAAGCTGAATTTATCTCAGGAAGAGTACATTAAGAAGGTATTGGATAGGTTTAACATGCAGGATGCTAAACCGGTTGGGACTCCTTTGGCAGGCCATTTTAAGTTATCAAAGGAGCAAAGTGTCCCAAGACAGAGTAGGAAAGAAACCAGATGTCCAAGGTACCTTACTCATCATTAAAGGTTGGCAGTTTGATGTATGCTATGGTGTGCACTAGGCCTGATATTGCCCATGCAGTGGGATCTGTGAGTAGATTTATGAGTGATCCAGGTAAAGAGCATTGACAAGTAGTAAAGTGGATCCTTCGGTATTTGAGAGGGACCATGGGGACAATTTTGTGCTACAGTGGATCAAACACCACTTTATATGGTTATGTAGATTCAGACATGGCTGGAGATGTAGACAGCAGGAGGAGCATGACATGTTATATTTACACTGTAGGTGGAACATCAGTGAGCTAGATTTCACAACTACAGAAGCTAGTGGCTTTGTCAACCACTTGAGGCCGAGTATGTCGCCGCTGCAGAGGCAATCAAAGAGATGATTTGGTTACAACAATTACTTGAGGAGTGGGGAATAAGCGGGAGGAATGTAAGCTGCATAGTGATAGTCAGAGTGCTATACACCTAGCTAAGAACTCTGCTTTCCACTCCAGGACGAAGCATATACAATTGAGATATCACTTCATCAGGACAACTTTGGAGGAAAATAAGTTGAAGTTGGAGAAGATTCATACCAGTTAGAATCCTGCAGACATGATGACCAAGGTGGTCACAAGGGATAAACTAAAGCTATGTTCAGCTTTGGTTGGCCTTCGCGGATGATAGTGAAGGGTTGAGAATCTTGCTCAGTGGAAATTAGTCTCCAAGTGGGATATTGTTATGTTTGTGGAGCCTATTTTCATGTTAGAGTGTGGTACACCTTCCATGTGTTACACTCGTGTATTTTTACGGCGGTCCCGCTCACCGGTGAGCGGGTCGGGGGTTTGGGGCGAAGCCCCCGAAGCAAATTTTCATGGGTGGTTTATTAACCCATGTGTAATGGGTAACCGTTATGGGCTATTTTTGGGCCCATGGTTTTTCGGTACCCATTGTTTTGTAAAACCGCCTCTTTGGCTACCCATAGGTTTATGAGACGGTTTTGTCTTTGCCCATTGTTTGATACCCATGGTTTTGTAAAAATACTTAAGCAGTTGTCTATTTATATGGTCTTATGCATATGATAGAAGTACAAGCAAATGTATTGCAGATGTGTTTTGAATTCGGGTGTGAATTCTGTAGAGTTTGTTGAGCATAGCTCCAAACGGATCTAGGTATTGTATTGAGAGAGTGGAGGCTTGTAATAAAATATGAGCAAGTGATTCTTGGTGGACATAGCCCAAATTGGGTGAACCACGTTAAATCTTGTCTCTCTCGTGTTGTGTTATTTATTCGCACTTTTATTTGAGATCTCGTAATATTTTCTCGCATATTAGTTTCTACTTTGTTGCGATTCTCGTAAGGGATTATTCTCGCATATTTTATCTCTTATTTCCTAACAAGCATGGTGTTGTCCCGCATAGGGTATATGCTAGCATATTCCTTCTCTCTAGTGGGTCTATCCACTATTTTTTCATGGCGTGCAAGAATACCATAGGATTTCCTTCTCTGGTGTAACGAGGCACCGAGTTGTTACCTATTCTTTTGATATAACACGGTTTTTCTGTCCTTAGAAAATACACGTTTTACTTCGTGCCCCACCAAATCATAAGTGTTATGAGCCCAATTATCATAAACAACACTTGTAGTATCGGTGATAGACTGTGCATCCTCCCACTGAATGATTCCTTCTTTACATGGCTCAAGCACTCTCGGATCTTGGATGGCGTGTATATGAATCCTATTTAGGCCCTCTTCAATCAAGGGCTCAACATAGGGTGCAAATTTTCCATCTCGTTAAAGGGATAATAACTCTTTCCTCATTTTCAAAACTGATATAACCCTTGTTGAACCGAATATCAACATTATTTACATAACACCAAGGACTCCCCAATAGAACTAGAAATCTATCCGACTCTTCTAGCGCTAAAACCTCAAAATCTCTAGTGAACTTGGCTCCTTATATGGTAATGGATGCATCTTTCAAAACTCCGATGGGAGTAGCCTTAGTCCGATTAGCCATGAACAATACATTAGAGGATGACTACAATGGAGGTCTCCCAATTTGTACACATGCATCTAAAGTAAGAACATTGACTTTCGTGTCAAGATTAATCAATATATTACTCAATAGCCACCCATCCATAATAGCATTGGAAGTGATTTCCTTTTCATAATTTAGGCTATGAAGGGGAAAATTCGCATGCGGGATCTCGTGCAATCTCGAAATTATGCGTAGAGTGTTTCCCTTAACCATTTCCCTAATAGTGGAATGATATTCTCCTGGTGCAACATTTTATACACTTCTCTCAAGTCATCCATATCAGTTTGGACCATCTTTGATGCTTTATTTTTCTCCATCTTCCGTGATTGCTCCTTTAAATACTGCATTTCACCCTGAAGATTCCTAATTACCTCCATGGTTTCCTAGTAAACCTCCTTTTGATGGGTGGGATCTGGGTACCGTGCATGTAGAACCTCCTCCTTAGTGATGGTAGGCCTCTGCTGCAATGCTTCTTTAGTGCACACCGCTTCAACGCGGGTCATGATCTTTACTTGCAATGCCTTGGAATCTACTTCCAACTTGGGCATCTAATAATTTTTCATAGTGTGTTGTATCCTAACCATCCATGTGCCTTTATTTTCCTATTTATGCTGCTTGCTAATATTCTCATACAAGTCCGAGCACTCCTCATATCTATGATTCTTTCCATAGAAAGAACATGTAATATTCTTAGGACATTCCACGCCCGTGTAGTGGTCGGGATATTCGTATGTATAACATGTTCCGCGAGGGAACTCACCTCTTCTACTACCACGACCTCATCCTCTCGAATCCACCATGGTGTCCTCAACCTCCGCCACGACCACCTTCAAAACGCCCTTCATTCCGATTATAGTGTGCCTAATTGTGATCCCAATCCTGATGCTCATTCTTGCCTTTAGAGTTATCTCGAAACTTCCATCTGTCGTATACCAATATCTATAACATCCACGGATCTGACCAATCAACCAACGGTCTTCTATGTCATGAGTTGTGGACCGCAGATTTTATAGTAATAAGATACGTTCTTGCTTATTGCGTGTTGTAGTAATGGGCATTGGCTAACATCATGGTTTAAATGGCATATATCATAGTCTAACAATAGTGAGCGCACTGATCTGCGAGGACAACTATCCTTTGTGTGACCTTCCACTTTGTAATCTATGCACCAAATCCATGTGCGCGTCTCATGTGCTGAATTTGCCAATAGTCTCTTCAATCGCTTTTCCATAACTATGATATGTGCTTCTAAAAACAGCTCACCCCAATGTCTATACTTCCAACTATCTCTGTAGCAGTAAAGCTTCTTCAAGTTCTTCACACGGATCAATGTATGTCTTATGTGATAATGTTATCCTAAAAGGTGTAATCAAACCTTCAAAAACCATTGTGCATGCCGGCTTGCATGAATATCATAAGAAATTTTAGATAACATCGTTTGAAGTGAGCATCATACTCTCTAACACTCTGTCAATAGTGCCTTGCTTAATATCCTTGAGTGCACTTATACTATTCTGTTCAAACTCAGGGATGTGAAACTGTTTAAGGAATGCATATTTCAAAGTTGTATAGTCTACACAAGTCTGATCAGGGTCAACTTTCTATAGTAGCCGTGTGCGTGCCCTTATAACGTAGTACAAAATTGAATTTAACTAAAATCAAAAGTCGTGATTCCTTTTGCGTGCCATAGTATTTCACACATGTTTACGTGTTCAACAACATCTTCTATGCCCCTATACTTTGGAAGATGAAGAGACATCTCCATGTAAATATTATGGGGTTGGTGTGGACCTTGCCCACCTGATTCAAAACCTCCTATGTTTCCTCTACCTCCAAAACTACCAGATCCGCTTAACTAGAGCCACCTATGCCTCCCGATCTTGAACCGTGGTGGGTTGGACTAGAGGATGTAATTCCCTATTTCCCAAAAGTAGTATCTTGAAATGTACCCCAAAAAGTTTGTGAAGTGTTACTACAACTAGAAGAGAGTCCAAAATCTATGCGCTTGAATTACGTGTGGATGATACACCGAAAAGGTGCTCCCATATAACAATGAAGTTGTTTGCGTTGTCATTCTTTGTGCTTCAGTATATGACTCACTCTTGATCTCCCACTGCTTGAATTATTTTACTAACTATTTTTTGTACTAGATATTGGAAGACTAAGTGTAAGGGAAAAGTTGTCAGGTGGATTCAGATGCGTGTCTGCGCCCCAGGTTATTTCTGCTGGCACACTTCTATGTGAGACCAAGGAGGATTCCCTATCATGATTTCCCAAATGGGGGAGTTCCTGATGTTTGGGTTCTATGTCTTCTACGTTAACTTTAACTCCTTCCCGAACTATATTTCTCCACAATGCCATTTTCTCTGTAACCTCCCACTACTTCTCTACCTCCCTCTCATGCACCTCATTATACTTAAGCTACCTTTCTTCTCTCTACCTCTCTATTGCTAGGTCTGCCATCTTTCACCAAGCCTACTCCCACCCCCGCGTGTGGTGGGGTTTAGTTAGCCATCAGTTTTCTCTCCAAATTCAAAGTTACCATCAAAATTTTGATCCCAGTGGAATTCCTTATAGGTAAGTTCCCCTTGGATATCTTAAAAATTGGAATTCAGCTACCTCTGGGCATGAATAAGTGGAAATTGAATACTACAAGATATAGCTGTTCAAAACACCACGCAACCACGTATCCACAAGTGTGAGTCCAAATCGAGATCAGCATCATATAGGGCCTGAAATTCTTCCCGCATCCGAAAATGTGCGATACCTCCAATTCCATTTAGATACATAAGCAACCAGCCACTTGTATAATTCTATCAGAAAGATAGTGAAGAAGCTCTCATACAAAAATTCATATAGATTGTGCTCCACCCACATGCGTGTGTTAAACTCAGATGTAGTGTTGAACCGCCATGCGTATTATTCTTCTAGGTCGTGTATCCACTCCTCAACACTTTCTAGGGTTAACCGGTATGTCTTCATAGCGAATCATCCTAAAAAAACTAGAAAAGAGGTCCCGAAAATGGAACCAATGATGTAGCCTAGAATTTACCAGTAAAAGCCCTAGTGCGCTAGCACATCACTCAGCCTAGATTGAGTGCTCACCCGAAGCGTGCAAAGGTACCATGACCCTATTTAGGGTTGTTTACAGGATGTTAGCATGATGAAGACTTAAAATATTCAGATCTATAACTAATATATCATTCTTCAGTGCATATTCAGATCTAGATCTAAAGAATAACAAACTTAAACGATAATCATGATGAAATCAAACATGCAAGAACCAATTATACACAAGATTTGATACTCGAATCAACTAATACATTCCATTACATTAAACATGATAAATACACGAAGCTTGCACATAATAGATAATACCATAGTTCATGCACGCATAAGACTTGGCAACATAACCTCATAATAACTCAGTTCTCACATACTATCTCTGTCTATCTATCTCTCCATATTCTACTACACAAACCAATACATATTTATAAGGGTGGGGAATTTGCCTTCACTGCTTATCTAATACCAAAATAGGTCGCATGCTATTATTAGCCACACGCCGCTACAAAAATAGCCACACATGCAAGTGCGCTACAAATAGACTTCTTCTAGTTAAGCTGTCAAGATAAATCTATTCTCAGCTGTATCCATGCAAAAACTTTGTAGATGATCCTCCAAAAATAGCCAATGCGTGTTGCGCAAGTCTCTAACTGGTTTGTGTGCTCTGCACGCCATCTTCCAAAAATAGATCCTCATCGTGAAAACAACTAAGTCCTGAATATGTCTTTGTTCTGAGCGCATGATTCCTTTTCAATCCTCTCGCACTTCTGAATGCACTCTACTCTTCCACGCGGACCTTTTGTATGTTCTTTGCTAAGTTCCATACTTTGACTGACCAAAAAACCTTGTGTCTACTCATACGACAATGAGTGCAATAGTTCCTCTTATCCTTCTTTTGGGATGAGGAAATGTTTTTACCATTTCTCACCTGAAAGCAATGAGATTGGTTTTTCACATTAAGCTTGTCAGGAAACCACTTATGTAAGAAATACTTTGTCTTCCAACAAAAGGAAACAAAATTATTACTCATTTCACAAAAAGTGAAAGGATAAGCATTCATCATTTTTGTATATTAAAACCATATTTCTTAAAAGAAAGATTGGGTCCTTGGAATATCTATAATTTTTCCCATGCTTATTGTTGGTACCCAAATTTACACTTCCTTTGGGGCTAGGCAGTTTTAGCAAACAAACTAAGGAACTTTTAAGAATGTCAGGCTTGGAGATTTGATGTCATTTGTAGTCGGGGAAAAGTATGGCAAAATTATTTGAGACCTGGGCTTCGGAAGGCTTGGGTGACACGTAAAAAAGAAATGGCCAACCCTGCTACTTTCGGTCCTACCTTTGACTGGGGTGAGAGAACCTAAGGGGTGACCTGAAACATAGTATGATGGATAAATATTTTACTTATCAATCTCTTCAGGGAAACAAATCAATCTGGGATAAGCATGGCCATAAAAACAACACCTTACTTTCACAAGTTGTCACACAAAGTGATGTGTACACTTAGTTCACAGACACATGTTACTATAGAAAAATAAGTTGCATTGTTGTTGCATTTTTGATAAACGGAATGAAGAGCACGGGTTACCTTTACTAATATCTATGAATAACACAAAAGATGATAGACAAAGGGTTTGTATTTTAAGACGAGACTTGAATTATGTTTTGTTTATAATGATGGGGGATTTGTAAGATAATAGATCACTTAATAATACTACTCAGAGTACTTGCTCAGACATACCAGATAATAAAGAACAATTCATTAATAAGTCACAATTTCCATTTAAAGAAAATATTTGCATTCATTGATACTCAATTATGACAATATTTCACACAATCCTTAAAATACTCAGCACAAAATCTCATGTAAATATTTTAATGAAGTATTTCTTGCTTCTAATCTCATACGCTTAAGATACACTTGAAAGCTTACAAAATCCATCAACAAAATGATTTCAACAAGGATTTTATAATTGCATTCAATATTGTAAAGTAAAATCTCACACCACAATATTGAACAAATGACCAAAGCTTAATCACTAAGGATAGACCTAGTGTAATTTAGAGAAGAAAGAAATACATAATTGCAATGAAAATGCAATTGATCAACTAAATGTTTAGTATATAAAATCCAAAACATGTAAGCCAAACTCATAGTCAGACAAATTTCATTCTAATCTACCAAATTCTTGACAAGGGAACATGAAAACAAATGATCTCAATGTATGTTAATGACTATACACTATAATCATCTTAACATTTGAATTTGAAAGAGTAAACTTAAAATGTATTTCTTCCAGGCAATTTAAGTAGTATCACAACAAAATATATCAGTTCTTGTCTTTGTAAAAGATTTAGAAAAAACCCCTATTAGTATGAGGAAAAACCCCTCATACTTATAACTATTCAACTAAATTTCCCCCAAAACACATCAAAGGGTCACTTCAATCCCTTCTTCATGTAATTCAAAATTTGCAGAGGAAATATCTACTAATTGAAAAGATTCCCTTTTTCTCCTGATTGGGTTGAATGAAAAAGAAAACCATGTGATGACACCGAAAAAGATAGAAAAGATATTCTTTTACTTCTAACGAAATCTGTCATTCTTCTTTTTACTTTTCATGGCCCTTTCAATGGATTGACTTGAGCTTTCCCCTACCCTATTCTTATAGGCATAAATTTTTTCAAACATTTGAGTAACAACTTCCTCATCAAGCCCTAAGTGGTAGTTGAAAATTACTTCGTGTTTCATACTTATTTCATCAATATCCGAAAAGATGATTTCTCTTTCTTCATCCTCTTATCAATTTATCAATTGTTAACTCAATGTATGCCCAATCCTGCATGGTGGATACACTGAAAACCCTTGGCTCTCTGGTTTACCCATAACATATTCTTTGAAAATTCTAATCAAATTTCGGTACTCTCCATTATAATTGTTTCTCCATTGTCTATCCCAATTAATTTGTCTATCAAAGCATGAAGGCCACCGATATAATCCATTATTTTGTCTCTTACTTCATCAAGAATTTCAAAATATTTTACCAAAATCTCCACTCTTACTTTTTCCATATTGTAGTATTCATGTTGATTCCCATAGAATCAGGAGACACAATTCCTTCTCTAAAAACCATGTCATCACCTAATTATTTGATATCTTCCATTTTTGGTAGCATATCACTCCACATTTGTTTCTCAACGTCACATTTATCCATTAATGCCTTGGTTGCTTCTACCTTTTAAAAAATATAGGAGTACTTCTTTACAAATTATGTGATTATTGATTCACCTTTGGCAACCAAATCATTCTCCCATTGGATAGTGGCATCCCCTATTTCTCTTAAGTCATTTACTCTCCTGATGTCATCATTGGTGTGTCATCACCAACTGGCACTATGATAATTCTTCTTTGGGAACTCTCGCTATGATTATTTACTAATGCACAACTTTTAGTTTGGTGGATGTAATCGGAAATACAACAACAAACATAACACAAGAATACCATAGACTATGATAAGAAGGAATGATGATAAATCTGAAATATAAGTGTAAATTATAATATCAACATGAAATTGTTACAATCTCACCCATGAGGCACTTCAAGTGTTATTGACTTCACTTGCCTTCCAACCATAACTATGGGAGAAACTTCACAATTACACCTCTTAATGGATTCTTTAACACATCTTCAAAATGATGGTTTCCATTACACACTTATTCATACAATATTTCTCACTACTTCCTTCTATGCTAAATGAGGGGGTGGCCTTTCTATTTATAGAACTTCCGGGTTTATCCATCTTATCTCTAAGATAGGATAAGAAATCTACTCGACGAATCATATCCCATACCTTAACTCTTATCCGTACATGTAAGCTTATCTTTTAAGATAAGATAAACCTTATCATTTCACATGGGTTCCACATTTTTAGATTTTTACAAATAAAATACACAAAGTATTTATGACCTCACTCCTTGTCCTTATTACCAATATAATATTTCTAATTCCTAATCATGTAGACCCTACTTCTCTAATTACCCTAACTTTAACATTTTAACATTACCGGACCACTTACGAAAAATGTTTACTTTTTACCACAACATTCATATTGTACTTTTGACTATTACCGTACTATACATTATTGGTGGTGGCATACTGGCAGTGCCGTTATCTTCTATCAGACGCTACTACTAATTATACTTAACAAAATCCTATTCCTAATACATACATTAATGAAATAGAAATTACGGAGGAAAATTTTAGTGTTGACATCTTCCCCCTTCCTAGCTTCTACTCCGTCCTCGGAGTAGACTATTCCGTGCTTGGAAAATCTTTAACTTGTTGTGGTTGACCCATTTCGTAATGGGAGTGCCATCCAATTCCTCCAGTCGGTATGTACCATTTTCATGCACAGCTACTATTTTGTAGGGCCCCATCCATTTTGGAAGAAATTTTCTCTGTCTTCTTTTTTGTATCTGGAATCATATACTAGAACCAAGTCATTCACATGAAATGGAGACCAACGGATCTTTTGATCAAAGTATTCCTTCTGCTTCATTTTCTTCTTATAGCTTGTATCCTTCACTATTTCCCTCATTTCCTCTAGCAAATGAAGATGTACCAACCTTTCTTTTACTGAATCACTTTCATCCATCCTTTCATTTTTCATAACTCTCATAGTGGGAATATCAAACTCAATAGGAAGAACTGGATCAATGTCATAAGCCAACTGAAATGGGGAGTATCCTGTAACTTAACTTTGATATTGCCCTATATGCCCACAATATCTGTAGGAATCCTTTTATCCCACTTATGTACCTGCAAGGCTACATATTTTGCTAGAATTTGACACAACACAAAATTTGTTCGTTCCACCTGTCCATTTGTGCTTGGCTTGTATGTTGTTGCCTTCCTATGCTTAATAGAAAACTTGTAGACTAGGGCTTCTACCACATCATTAATGAAGTGGCTTCCTTGATTTGTTACAATTTCTAATGGACAACCAAATATGGTGACAATGCATTCATATATGAACCTTGTCACTTAATCCATGGAAGTTGTTTTTAATGGCCTAGCTTCAACCCACTTGGTTAAATAATCTGTGGCAACTACAATATACTTATTTTGGCGTGGGGTAGTTGGAAGTGGACCTACAATGTCTATTCCCCACTTTTCAAAGGGACCAAGTGGAATAATAGGGCATAATGGAGTTGATGAAGTCTTACGGTTACCATCTGTTTGACAAATATCACATGTCTTACAATAATTATAACAATCTCTAAAAGAGTGGGCGTAGTGTTAACTCGCATCCAAGATCCTTCTTGTTGTAAGTTGTCCAGAGAAGTGTCCTCCACATGTACCATTATGGAATTCTTCTATTAGCTCCTTCCCTTGATCACGTCCAACTACCCTCTTGTACTATCCATAAGGTCCTATTCGAAATAATACTCCATTCAGAATAGAATATGGACGACTGGCTTGAGTAATCTTCGTCTTAGTCTTTACATTGGCACCATCAGGAAACTTGAATTCATTCATATAATTCTAAATATCTATGTATTCACTAGGGATTGTGTTAAGGGATAACAATACTGCATCTGGGAAATCATCATCATATCAAGATGAACTTAAACCATCATAGGCTCGAGAGAGTGCATTTGCATTAACATGCTTCTTTCCGGCCTATCTATAATATCAAATTCAAATTCTTGTAGCAAAATTATCCATCTTACTATCCTCCATGATGGGTTAGGCTTATTTATAATATATTTTAGAGCCTGATGATCTGTTACAACTATAAATTTCTGCCCTAGCAAGTAATTTCTAAACTTCTTTACAACAAAAATGATATCTAGAGCCTATTTTTTAGTTACAGTATAATTTACCTCAACACTGCTCATTTGTCTACTCCCAAAGTAAACTGGATGATCATTCCCATTTTCATCCTTTTGGCTCAGAGTACTTCCTAGTGCTACATCTGAGGCATCAGTATACACAATGAATGGCTTGCTCCAATTTAGATTCTTTAAAACAAGTGAAGACACCAGGGCTTCCTTTAGTTGTTCAAAAGCTTCATGCACCTTATTTCTTGGTTCATAAGTAACATCGTTCTTTAAGAACTGGGTTAGTGGCTATGCAATCTTTGAGAAATTCTTGATGAACCTTTCATAGTAACCCACATGGCTTAAAATGATCTCAACTTACTTCTATTCATAGGAAATGGTAACTCTTTGATTTTTGAAACTTTATCAGGATCAGTACTAATACCATCTCTAGATACAACATGCCCTAACAAAACACCTTTAGAACATCCAAAGACACACTTTGTAGGGTTTAGTGAGGCTTGTGCTTCATCTAACCTTTGAAATGTTGTCTTCATCTGGTGCAGGTGGTCCGTCTTTCTCCTATAGATGTAAAAATCATCCAAAAATACTCTGATGAAGCTCCCACTGTAGGGTTCAAAACCCTATTCATCAAACGCTGGAATGTTGCCGGAGCATTACACAACCCAAAAGGCATAACTCTATAAGCAAACATTCCCCAAGGAGTGGTGAACGTGGTCTTTAGCTGATCTTTCTCCACTATACGAACTTGGTTGTATCCGCTATATCCATCAGCAAAACTATAACACTCCCGCCGCCTACTTCGCCCAAGCTCGATCCGAGAATGGAAGAGGGTAATGATCCTTCTTTGTTACCTTATTGAGCTTCCTATAATCAACACAAATGCGTAGCTTCCCATTATTTTTTTATTGAGATCACAATGGGAGAAACCCATTCTAAATTCTCCATAGCAAATATGAATCCTGCATCAAGTAACTTATCTATTTCTTCTTTTACAGTCTTGGAAAAATTAGGATTCATTCTATATGGCATTTGCTTTATGGGCTTAGCACCATCTACCAACTCAATAAAATGTTCTACCCAACTTACTTGATGGATTTCCTTGTAATCAAAAGTGAATAGGTGTATGTACCTTCGAAAGAGCTGGAGGTAGGATTCCTTCTCACTCTCCATCACAACATCACCAATCTTTATTTGTTGGAGACGATCATCAATTTCTTCTTCAGATAATTTTATGGGTTCATGATTCGGTGTGACTGGAAGGATATCCATGACCGAAACATCAACCTCACTTTCTTCATCTTCTGTGTCCACTTCACTAGTACTAGAGTAATCAGAGGATGTCCAATCATCAGTTTCATCACTTGAATCCACAGGTTCTACATTATGATGCCAAGGGATCACATTTATCTTCACCTTCTCTCTACCATGTCCAAGTGTTATGAAGCCTTCATTCCAGTAGTTTCTTGTATGAACTCTCCTTAGCCATGGTCTTCCCAACAACATTGGGTATGTAACAATACCATTTTTCATCACCTGAAAGTCTACCACACATACAACACCCATAACAGATATTGCCACATTTGAAACAACACCTTCTGGTTTAGTTTTTCCCTTATTTAATGACCTTAATATAAGTGTTGAGGGGTGATCAATTTTTAAACCCAACATATTCATTACAGACTTTGTCATTACATTAACTACAGCACCTCCATCAACTAAGACATCATGAATTGAAATACCATTACATAATACCTCATCTTGTGGAGCGTAGGGACCCGCCTCTACCTCCAAAACAGGACCTCAATATCCTTCCTTCGTTGAGCATTGAGTCTACTTCGCAGCTCCCGCCTCTTCTCGAAGACATAGCCAAGAGTTGACCATATGTAATATTTCGTGAGCCTTTTGGACAGATCTTATAAGATGGAGTATGGTCCATGTCCCCGTGAAATCGAAAATCCCGCACACCCAACTTTCTTCTCCTATGTTTCTTACTAGTTTATGCTTTCATCTTCTTAGGATCATTTCCATTTTGGTTATCTTTTTCTTTCTTTCTTTTTGTTACAAACACATCTACTTCATTATTTATGCTCTTATCTACTACATCAAAAGAATTCACAAGTGCTTTTCCTTTATCATTATCTCTTGTACCGGATGTAAAATCTCTATCTAGACAATTATACTTATAATGACTCTTTTATGACAACCATAACATACAACTTCGAGAATATTTCTTTTTGGACCTCTATCTCCTCCCCGAGAAATAAATTCTTTTCCTTGAAGAAGATTAATAGTTAACTGACCCATCTTCTTGAGCAGATCTTGATACTCAACAGATGTGCTAGGAGAAAGATTTGTGCTCATCGAGAGTGGTTGTGGATTATGGACTAAAGGTGCTTTGGTGTAGGCTCTACTTTAGCAACAATTTATTTGGGCTCCTTTTCCATGCTTTCTTCTTGCCTTCTTGCAATCTCCTTTGCTTGTTCGGTGGTAGTTTGGGTGGTCATACTTCACTCGTTGTCGATCTCTAGCTTCATCCCAAGAATGAAGTGCTTACATAGGAGATTATCCACGCCATTCATCAACCCATCCGCTAATCCTTCCTTCCGGATCGGGCATCGAGCTTCCTCCTTAGCTCTAGAACACGAGCATGATAATCCCTTATCTTCTCCTTCTCTCCTTGGGATAGCTTTGTGATATCGATCACGAGATCTCGCATATTTCGTTATTCACCAAATTCTTCAAGAAAACTTTTAGTTATTAAATCCCATGAGTTTTTCACATTATCACCTAGTGTTTCAAAACCACGTAAGGGTGAACCATCCAAAAAGGTAGGAAAAATTCAGTCCATTATTCCCTTCTTATAAGGCCATTACAAGTACAAGATCATTTAAAAAAAAGTAGTAAGCATCTTCATTAGATTGGGCTAAAAAAATAGGAATCTTCCCCATTTTCAAAAGTAACCACAGTGAAATACCAACCCAAAAGTACAATCAACAAGACTTATGTGCACAAATAATTGGAATCACTATAATAGAAAATAGAAATGACCATGGTAAACTATGGTAAAACTTGACTTATGCTGTAAAAACTGACTTTACTGTGGTAAACACTATTCACAGTAAAAAGTAAAGTTACTGCAGTAAATACTATTCACAGTAAAAAGTGACTTTACTGCGGTAAATACTATTCACAGAAAAAAGTGACTTTACCATGGTAAATACTATGCACAGTAAAAACAAGGTTACCCTCCAAATATTTTCTAAGTGGGAATATCTTTCTAAAAATCCACCAACAAGGAATGGTCCCAGCAACGGAACCAAAATGTCATCACCAATCCGGCACTATGATAATTCTTCACCAGAACTCCTCGTGCTATGATTATTTACTAATGCACAACTTTTAGTTTGGTGGATGTAATCTGGAAACACAACAACAAACATAACACAAGAATACCATAGACTATGATAAGAAGAAATGATGATAAATCTGAAATATAAGTGTAAATTATAATATCAACATGAAATTGTTACAATCTCACCCATGAGGTACTTCAAGTGTTATTGACTTCACTTGCCTTCCAACCATAACTATGGGAGAAACTTCATAATTACACCTCTTAATGGCTTCTTTAACACACCTTCAAAATGATGGCTTCCTTTACACACTTACTCATACAATATTTCTCACTACTTCCTTCTATGCTAAATGAGGGGGGTGGCCTCTCTATTTATAGAACTTCCAGGCTTATCCATCTTATCTCTAAGATAGGATAAGAAATCTACTCTGACGAATCATATCCCATACCTTAACTCTTATCTGTACATGTAAGCTTATCTTTTAAGATAAGATAAACCTTATCATTTCACACGGGTTCCACATTTTTAGAATTTTTACAAATAAAATACACAAAATATTTATGACCTCACTCCTTGTCCTTATTACCTATATAATATTTCTAATTCATAATCATATAGACCCTACTTCTCTACTTACCCTAACTTTGACATTTTAACATTACCGGACCACTTACGACAAATTTTTAATTTTTACCACAACATTCCTATTGTACTTTTGACTATTACCATACTATACATTATTGGCGTCATACCAAGCAAAGTGTCGTTATCTTCTATCGACGCTACTACTAATTATACTTAACAACATCCTATTTCGAATACATACATTAATGAAATAGAAATTACAGAGGAAAATTTTAGTGTCGATAGGTGATCTCTGGGATTTCAACTTTCCCTTATTTGCGAGTTCTAGTCAATTTTCTGACCAAGCTGGATAGTGCCTCATTCTTGGCCTTTATCTCATTTTTAGTTTCTTTGAACTCATCAATCCTTTGGAATACTCCTTCTCTTTGCTACATAAAATCATATTTCATTTCTTCAATAGAAGGCTTACCTAATGAGATCATGGAGAAGTAGAAATCGACGGGATGCTTCCCTTGAAGCACACCATCTTTGGGAGTTCCCAACTCCATGAATCTTTCTCCTTTCTTACTCTGGGGCTACCTTGGAGACAATTTTTTCCTTTTTAGGTAGCCTTACTAGGTTGAAGGAAAGCCAAGCTCTATAAATCATCATCATTCAGTTGTATTTCCACCTTCTTCTTCTTTGGGAGAGTACTACTTATCCAATCTCTTATGGGAGACTCATGTTCATCAAGTGATTGTAGAGCTAGAGCCATAGGGATAACTGCAAGGGATTTGGAAGAGGAAGAAGGCATAGAAATACCTTCAAGTTGAGTGTATAGGTTTCTCCCGGGTACTTGGTCCTATAAGTCCACCATAACCCTCATTTCAATCCATAGGTTCAGTTGGTCCCCTATTTATTCAATCTTTGGGGCTATTGGTCACCAACTCCCTTCTCTGTTTGTGCTGAGTCCTCACCTGTTTTCTTACTAGGAACAAAGATCATCTTTCCACGTTCGTAAGAGATAACTTATGTTATAGGAATGCGAGATTCAAGAACATTTACTTCAATGTCTTGTAGTGCTTGTTCAACAAAGGTGACACCTAAAATTTCTTCTTGTGTTGCATGTTCGAATTTCCTTAACATGAAGTTGTGCTTCATGTCTAATACTCTGCTCCTCTTCTACCGCCACATTACTTGGAATTGGCTCTAGGGTGGCCTCAACATGCTGTTGTGGAATAGTTGAGGCATCAAGTATAGGAGCATTCATGAGGGAATGTTCCTTGATGGGTGACGCAAATGAAGATTTTGGAATGGCAAGGGTTTTCATCACGGGTATAGGCTGCTCAAAAGCAGATTTACAGGAGGCTGGGTAATGGTAGATGAGACAACAGGGGCATCAAGATTCATTTCCTGTCTAGGGGTCTCTTCCTCCTCCAAATCAACCCATTCAAATATTTTAGTTTGCTTCCTTTTTCAAAGCTAGACTTGTTTCTCCTCTTCTGATCCTTGTAGGCAGTCTTTGGTGTTTTAAATCCATGAGGAATCTCAAACAATTTTTCCTCCTTAGGCTTCTTAAGAGTGGATTCCATCACTTTCTCTTTTCCTTTGGATCCCAAAGCGGATGCTGGAACAATATGTAGGGGAGTTGTATGAACAATAAGACCCTCAATTATACCTTCTGAAGCATTTCTACGATTCTTCTTATTTCTTGAGGAGGGGGAGTTCGATTCGCTATCTTGGGAACTTACATCACCTCACATCGAAATGAGTCTAAATTCTTAATCATCTGTCTCCATAAAATATCTGTAGTGGCATAAACCCTCCAAAATGGGGGAGAACATCATCAATGAGATTTCTATTTCTATATTCTCTTAATAATGGGGTCTGTTGGTAACTTATGTCCACTCCTTTTGAAAATAACCACCTTATGGAGAGTTGGATGGGATTTGCAGTATTTTCTTGGTTATATTTTTTCTCACTAATGTTCCACTTGATTGGTGGAAAAGGTTGAGAAGCAATATTGTCCTAGATGTATTCTTCACTAATCACATTACCATCATCCTCTAACCCTTCAAGAGTTTGGATAACCCCAAAATCACTCATCTGGGATAAGGTCATTCTTGAATGTTCTCTTCATCTGAATTCCCTTTCATCTTCACAGTTCATCCAGAAATCCTCATAATGAGGTTTGTGCTCTACTTGAGTGGGCACAATATTGTGTAAGATATGCTTTATATCATAATGTTTTCTATCCTCAAATTTATCCATCATGCACTGTTCATCTCTCCTTCCAACATTTTTACTTTCTGGATGTTCGGACAAGTGTAATTTCCTATGACTATGGGAAATTTTATTGGGGATGTAATATGATTTTGGGAAATGAACTGATGTATTGATAGCAATTGTTTGACTAATTCCATTAATTCCCATTTGTCATTTACACACCTGGGTAACACATAGGGTTTCCCATCAAAACCACTAACCCTGATATATGAATAAGTCTTGAATTGGATGAAATAACACCCGTATTGAGTAATGAATCTCTTAGCATCAGGGGAGAATCTTTCAGTCTCCTAGTCAGGGTGGTATAAATAGATTGTAGGTGCAAAGAAGTGATTGGAAATATTTATGTAGTGCATATCATAACTTGCCAATTTTAGTTGATAGAAGATGTCATACACCTTGGAACTGTTAAGTTCCCCATCCATTAGCAATTCGGAAAATTTATATGAAAAGCAATGTTATAAACAAGGCAAGAAGTCATGAAGAATTCAACATTTACGGGCTTTTCTCCTCTCACAATCTGGGAAACTCCCATCATTTTGTCATGAATATGGTTACTTACGATCTCCACCTAGGGGAGAGGATTTTTGTTTATGAGTATCACTTCAATGAATTGGAACATCCATTCCGGAATGAAAGTAGTAGATTCCATACCCATTACTTTACACTTCGTCATTCTAGGTGTAGAAGTTCGAGGATTATTTAACCAATTGTCATTCATAGTTTTCATCCATTTATTTGAATGTGAGTTCCAATACTCATGTGCTGAGTCCTTGGTAATATCCCCTCCTTGTCTATGGGAGGAAAACCCAACATTCTATCAAACGCCTACTCCTGGAAAGATAAAACCAAATCTCCCCTTCCATCCCAAACTTCTCTAGTTGTAGGATCATAGTGTTGAGCACATACCCATACGAGATCTAGGCACATTGTAATAGGAGGGAAAGAAGCATCTAGGAAAATATGATTATTAGCTATTTGGGTCATGGCATTACTTCTTTCAGGGGAGTGTAGCCTCTGCTTAAAATATTCTAAGTCACAAGATGCAATATCAGAATCTGTAATTTTGTCTAGAGGAGAACTAAGGCTGGAACTTGTTTTTGAGGGTAACACATGGATCTTCATGATTCTGGTTTAATTATATCACACCTCTTTTCACAAAAACCCAAACCTCTTAAACCAACTCTCAAAGATTATAGAAAATATAGGAACTGATGTACTTACCTTTTCACCAAAACTCCAATTACTGCTTAGAACTTGACTGAGAAGGCACTACAACTAAATTTTGATCCTTGGGTTCAATTCTTGCTTTGGTTATCCTTCGATACTTAAAAATATTTTCAAAACATCAGATCTTGGATTCATCAACAGAGTAATTTATAATAGGTTTTGTTATTACGGCTCATAGATTCATGCATTAATGTCGAAGATTGTGTTTGTGGGGAGTTTTCTTTCATTTTCAGCTTTTTCTTTCTTTTCAACCATTGCAATATTTTTACGTCCTATCACCCATGTATCTCTCCTACATGAGTCCTTTGCATTAATGGGATTTACTCCCGTACATATAGTGCATTAATGAACCACATCTTTTGCTATTAATGGGCTTCGGAATATTTTTGTAAAATGATATGCACACCGTTATTGTAACATGTGAAATGCACTTCCTTCTCCATTCCTGTGTATGCCATATTCCTAGTTCATATTCCTAAGTTGTTTGGGCCTTGGGTTTTTTTATCAACTACACACCCCAAAAGATCATGAGACTTTGTTCCCCTTTTCCTAGCTCCCGACCTTTGTCTTCACATATTTCTTTCCTTTTACTTATTTGTCGAAGGGATGCAAAACTGTAAGCCTGACCCGGTCAGCCGTTGTTGACTTTGACCACCGAGATGACACACATCTTTATTCAGGTTTTAGACTTGTAACTTCACTTTGCACTCTATCAAGTGTAAAGTACAAAGGTGAGTAAAGGCTCGTCTCCCCATTCCAATAATACCTTTACACATGTTTTCTTTTGAGGAACGAGGATGTGTCCACATTTTACATTATGCTTACGTGAGTATTCATTAGAGTATTTCATCGGACTTCAAGAATTATTTTGAGCCTTGCATATTTACATTACCTCTGCAAACTTTCAGATTAGTTCCGATATAGTGAAGCAAACCAAAATATGCCACTTGCCTTTAGGTTTTGGGAAACAAAATGCAATTTACACAAGGATTAACAAAAGATGACACATAAGGAGATTTTGTAGGGATTGATACATTGTTTAACAAATTTTACATGAAAATAATTTCTGTAAATAGGGCATGAAAATTTTTGAAGGCACATTTAAAATTTAGGGGGTGAGTTTAAAACGAGCACCAACACTTATGATTATGATAAGAAAGTGGAGGTGGAATCTCAATACCTCTTTTTTTATTTTTCTTACCACATCCATTCTTCTATACTAGTGGGGTATACACTTTGTTGTTGGAATATCCTCTTCTTTCACCGTGCTTAGAGGATTCTCTTATATATATTTCCGCACTAGAAAAATCCAAACCTATATAACAAGGATGATCCTCGACCTATATTGGGTTATATATTCCTTGGTTGTTCTTACCAAGGCCATTCCCATTAAATCCCATTTTATTTAATAATTTAGATCCAATTCCTTTAGTGTACTTTTCAAAACCACCAAAAACATCATTACCTAAATCGAATCCGAATGGGAAGAGGAATCTTGTGGTGACATACTTATAGTGCATTCATCAATCATTGTTTCTACATCTAAAGTCAAAGGTAAATATTTATTTTGTTCACCACTGCATGGTAAACTAATCAAAAGCTCTTCCTTGGCCTCGAGCTCAGATCTCAAACATGAAATTTGTTCCTTGAGGGAATAGAACTTATTTCTTAGGAAAGTGTTTTCTTCTTAATTTCGGTGATTATAAGCCTTAATCTCATCAAGCTTTTCATGTTTAGAGATCTTTCACATGGTGCACCTGTACCTGTTCAATCACACTAAACCAATTGCACAAACTGAAGCAATCACATTGTTAAATTAGATTCAATGAAAGCAATTATCAAACTAAACCGATTTGATACCAAAACTTGATCCGAAAATAGTTTTTACCCCTGCTTACCATTTTAAAATTTATTTGGATACTGAAAAATTCTGTTATTAACATTGATCAAGAGATTAATGGGTTCACTTTTGGGTGTTTTTCAATTTCTCTTAACAAATCAATTATTCTTCTTAACTCAACTTTCCGTGATTAATATAATAATTGCAAAATAACCATAAATTTGATCTTACTATTCTCCAATAATCGCAAGCTGATTTTTAATGCATATCAATATGATTTTAATTCATCCAAAATTGATTTGTGCACATATTTATCTATTGTGGATAATGGATTCAAAATTTTAACTTAATCCAATTTTTCCAATTACTTTATTTGCATAATTATTTGTTCATTTCGTTATCCGAATTTAAATATGATCATAATAAAAAAATGAACTGAAATAAAATCCACAAGATTGATAAAGGAGTTCACCTAACTAGGCTACGTCTCCAGATTCACTTAATCGTGAATCAATCTATTAAAAATCACTTGAAGTAAAATTTTTACATTCCAAAGTGAATAATAGATCTATGTCACCTGCCAAGAGCTGATTGATTCTAAAACTTTGTAAAACGTCGGAAAAACATTCCCGAGCCAATCCGTGGCTCTGTAGTCTCTCAAAGTGCGACCTCTGTGCAATTATGTTAGAAAAAACCTACACCTAGAAAAATAAAACACTTTCTGAAGAAAGAATGACATCACTGGAATCATCTTAGAATTTAGATCAATTCTCTAGTTTACACCAAGACTTGATTCGGCCTTCGATGGCTCAAAAATAGTGATGTTAAAAACTACTCTATTCTATCCCGTCTCGATCTCGCAACAAACCCCGTTTAAATGCCAACGAGCTTATCTTATAGCTTGATGAGCTATAATAATGCATTGGTGAGTTAGATTTTTGATATCTCATAGGTTAGGGGTCGAGCCCCACTAACCTATTCCTCCGCATGAGTTTTCCCAATAGTGGGATAAATCCCACATTGATAGGGATGTGGGCGAGTTGGACATTTAAACATAGAATGGGACACCCATGTAATTAGTGGCTTAAGCCACACTAGAACCTCTTTTCCCCGCCACATGGCTTAGCATTTATCAAACTTTTGACTATTATCGGGAGGTGGTGGATTGTTTGGCAAGTTGGCCACGTAGTGGTGAGTATGCAAGTTATTGAGAGCCCGCATGGGCTGCCTAGTATATGTGTGATTAATCCAAATTTGGTAAGACACATATATGGCTATCGTGGATTTGTTTGAAGTCTATGTTTGGTGCCATGCAATGTTGGCCTAGTGAATCAACCATAGTTGATCCTCCAAATGGTTCGCATAGAGATTTGGTTTGCCAAGTTATATGGAAATCGACCCGAACAATATGGAAGTGAAATGGACAAGGTGGCCAACTCACCGAGTTAGTGGTAACTCAGTGCATTATAACTCATCCTTGCATTAAAATATAATTTCCCTACACTAATAATCTCACATCTGCAGTCTAATAACACTATGAGGAATATATAATAAAAATTGTGACATTGTAAATATGAATAAAATGTGGCAAAGGCACCCCTCATAAAAAGTGTGCTGATCCTGGCTGAGGGCCTTTGACCCGATAAATAGTGGGGCCCACCCATTCAATTACGAGTGATGAAGACTGACATTTAAAACATAATTTTTTACATTTTCCCCATTTTTTTCACTTCTACCACATGTCACGATAGTTGACCAAGTTTTACCCCATTTTAACCATATTTGACCTGCGATAAATTTTGCACACGAGCTTCATTTTCCAAGTTTTGGATATTGTCGGAAAGCTCTCAGGATGATTTATCATTCAATATGGTTTAAGGAGATTTAGGGAACATCTACACTTCAAAATGTCCTTCGGATCTATTAGCATATGGATTTTCACGCATGCAAATGACATGTAACAGTGTGGGAACGAAGTCCCTCCTCAATGAAGGTGAGTTTGCCTTTATTGAAAACCAAAACTAGTATTTACATTTGTACATTCAAAATTGTATGTGGGGGTGTTTTGGAACATTAATGGAAAGAAAAGTGAATGAGGGAGATGGAATGGAATGAAGGAAAGGAGTGGACAGAATGAAATGAAAGAAAATGCAAGAGTTAGGTAAAAATAGAGCCTAATATTGCATGAAGAGGAAAGATGAATAACCAACACAAATAAAACAGAGTTTGAGTTAGCCAAACAAAAACGTGTAAAAGGGAACACACATGAGCAAGTAGATAATCAGAGCTTGATCACTGTGAACTAGAACAACTGATTAATAATGTTGACAATAAGATCAAAGATAATATTTGCATGCAAGATTCAAACACCTAACATCTAATGAACATAAGAACATCAAATGTTACAAGAGACAATGAATGAGACACAAAGTTCGTATTTCATTAACTCCAAAATGTTTTCACAAAAGAACACAAAGTTTCTTCCTGAAACAAAGCTTGCACAAAAGTATTTTCTTCTCCTCTCTCAAAGTCACCCTTACAAATGAGCCCCTCACTTCCTTTTATAACCCAAAAGTTGGTTACAAAGTAGTTAGGGTTTTACATGATCATTAAATAAGGCACTTAAGTGACCTTTGAATTTTTCAACAACTTTATTAAAGACAACTCAAAAATAGAAATTACTTAAAATATCCATTGTTTCCCAAAAACAAATAACAACACCTTTTAAAATATACAATAATAACTAGTGCCTTATCCATTGAAATGGGGTCTCGCCTATCTCAAGCGTATGAGAAATGGACTCTCCCACTTCATTAGATACCAAGAAAATCAACTCCTGAACCGCCGATGAAATTAGGATCTGCCGCTTTTACCAGTTAAAACAATCTAAACCTTCCTAAAGTTTCAAACATCTTTTCTTCTTCTAGAGGTTCACTTGGTCGAAGAATAGCCTCACAAAATACCTGCAATTCAAGAATTCTACTTGGCATATCATTTAAATTAACAATTTTGGATTGAGCATTCTCAAATAAGTTCTTTAATTTGATGCACCGCTCCATTGAAACTGATGAGAAATTGTTGGTGGGAGTGTACATGTCCTTAAACAATTGTGAAAATTGTTCTTCCACCTGCTGCGATGAACACCTTTGATTATGCTCATTTATGAGGTTATAAGGAATCTTAGCCATGAATTCCTAAATCAAAGAGAGTAAAGCGAAGGCTTCATTCTGAGATGCTTTCATAATGGATCATAGAATCCTCGAGAAGCATTTTTCTTGATTTGAGATGCAGGCAACAAAGAAAACGTGTCCCTCGATGTTCAAATTTGAGAAATCCTTCAATAGCTAAAACTGAAGATTCCATACTTGTCATCTTCTGTAAACTAGGCAATATCTCATCCAAATTTGATATAGTAGAAACAAAAGTTTCTTTGAAAGAAAGAATTGGATCAAGATATGCACTGACATCTTCATGAAGCTTAACTGCGGTCTTGATAGTCCTTTGGCCTAAAATGAGAATCTATGAAAGCCAAGTTTTAGTGACATGGCCCAATGTGTTTATTTCATTTGACAAATTGAGGGTATCTTCATCTGGGGCAGCCATTGCGTCAAGTACTGGGAAGGTGGATGATATGGGATTTATCAAATGTTGAACATATTCCACCAATTGATTATTTTTGGCCTTGAGCTGAGAGTTTTGAGACTTGTATTTCTCAAGTCTCTTTAGCATGATATCAATTGAATCTTGAGCCATCGCCATGTCACTTTCTAATGTAGATCTTCCAAGTCCCAGTCTGGAAACTTCATAGTCGGCAGGTGTCATAGCATCGTGCTCCTTATCCACTTGTGGAATGGCAAGGTCTACAAATTTGTTTCCATCATTATCCACCATTATTCGAGAAAGCACCTTAGGCTTCTTAGGAATGACATCATTCAAAAGTTTGAAAAGGGCATCAAAATCAATGTCAATTGGCTTGACAACTCTCTTCCTTTTCTTTACTTCAGAATCAACCCAAGAAGGAGTATCATTCACTATTTCAGCATACAAAATCTTGGAGCTCAAATCAATATTCTCATTATTTCCAACATCATGAGATCCTTCTTGAATCCTATCTACGACCTCGATTTGAGGAGACACAACCTCAATATCCACTTCCTGATTATTCGGGAGATTTTGGGAAATCCCTTCATGAACTACATGCTCTGAAGTGTTTGATATTTGAATTACCTGCACCTGAGTGGATGCTTGTTTGAAGCATGGTTGGGGATCATTTGCTACCAGCTTCTGAGCACTATTAACGATGTGGGTAGAAGAATCTCTACTCGAGGTAGAAAATCCAGACACACGCTCTCTTCCTTCTTCGGGGTTAGGATCTTTAGATCTTCCTCCTTGTGACACATTACTTGGTGAAGTGGATTTTGGCAACCACTCTTTTCTTGCCTGTTGTGTATGATTGGATGGTAATGAGGTTGATCGAGAAGAGACCTTGGTCGAATGGAGACCCCCTCGTATAGGCAATTTTTGTGATCCCAAAACATGATCTAGAATTGATTGCAATTTGGCAAGTTCCCTGTCATACCAAGATATGCTTCTTTCAATAATTGGTTGGTTTTTGCCATCAAGAGAAAATTCATCTCTCTGCGTTGGAATTTTTTTCAAACCGAGCTCGGAGGTTCTTATTTTCCTGAGCGTAGATATTCTCCTCGTTGTTATTTCTTCTCTTTGAACAATGCATGGCCCGTGTGGGATTTCACCCTAGCGTGGAGATTTTTAGTTTGCCTTGACTAAATTAAATACGTGGAGATTATTCTTCAGTCTGGGCGCATGGCTGCTATCCATTTCTCACCTCACATCTCCTTCTCCCTTAGGTGCGGCTTGCTTTTAACTTTTTGTTTTTTTTTAAAAAACTGCTCTTCTTTTCCTTGACACGTGGATTTTGATTTGGTTTTGGTAGTGCGTCGGAGATCCTTGGACAGCTCCACCTCTCCTCTGCCCAATACGTGGGCTCTTAATTAAAAAAAACAAATGCTTCTCTTTTGGACTGTTTTCTCCCTTCCTCCCTGCATGGCATTTTGAGTTTTTAACTTGCTGTCCTCTTTTGCCTTTGCATACATGGGAGCTCTTGGATGGGCACATGAAGGTTTCTTTTTAATTCAAATTAATTTCTATCATCTTTATCTCTCTCCTGCGTGGAAAAATAAAACCGTCCTTTCCTTCAACTAGGTACGTGGAGATTTCCCTTTCTTTGGGCGCATGGTTTTGCTTTTAGTTTTTTTAAAATTGTTGTTATTTATCCCTTGCGCGTGGAAAGTTGTTGTCTTTTTACATGGTGCCTCCTCTGCACAATGCATGGGCTCAAAAAAATGCCTCTCTTTGGTGATTGTTTTTTCTTCCTCCCACACGTGGTGAATGTTTTGACTTTTCCTTGGCATGCGTTGGAAGCTATCTAACTATTCTTGGCGTGGCTCACACGTGGGCTATTCTTTTCTTGAACCGCATGAACTATGGCTAAGGAAAATGTGTATGGCTTTGATTCGACTACTTGGTGAAAGCGTGGGAGCTGCAAAAATGTGGCTTTGTTCTTCCTTAGCTGGTGTTTGTTTGGATTTTGATTAAACTTCCTTGCATGCACGACTGATATATCTTCCTTCATAATGGCGTGAGTTTCTCTTGCATTATGGGATGTTGACAAAATATTATGTCCTTCAGAAGAAATAAGAAGCAATCAAAAATCTTCACATGACTTTTTCCAATGAGTTTGACGGAGGAAGTTATGAGGATTAATCCAACTTCCTCTCTTCCTGGGTAGTGGACTTAAGTGCCAGGGGAAATGGGGAAAGCAACGGCCAATTGCCAACGGGAATGGCAAAGGGGCTGATAACTCCTGTTAAATTTATTCATGTGGGAAATTGGGGATTTTCTTTCCCGTTAGCCAATCCATGATTTGGCAATTGGTGGAGAAAATCCCACGTGCGGGAAATTTGAAGAAGATTGCTAGAAAGGGAAATCCGGGTTCGGGAAGCCAAATTGGCATTCCTGGTAGTTGGAAGCATAAGCTTACTTCCCTGGCAATAAAAATTTGTCGAATGAACTTTTAATTAATATTTATTTAATTAAATACTCTCAAGTTATTTAAAAGTTAATTTTATCAAACAAGGAGCGATTAATTAATTAAATATTAATTAATTAATTTTAATGTATTTTAACGCGATTTAAAGCCTGGCGGGAAGAGTTCTCGCCCAAAAAGGATGAAACGAAGACCGAAATGATCACAAAAATGAGATGATCACGATGAGGGCAATGAACCACACAAAGTAACACTTTTGAAAATTTTCAATTTTTTTCATTTTTTAAAAAATTATTTTGTGAAGTCAAAATTAGCTGATAACAGTTGGCTCTAATTGGGGACAAGGACTTCATGGACGCAACAACGGACCCAGACCAAAATATTCATGAACATGATCTCAAAATGATGGGGCACAAAAATGGGGTGACATAAGAGAGGAGACCAAAACAGAGGAAACAAACAAACCAAAATCCTAATTACCTATGTACATACGGGGAACAACCCGTTTTCAATTTTGATAATGCTTGAGATATTGCCCACTGTAGGGCAAAGGCAAATGAGTTCCATCAGGATATGCCAAGTAATAGGTACTATCTCCATAGAAATGTCTTATCTTGAATGGGCCTAGCCACAACGAGTCAAACTTCCCATGCTTTCCTTTCGGTTCACGTCTTTTGTCCCAGAGAAGAACTAAGTCATTGATTTGAAATTGTCTCTCCCTAGTTTTCTTATCAAACAATTTCTTTACCTTGGATTGATGTTCCTCAATCTTGTTTGCCACTTGACTTCTTTATTCCTTGAGCTTGCTTAGGAACATGATCCTTTTATCTAATGCATTGGTGAAGCATTCATCATCAACTGCCTGAGCTAATTTTAATGTTGGTAACTCCAGTGTGATGAGAATTTGAGCATCAGTTCCATATAAAAGTTGAAATGGAGACATCCCGATTGCCTTTTTGGGAGTTATGCGGTCAGCCCACAATGCATTGTATAAATTTTTGTGCCAAGTTCTTTGATTTTAAATAATTGGTTGGTTTTTGCCATCAAGAGAAAATTCATCTCTCTCCGTTGGAAATTTTTTTCAAACCGAGGCTCGGAGATTCTTATTTTCCGAGTGTAGATATTCTCCTATTGTTATTTCTTCTCTTTGACCAATGCGTGGCACATGTCTCGGGCTTTCACCCTAGCATGGAGATTTTTAGTTTTCCTAGACTAAATTAAATATGTGGAGATTCTTTTCTGGCAGCCGGGCGCTTAGGCTCGCTTGTCCCTTTCTTACCTCACATCTCCTTCTCCCTTAGGTGCGGCTCGCTTTTAATTTTTTTTTTTTTTTTTAAAAGCTGCTCTTCTTTTCCTCTGGCACGTGGATTTTGATTTGGTTTTGGTAGTGCGTGGGAGCTCCTTGGACAGCTCCACCTCTCCTCTCGCTCAATGCGTGGACTCTTAATAAAAAAAAACAAATGCTTCTCTTTTGGACTATTTTCTCCCTTCCTCCTTGCGTGGCTTTTTGAGTTTTTAACTTGCTGTCCTCTTTTTTCCTTTGCATGCATGGGAGCTCTTGGATGGGCACATGAAGGTTTCATTTTAATTCAAATTAATTGCTGTCCTCTTTATCTCTCTCCTTGGGAGGAAAAATAAAACCTGTCCTTTCCTTGATTGGGCGTGTGGAGATTTCCCTTTGTTGGGTGCATGGTTTTGCTTTTAGTTTTTTTAAAATTGTTGTTATTTATCCCTTGCGCGTGGAAAGTTGTTCTCTTTTTACATGGCACCTCCTCTACCCAATGCATGGGCTCAAAACAAATGCCTCTCTTTGGACTGTTTTCTTTCTTCCTCCCACACATGGTGAATGTTTTGACTGTTCCTTGGCATGCGTTGGAAGCGTCTCTACCTATCCTCAGTGCGCCTGCTACGTGAGGTATTCTTTTCTTGAATTGCATGAACTATGGCTAAGGAAAATGTGTATGGCTTTGATTCTGACTACCTGGTGAATGCGTGGGAGCTGTAAAAATGTGGCTTTGTTCTTCCTTAGCTGGTGTTTGTTTGGATTTTGATTAAACTTCCTTGCATGCACGAATGATATATCTTCCTTCACAATGGCGTGAGTTTCTCTTGCATTATGGGATGTTGACAAAATATTATGTCCTTCAGAAGAAATAAGAAGCAATCGGAAAGCTTCACACGACTTTTTCCAATGAGTTTGACGGAGGAAGTTATGAGGATTAATCCAACTTCCTCTCTTCGGGTAGTGGACTTAAGTGCCAAGGGGAAATGGGGAAAGCAACGGCCAATTGCCAACGAGAATGGCAAAGTGGGTTGACAACTCCCGTTCAATTTCTTCATGTGGGAAATTGGGGAATTTATTTCCGTTAGCCAATCCATGATTTGGCAATTGGTGGAGATAATCCCACGTGTGAGAAATTTGAAGAAGATTGCTAGAAAGGGGAAATCCGGGTTTGGGAAGCCAAATTGGCATTCATGGCAGTTGGAAGCATAAGCTTACTTCCCCGGCAATAAAAATTGTCGAATGAACTTTTATTTAATACTTATTTAATTAAATACTCTTGAGTTATTTAAAAGTTAATTTTATCAAACAAGGAGCGATTAATTAATTAAATATTAATTAATTAATTTTAATGTATTTTAACGCGATTTAAAGCTTGGCGGGAAGAGTTCTCACCCAAAAAGGACGAAACGAAGACCGAAATGATCACAAAAATGAGACAATCGCGATGAGGGCAATGAACCACGCAAAGTAACACTTTTGAAAATTTTCAATTTTTTTCATTTTTTTAAAAATTATTTTGCGAAGTCAAAATTAGCGATAAAACTTGATTCGATCTAATTGGAGACAAGGACTTAATTGATGTAGCAACGGACCCAGACCAAAATATTCATGAACATGATCTCAAAATGATGGGGCACAAAAATGGGGTGACACAAGAGAGGAGACCAAAAACAGGGAAACAAACAAACCAAAATCCTAATTACCTATGTACATATACGGGGAACAACTGTTTTCAATTTTGATATGCTTGAGATATTGCCCATTGTAGGGCAAAGGTAAATGAGTTCCATCAGGATATGCCAAGTAATATGTACTATCTCCACATAAATGTCTTATCTTGAACTGGGCCTAGCCACAACGAGTCAAACTTCCCATGCTTTCCTTTGGGTTCACGTCTTTTGTCTCGAGAGAAGGACTAAGTCATTGATTTGAAATTGTCTCTCCTTAGTTTTCTTTTCTAACAACTTTTTTACCTTGGATTGATGTTCCTCAATCTCGTTTTCCACTTTACTTCTTCATACCTCGAGCTTGCTTAGGAACAGGATCCTTTTATCTAATGTATTGGTGAAGCATTCATCATCAATTGCTTGAGGTAATTTTAGTGTTGGTAACTCCAGTGTGATGAGAATTTGAGCATCAGTTCCATATAAAATTTGAAATGGAGACATCCCGATTTCCTTTTTGGGAGTTATGCGGTCAGCCCACAATGCATCGTATACTTTTTTGTGCCAGGTTCTTTGATTTTCTTCGACTAACTTGCGCACAATAGTAATGAGGTTTTTTTACTGGATTCATCCTGACCATTTCCCTGAGGGTATTAATTTGATGAATGAGACAAATATATCCCATATCCATAACAAAAACCTATCATCTCTGTAGAAGAAAAATTATAAGCATTATCCATCACAATCTTGTGTGGAATTCCATAACGAACCAATATATTTTCTTTGATGAAATCACCGATACGCATGTAGATGTTTGTTTCATCGATATGGCTTCCACCCACTTTGTAAAGTAGTCGGTGGTGGTGAGCATGTGAGTATGACAAGTGCTAGAATTAGGATTCAAAACCCCGATGAAATCTAAACCCCATTGTTGAAAGGGTTCTTCAATGACAACTGACTTTAATGGCAATGTTGCCAACTTTGGTCGTCTAACAAATTGTTGACAGGCTTCACATTTTGTCACCCATTTCTGAGCATCAGAAAACACAGTGGGCCAGTAATAATGTGCTCTCAAAATTTTATGGGCTGTTAACGGGCCAGAGAAATGACCACCACAAGCATGATTGTGGAAAGCTTCCAACAACCTAGGTTGTTGTTCTTTATCGACACATTTGAGGAACATGCCATCAATTCCTTTCTTAAACAATGTGTTATCCCAGATGACATACCCGATGACTCTTAGTTTGATAGCTCATTTCCCCTTAGTTGTTAGATTCTCGGACACTCGCCATATGTGAGGAAGTAGGCAATATCGAATACCATTCATCGTGGTAACTTGACAAAAACTACCAATGGTAAATTTTCTTCAATTGGTTCTTCTTCAAAGTTATCTCGTGGTTCATTCTCTGCAATGAGTTGGCAGAGTCCTCTTCCTCGAACCAACTTGGTAGGCTTGATGTCCAGATCATATTCTTGGATCTTGGAGACCCAATTACCTCTCTTAGATCCTGGTTCCTGTTGTGTCAACATTGATTTCACCGCGGTGTCCGAAACTAAGACTTTGGTGTGAGAATTCAACACGTAATACCTGAAGTGTTTTAGGGATCTTACCACCACATACGCATGTCTCTCAAGAGGAGTGTAATTAAGTTCATGTTTCTTGAATCCCAAACTCATGAATGCAATAGGAGATTTGATCCCCTCTTGATTGTGCTAAGTTAGGATGGCAGAGATTGTGTGTGGCGAAGCATAGCAATAGATTATAAAATCATTTTTAAAATTATGACATACCAATGTAGGAGCTTTTGTAATAGCACCTTTGATTTTCTCAAACACCTCTATACCTTCCTTTGACCATTTGAAGGATTCTTTTCCTTTCATCATATCATCGATTTCTTTAGTCACTTGACAAAATCGACACGAACCTTCTAAAAAGTTCACCTTCCCAAAGAATGAGTGGACCCCGGAGCTTACTTGTAGGCGGGAAATATTCTTTATAGCTTGAATGCATTTAGGATTGATCTTAGTTCCTTCCTTAGAAACAATATGACCTAGGAGTTTCCCTTCGTAACTCCGAACATGGACTTTTTGGATTCAGAGAAATCTTATGGAGTCTGCACTTTTGCAATATTTTTGCCAAATCCCTTAGGAGATCTTTTTCTTGGAGAACAATGTCAAGTCATCTAGGTATATCACACTCGATTTTTTCTTTATAATCTGCAAATGCCATATCCATGGCCCTTTAAAAAGTAGTGCCGACATTAATCAAACCGAAGGGCATTCTTCTATATGTGAACGTACCCGGGGGTAGTGAATGCGGTTTTATGTTGATCTTCTCTAGCCACTTCAATCTGATTATAGCCAGAGAAGCCATCCAAAGCATAGATAACATTTTCGATCCAATTACTACCGCAAAATATGGTCCATCACTTTGGCGGCAAAGGTAGTTATCCTTAAAGGAAGCTTGATTAAGATTATATAAATCCACGCAAATCCTAATTTCTCCATTTTTCTTGCGAATTGGTACAATATTAGCTATCCAGGTCGAATGTCGAATAGGAAACACTATTCATGCATCTAATCTTTTGAACTTCATGAAATATTGTCCCTGCAATCTTGGGATTATATTATCTTTGCTTTTTCCTAAATGGAACTGCACCAGGCTTCAAGGGTATGGCATGCTCCATTTCCCTGGGTTGGAAAGACTTCAAGTCTTCGTATGAATAAGCCAAAATGTCAAAATATTTGGTAAGTAGACTTATGAATTTCCTCTGCTCCTCAGGTGAGCAACACTTGCCAATATTGATTAGGTGAGATTTATCCTTGGTACCAATGTTAACTTGCTCATAGTTAGCAAAATTTGTAGGTCTTGCCTGCTACTTCTCTTTGATAAACTTGTCGCGTTTGTCAAAAAGTTCTTCAAGTGAAACTAATCCTTTGGGAATTTTATTTCCTTTGAGTTGAATGATGCCATCACTAGGATCTTCATTCTCAACTCCTTCCTGAATGGGTGAGGTAGTTGATTCACGAAATGTCAAATCACTACCTTCAAAGTACAACTATTCAAAATTTTCTCTCTTTTCCAAGAAGGCAATAATTTGTTGATCATCATTAAATACTTGCCAATTTTCTGCATTGTCAGGAACACTTGGCCTAAAAACCATTTCAATGGTGTACTTGTCTTGATAAAACTTTGAATGAGGAATCATTAATGAAGCTGAGACTGATAGAGAATATGCTTTGTCATTCTCTTCATGAGGGAAAAATTTTATGGAAAAAGCGTCGAAGACTTCTATTGCGTCCCACACTTTATTTATGTAGTGTCTCAAATGATCATTCTTTACTTGGAACTAATTTCTTACCTATTTCATGATCAATTCCAAATCCCCAAAGACTTCCATATTTTGATTCCTTTCTCCTCTGCAGCTTGAAGGCCAAGGATTAAGGCCTCATACTTTGCGGCTTTTTTTATTAGTATTAAGCCTTGTTGGAGCGCCCGCACTCCTGGCTTTGTTGGGAATGTATCATTTTCTCAGGATGTCTTTGTAAGGAGCATGTTTACTACTTTGAGCGACTTGCTTTTTTAAAGCCAACACATCATTAGCAAAATTAGTGAGTATAGTTTCTGAAGCGTTGGGGGTTTCTTGACTCTTTCCTTTAAGGGAATTTTTCTCGAATTTTCTTGCCATGATTAATTCATCTTCAATTTCTATGGCCAAAGATTGAGCAAGTTCCAAAGCAGCCACCCCAGCCCTTCTCAGTTGATAGCACACTTGGTTGTTGTGTGTTAATAAAGAAACATTTTTGTCGATCAAGGTTTGGACGAATCTGGGTGGGAACTTTGTTCACCATCTTGTTGAATATAGCCACAAAATTCCTCATGGGTTATGTTGGCTCTTTCTTTGCTGAGATAGTTGGGCAAGAAGAGCATGTTCATCTTCTACCGTCTTGAATCGATTTTCAAACTTAGTTTTCATATCATTCCAATTTGTGATACATCCATTGGGCAGATGATGAAACTAATATACAACAACATCATGCAATGTTTCAATGAAGAGACGAACAGTAACATATTCATATTCTACCGAAAAATAGCACACGCAGCAAAAAGGAAGAAATATGGTCATGCGGTGACGTCTTCCCATCTTCGTCGAACTTGGGAAGAATCTTTCTTGATCCTCATGGGAGTTCATGTCGAGTAGGTAAGGCCAATGGGCCTATGGAATTTCCCCATGGTACATTGGTTGCCATTTGAGGAAAGGTGGTATGCGAAGGTAAAACAACGTGAGCAAGGACAAGTTCTTGACTGGTAGTGATTCCTTCCTTTCTTGCTCTTTCAGGACTTGATGTAAGGCTTGCAGATCTACGAGGTGTGTTCTTCTTTGGAGGAGATAACTTGAAACCAAATTTTCCTTGAAAGTCAAAAGTGGGGTCAGATCGACCTTTAGCTTTTTCTCCTCACGTAAACCTATTTCCTTCCAGTTTGGAATCTTTATTATGAAGGGATAAATGGCATGTTTCGACCAGATCTAGCCTTTTCTCTTCACACTCTTTCTTGAGCTATTTGTGCCTGAATAACTCTAGCAACTCTCGCAGCTTTCACTTCTTCATTATCTAGTACTGATGTGGTGAGATGAAAATGATGATTACTTGTGTGCTTTTCCCAAATAGCTTGCCTCAAATATGATGATATGTCTTCTTGAGTATCTACAAAAACAAGATTTGGTTGCAAAATAGGTGGGTTACCTGTAATAGTCATACAACTTTTTACCTTGGTGGAAGAGGACCACGTCGGTGAACAACGATCAGCACATGTCCAGGAGGTCTTCTGGCCACAAGTGTGGGTGCTCTTCTCCTAAGGTCTTCGATGTAGATTTCTCTAACAATGGCTCTATCAATAACCACAAATTGCTGCAAGCTTTCACGGTTTTCCCAAGCTACTGTTCGAAGGTTGGCGTGCAATGTCTCCTTGGAAATCTTCATCGAGCACTGAGGTTTGGTTGAAGAAGCTGGAGCTTGTGTAGAGGATAGTCATAAAGATTTAACCAAACACCTTTGGTTAATGATTCCTAAATCCCAAGAGAGTCGCCAAAATTGTTAGCATATGGATTTGCACGCATGCAAATGACATGCAATAGTGTGGGAATGAAGTCCCTCCTTAATGAAGGTGAGGATGCCTTTATTGAAAACGTAAACCATATTTACATCTGTACATTCAAAATTGTATGGGGGTGTTTTGGAACATCAATGGAAAGAAAAGTGAATGAGGGAGATGGAATGGAACGAAGGAAAGGAATGAAATGAAAGAAAATGCAAGAGTTAAGTAAAAATAGAGCCTAATATTGCATGAAGAGGAAAGATGAATAACCAACACAAATAAAACGGAGTTTGAGTTAGCCAAACAAGAACATGTAAAAGGGAACACACATGAGCAAGTAGATAATCAGAGCTTGATCACTGTGAACTAGAACAACCGATTAATAACATTGACAATAAGATCAAAGATAATATTTATATGCAAGATTCAAACACCTAACATCTAATGAACATAAGAACATCAAATGTTACAAGAGACAATGAATGAGACACAAAGTTTGTATTTCATTAACTCCAAAATGTTTTCACAAAAGAACACAAAGTTTCTTCTGAAACAAAGCTTGCACAAAAGTATTTTCTTCTCCTCTCTCAAAGTCACCCTTTACAAATGAGCCCCTCACTTCCTTTTATAACCCAAAATTTGGTTACAAAGTAGTTAGGGTTTTACATGATCATTAAATAAGGCACTTAAGTGACCTTTGAATTTTTCAACAACTTTATTAAAGACAACTCAAAAATAGAAATTACTTAAAATATCCATTGTTTCTCAAAAACAAATAACAACACCTTTTAAAATATACAATAATAACCAATGCCTTATCCATTGAAATGGGGTCCGCCTATCTCAAGCGTATGAGAAATGGACTCTCCCACTTCGTTAGATACCAAGAAAATCAACTCCCTGAACCGCCGATGAAATTAGGATCTGCCGCTTTTGCCAGTTGAAAGGATCTAAACCTTCCTAAAGTTTCAAACATCTTTTCTTCTTCTGGAGGTTCACTTGGTCGAAGAATAGCCTCAAAAAAACTTGCAATTCAAGAATTCTACTCGACATATCATTTAAATTAACAATTTTGGATTGAGCATTCTCAAATAAGTTATTTAATTTGATGCACCGCTCAAATGAAATTCATGAGAAATTGTTGGTGGGAGTGTACATGTCCTTAAACAATTGTGAAAATTGTTCTTCCACCTACTACGATGAACACCTTTGATTATGCTCATTTACGAGGCTACAAGGAATCTCAGCCATGAATTCTTGAATCAAAGAGAGTGAAGTGAAGGCTTCATTGCACATGCTTTCATAATGGATCATAGAATCCTCGAGAAGAATTTTCTTGATTTGAGATGCAGACACCAAAGAAAATGTGTCCCTCGATGTTCAAATTTGAGAATTCCTTCAATAGCTAAAATTGAAGATTCCATACTTGTCATCTCCTATAAACTGGGCAATATCTCATCCAAATTTGATATATAGAAAAGAAAATTTTCTTTAAAAGAAAGAATTGGATCAAGATATGCACTGGCATCTTCATGAATCTTAACCGCGGTCTTGATCATCCCCTGACCTAAAACGAGAATCTCTGAAAGCCAAGTTTTAGTGACATGGACCAATGTGTTTATTTCCTTTGACAAATTGAGAGTATCTTCATCTAGGGCAGCCATTGTGTCAGTCTTGGAAGGTGGATGATATGGGATTTATCAAATGTTGAACATATTCCACCAATTGATTCTTTTCGGCCTTGAGCTGAGAGTTTTGAGACTTTTATTTCTCAAGTCTCTTTATCACGATATCAATTGAATCTCGAGCCATCGCCATGTCACTTTCTAATGTAGATGTTCCAATTCCCAGTTTGGAAACTTCATAGTTGGTAGGCATCATAACATCGTACTCCTTATCCACTTGTGGAATGGAAAGGTCTGTAAATTTGTTTCCATCATTATCCACCATTATTCGAGAAAGCACCTTAGGCTTCTTAGGAATGGCGTCATTCAAAAGTTTGAAAAGGGCATCAAAATCAATGTCAATTGGCTTGAAAACTCTCTTCCTTTTCTTTACTTCAAAATCAACCCAAGAAGGAGTATCATTCACTATTTCAGCATACAAAATCCTAGAGCTCGAATCAATATTCTCATTATTTCCGACATCATGAGATCCTTCTTGAATCCTATCTATGACCTCAATTTGAGGAGACACAACCTCAATATCCACTTCCTGATTATTCGGGAGATTTTGGGAAATCCCTTCATGAACTACATGCTCTGAAGTGTTTGATATTTGAATTACCTGCACCTGAGTGGATGCTTGTTTGAAGCATGGCTAGGGATCATTTGCTACCAGCTTCTGAGCACTATTAATGATGTGGGTAGAAGAATCTTTACTTGAGGTAGAAAATCTAGACACACGCTCTCTTCCTTCTTTAGGGTTAGGATCTTTAGATCTTCCTCCTTGTGACACGTTACTTGGTGAAGTGGATTTTGGCAACCACTCTTTTCTTGCCTGTTGTGTATGATTGAATGGTAATGAGGTTGATCGAGAAGAGACCTTGGTTGAATGGAGACCCCCTCGTATAGACAATTTTTGTGATCCCAAAACGTGATCTGGAATTGATTGCAATTTGGCAAGTTCCCTACCATACCAAGATATTCTTCTTTCAATAATTGGTTGGTTTTTGCCAATAAGAGAAAATTCATCTCTCTTGGTTCAGTCGATTTGAGGCAATGGGGTAAAGGCAATGACATCATATGAGGGATCGACAACATCCTCATCATCATCTATGAATGAATTAGGAGGACTCTTGATGCGGAAGGCCTTGATCTTAGTAAGTGTTAGGTGAGAGTACTCTCGTCTTCTTACCTCATGTTCATCGCAACAAGAAGCCCATAAATCTTCCATGGTAGGATTATGTTGGTACTTTACTCGTAGAATCTTTTACATATATCCATTGATATAAAACTGGGCTTTCTTCACATATGGATGAATGGTTATGATTGTGAACTCTTTTTCCATGAGTTGTGCCTTTGAAAAGATTTGGACATTGGGATTCCCCAATTTGAATTGGGAAATGAATTCTGAATGGTGCTTGTCACTAAGAAGGCGATGAACTTGGAATAGTTGTCACACCAGTCTATTAATGCACATTTTTCACCGACGTACTTAGGAAGTTTCCACGAGGTACCATCAAAACCACTCACGTTGATGTAGGAAAAAGATGAAAATTGAATAAACCAGGTTCCCCATTGGGAAATGAAACTCATGGCTTCTTTAGAAAACCTTTCCTCAGTGTTTCGATTCAGGTTTCGGATCACGCGGAAGGTGAATGCATCGTTGACTCTTCTAAAATGGTGAGAACTATTTTGAAGCCGAGTGAGGTTATAATGAAAAACATTGTTTGGCGACCTCATGACCGCTTATGTTTTCAAGTCCCGAAAATAGCTTTTTCTTCGCTTTATAACATAAGTTAGATACGATGTCATGTAGAAGCATCCGGTCATCTTAACTTCTATAAATTGTTTGTGAAGGGTGTTACTGATGATGGTGGCCTAATCACAAACTCTTTCTTGGCTAGGATGATACAGTTAAACTGGTACATCCATGGGTGGAAAATCCTAGTAGAAAGTAGACCGAAAACCTGACTTAGGAGAGTAATCATGTCTCTGATTTCTTCCACGAACTCAACGCGGTACAGTTCTTTAGGAAGCCTCGTTGATTCAATTTCTCTTGGTTACTAACTAGTTGTTGTTAACCATCTTGCTCCATCTTAGGGGTTCTTCATCCCATAATTATTATGCTGACTGGCGAGTGATATCCACATTCTCGGGAAAGTGGGGTATGCCAAGCAATTCCTCAATGTGCGGTGTGATTAAGAGGAAAGGCTCGCGATTATCTTTAAAAATTCCTCATCTCTTAGGGTCATAATGCTCTGCGTAAGCAATAACCAATTCTAGACACTGCACCGAGACAGGAAATGTTGCTTGGGGTAGGCCACTATGGTAAAATCTGTTTGAGAAAATGGTTTTGACTTCAGTTTTCACCCACTCGCAAAACTGTTGCACTCTGATGTGACCTAGATTTGTATCGGTGATGTTGTCATATTCTGACTTAATGGAACTGGGAGGGATAATTCCTTGGAATTCATATTTCAGGGTGGATTTGTTAGATTTCTCCACTGGCTTCCTCGATCTCCCCATAGATTTGGATTTTTGGCCATTATGAATTTTACAAAAGAACGACTCAGGCACGCAAGACAATGCAAATGGGGCCGGGTCTTAGTCTCAAAACCTCGTCGATGCAAGAAAAATATTTTTCATTATATTATTATTATTATTATTATTATTTTAAAAATAATAATAATAATTGTCCCGAATTACAATTTTTTTTTTTTTTTTTAAATTTCAATGCAAACATATCGAGACTGAGCTTGAGTTCCGATTAGGCGATAACAATGATATTTGTTTTTTAATTAAAATCTCCCAATTTTAATATTTTGCGCGGATCAATTTTAATCTTGTGCTATGGCATTTAAATTCTTCCCTTCTCTCACCGCATTGGAAATTGTTTTCAAACCAGGCTCGGAGATTCTTATTATCCCGAGCGTAGATATTCTCATCTTTGTTATTTCTTCTCTTTGACCAATGCATGGCTCTGCACATCTGGGCTTCCACCCTTGCGTGGAGATTTTAGATTTCTGGAATAACTTAAATACATGGAGATTCTTCTTCGGGATGGGTGCATGGCTGCTTTGTTCCTTTCTTACCTCACATCTCCTTCTCCCTTAGGCATGGCGCTTTTAATTTTTTTTTTTATAAAAAAATACTCTTCTTTTCCTTGGGGCATGGATTTTGATTTGGTTTTGGCAATGCGTGGGAGCTCCTTGGAAAACTCCACCTCTCCTTTGTCCAATGCGTGAGCTCTTAATAAAACAAAACAAATGCTTCTCTTTTGGACAATTTTCTCCCTTCCTCCCTACGTGGCTTTTTGAGTTTTTAACTTCTTTGTCCTCTTTTTGCCTTTGCATGCGTGGGAGCTCTTGGATGGGCACGTGAAGGTTTCATTTTGTTTCAAATTAATTGGTGTCCTCTCTATCTCTCTCCCTTTGTGGAAAAATAAAATTGTCCTTTCCTTTAGTGGGTGCGTGGAGATTTCCCTTTCTTTGGGCACATGGATTTGCTTTTAGTTTTTTAAAAGCTGTTCTTATTTATCCACGGCGCGTGGAAAGTTGTTCTCTTTTTGCTTGGTGCCTCCTCTGCCCAATGTGCAGGATCAAAACAAATGCCTCTCTTTGGATTGTTTTCTTTCTTCCTCCCACACGTGGTGAATGTTTTGACTATTCCTTGGCATGTGTGGGAAGGCGTCTACCTATCCTTGGCGCGGCCTGCTACATGGGCTATTCTTTTCTTGAACTGCATGAACTATGGCTAAGGAAAATGTGTATGGATTTGACTCTAACTACCTGGTGAATGTGTGGGAGCTGCAAAAACGTGGCTTTGTTCTTCCTTAGCTAGTGTTTGTTTAGATTTTGATTAAACTTCCTTGCATGCACAACTAATATATCTTCCTTCATAATGGTGTGAGTTTCTCTTGCATTATGGGATGTTGACAAAATATTACGTCCTTCAGAAGAAATAAGAAGTAATCGGAAAGCTTCGCATGACTTTTCCAACGAGTTTGATGGAGGAAGTTATGAGGATTAATCCAACTTCCTCTCTTCCCGGGTCATGGACTTAAGTGCTAGGGGGAAATGGGAAAAGCAACGGCCAATTGCCATCGGGAATGGAAAAGTGGTGACAACTCCCATTCAATTTCCTCATGTGGAAAATTGGGGAATTTCTTTCCGTTAGCCAATCCATGATTTGGTAATTGGTGGAGAAAATCCCATGTGTGGGAAATTTGAAGAAGATTGCCGAAAGGGGAAATCCAGGTTCGGGAAGCCAAATTGGCATTCTCGGCAGTTGGAAGCATAATCTTACTTCCCAGGTAATAAAAATTTGTCGAATGAACTTTTATTTAATATTTATTTAATTAAATACTCTCAAGTTATTTAAAAGTTAATTTTATCAAATAAAGAGCGATTAATTAATTAATTTTAATGTATTTTAATGTGATTTAAAGCTTGCGGGAAGAGCTCTGCTTAGAAAAGGATGAAACGAAGACCAAAGCGATCACAAAAATGAGACGATAGCGATGAGGGCAATGAACACACAAAGTAACACTTTTGAAAATTTTCAAATTTTTTCTTTTTTCTTTTAAATTATTTTGCGAAGTCAAAATTGGTGATAACTTGAGGATCACTTTGTCTATATTCTCTAGGACTATACTATTGCTTAGCCCCGTATCTGTCCAACTAATAATCTGTCTTTGGTTAGGAATCATGTAAATTCCATTATGCTTTTAGGACCTAGAAATGTACCTAAGTGTGTGATTTTGTGTCTACATTTTCCCCCAATTTATGTTGTTAAATGAATACTCAATAACATAAAGTAGATAAGAGATGCGTACCTTATGATCCTTGTAGAGTGTGCGACAAATAGCATCTTTGAGTGGATAAGTGAAGCGTTTAATGATTGCAAAGTGAAGCGCAGAGACTAGGAAAGTAAATGACCCTAGGGGTGAAGAATATGTGCTTCTTATACCTATTTTCATGTCTGTATTTGTTGTTGTAGGATAATTTTTGTTGCATATTAAGGACGGACCTGCAAAGGAAGAATGAAAGAGTAGTCAAAGTCATGTATATGAAAAATTTGAGAAAAGCATGTAAAAGTGTGTAAAAGTAGTACTACAAGAAAGTAAAAGAGTGTAAAGGATTAAAAATGTCCCTGAAAATGCTTTGGAGAGCGAGTTTTTGGGTGATCTCGCACCGATAGAGATTTTATTGGCCGATCTCATGCCAAGTGTGAGTTTTTCGGGCAATCTCACGCTAAGTGTGAGTTTTTTGGGCGATGTCATGCCAAGAGTGAGTGTTAGGGAGAGAGGTCTAGTGTTACTACCCTTCTATGAATTTCCCAATAATCACCACTATAGATGGTGATTCCCCTGATTTGTTCATGTTATCTTGATTATTTCGAATTAGTTCCATGTTGTACCGATTGTAGGAGATAGAATGCATTCTATGATTGAAGGACTGTGCATGTAAATGTGAAACTAATCGAAGACTTTTTGTAGGCTGTGTTGATCGATAACTTGTACCGTATGTGCCCCCGGGACATTAGTGACCAAGGAGGACACACACACCCAGGTGGTATTGTCTAATCTTTGAGTCTTGGTGTGTTTGTCTTTATGACGAGAACCCAAGTCAAATTTTGGGCCATTATATGTTGTGTTTATGTGTTGTTCATGTATCTTTGTGTTGATCTAAATTTTAGCTCGAGTTCTTTGCGCAGGGGTGGTTTGTTCACCTAATGTATGCCCCCTCATTTAGGGTGCATGTGAGGACTGTAGGAGTGTGTTGCCTAAAAGAGAAGACTTGATGTTGATCTAAAGCTTGTATCCCTACGAGGATAGGGGATGTGCATGATAGAAACCAAGGCACATGCAAACAAAGTGGCTAGTAACATTTATTAGTAGAAAAAATAGAAAACATGTAATAAAAGAAAATGTAATAAGAAAGTGTACAAATAAGATAGATGACAAAAAGTAGGTTTCAAAAATGGGACATTGCTCGCAATGCCACAAGACAATCAGGGCTAAAGAGGCCATAAGAAAATAAATAGTGTTCAAGAAAGACATAGGGCATAGCCCACAAACAATAACATACAATGACAAATAATATCAAGAAAAATGTCAGATAACCATGGTAGCATATAGTCCTACAAGGTAAATGCTACACATGAAGCACCCGTTAACATGTTAGAAAGATAAATAGTATGTCAAGTTATGTATGTAGCAATGGAAAGTAATGTGCTAGAAAGTAGTAGTAAAACGATGAAACAATAACACCTATAATGTGTGAGAGTAAGAAATTTAGATGCCCCTAGGAGCTTTGGTGGGAATGGAAAGGGATACAATCTAAGCATCATTGCAACATTTGAAAATTTGTCACGGATCTACATTCACTTTGAAATACCAAGTGAAGCGCACGTGTGTATATAGAAAGATAATGACATATATTGAGTATATGACTAACATAGTAAGCAATGTGCATGATCGTAATTAGTATAAGTGAGAAAGAGTAAATCTACAACTAAGATATGCAAATGTAGTGTATGAGTGTGATGGAATGGTATGCAATATGTGAATGTGATAGGAGCAGTGTGCCCCCCAATGGATGTGTATGAGATGAGGTTCATTTATAAAATACCCCTCAATAATCAAGAATGAACCATAGAACAAGAGTACGTCATCGGGAAATGGTTTGAGAATGTGTGCTAGAAATATATATCATGAAGCATAGAGCATGAAAAGTGAATGTGGTGAGGTTCATTTAAGATTTAGACCCTCAATAGTCAGTATGAACCATGGAACTAGAGTGCGTCATAGGGTAATGATGATACAATGCATGTATCAAAAGGGTTTAAAGTTCTTAGAAAAATTAGACATGAAGCGCGGAGCGTGAAGTATGATAGTAGGTACTAGAGACAAACACTAGTAATAGAATGGGGGTTAAGTATGATTCCCCCAGTGTGCGAGGAATGGGGATCTATGTGATGACGTGGGAGAGACCTTTCCAAGGTGGCAGAGTTTGAAATGTGTAGAAGAAAACATATGGTTGTCACAATGGTAGTTAGGATCAAGAGTAGGACCAGGGTTGGAATTCGGGTTGAGAGAAGGCCTAAAGAGGTTATCTAGAGTTTTTGGTATTTCTTAGAGAGTGGTTTTCGATTTGGAATTTGTAACACCGTAGAATACTTAAGAGGAGGAGGGGATGGATGAATTTTAGAGGAGATTGATTAGTTGGAATGGTAACATTGTAGAATACTTGAGAGGAGGAGGGGATGGTGAGTTTTAGAGGAGGTTGTGTTATCCAAAATTCACCCCCCAAGGTAATTTTGATAACTTGCACAATTTCTTTAGACTTGGAGGGGTAGAAATGGTGAAAGGAAAAAAAATTGGATTTTGGGTCTTATCTCTAACTTCCGTACCTAAGAAAAATCCAAGGAGTTAGAAAAATTTGCAAAAAATCTAAAAAAATGAAGTCAAGGGCCTATTTTAGTGCAAATTGGGTTTGGAGGCTGTGGATGGAACCAATGCGGGTCGTACCAAGTTTGGGGCCAAAACACTAAGGTAATAGTGGTTTGTAGAAAAATTAGATCGGTGCGTCCCATGACACATAGGAACACGTGGGACAGTCAGGGCTGAAATCGTTGATTTCGCCGCATAAGAAAGAAACTCATTGTATTGCGGAGAGGGTAGAGAAATGTGTTCGAGACAATCAGGCCCAAAAAATCCAAAATAGCCGTAAACAAGGGAAATGCGGAAAAGGTAGAATTTTTGTCTAGCGCTCTGTGAGATAAAGCTAGGAAAAGGTACGCATGGGACTTGAAAAGCCAAAATCATCGCAGTCAAAGGAAAGTAGGTGGAGTGGAAGTCAATGGACCTCACGACACTGGTCAACGGCAGATGCGTGGGATAGAAAAGCCCGAATTAGGCGATGCCGAAGAGGGGGCCCAGGACAACCCACATGACACTTGTGTAGCCTAGACCCGAAATCACCAAAACATCTACATAAAGAAGGAATCGGAAAAGGAATAAAATCTTGTCCCAGACGGTTTGAGTACCATAGGGACATGAGTTCCCCGAAAACCCGCAATACAAAGGAAAAGTCAACGCCCGACCAACAAACTTCAAACAGATCATAACTTTTGACCCAGAGCTCGATTTTCACAAAAATTGACTTTTCAGAAAGGGCACAACATCATCTACTTAATTTTAATGAGGGTAGGTTGGTGAAAAATAAATAAAAATATCCATATCCAATAAATTAAATTCCTAGTCCCGTAAAAGGTAAGAAATCCTTGACAAACTCAAAATAAGCGCCCACACTTAGAAGGCCATATATTTTGTATTTCTCAACGAAATCACGCAAAATTGGTACCATTGGAATTGTGACTCTGATCACAATGCACAAAAATCAAGAAATCTAGAATTTTATGAAGACATGATGGTGATTTTGTTGAAAACATGGCCAGGTCTAGAACAATGATTTTATTGGTAGTTGGGAGAACATTAAATGAGCATGGGAAAACATTTTTCACTGTTGCAAGTTATGGGACAACATGGGGAGCCTTTTGCAAGAAACATACCATCATTTCACTCCATTTATGACATCTTGCAAGTGGTGGGAAGTAAAATTTTGGGATTTTCATTTCTCCCTCTCTCTCTCCTCTCAGAATTCTATAAATTGGAGTGTTGGGCTCATTGTAAAAGGGGGATAGTTTTAAGTAGAAAAACTCTATAAAAATTGATTTTGTGAAGCCAATGTGTTGCAAGCCCTTGTAGTGGACTCCTTGCATGGTGATCTAGGCCCTTATTTTGTAATAGATTGAATTGTGCATATCAATGAAGTAATAAATGTAAGTTTGTGGATGTATCTTCCCTGCTTTGTGTTTGTTTACATTCTTCTTGCCCTTTCAAACTCATTACAAATATATTGTGTCTATTTATTCTCTTGCAGGGATTCATTATCATTGTATGCATGAAACCTTGTTGTGAATGCAGTTGCTAGACTGTGGAGAACTATCATCACCCCTTCTAGTATGCACTTTGCTTCTATTTTTCACACATTAGAAGAGACTATTCTCATACCATCCTTTTCTGGTGTATCAAAGCTTTAGTGTATACTTTGTTTTCATGCAATCTCTCTCCCTAGTCTCTTGGAAATTTAGATTATGACAAGATAGTTTTACCTATATTTGAGTAGATTCGGCGGGTAGTTTAGGAGCAAGAACCATCTTCCTCTGGAGGTCTATCTCAAGTAGTAAGTACCACAACTTGGAGATATTACCCATGTTATCCAATCACATCGTGAGCTCAGAGAACACACACTTTTGAAAATCGAGAGGGTCTTTGTGATTCGGTGATAACATATTGCTTAGTTGGAGTTGGTAACATTGTACAAGGCTTGAGAGGAGGAGGGGATGAATTTATTTTTAGAGGAAGTTGATTATTTGGAATGGTTTGGACAGGTGGATCTTAACTGAAAAATGAGGAACATTAGTAACTATGGAATGATGCTCATTAGACATGAAAGGAATGGATTTAGGAGCCCATTGAGATTTAGTAATTGAGATGTAGCGAGGATGTTGTGTAAACAAATGAAATAAAAACACGATGCTCAACGTGCTTGATTATTCATTTTAGAGCATTGTAATCATTTTCATGATGTCCATTAAGTCGGTGATAATTACAAAATGGGAGACCTTGGTATTTGGCAAGTCGATAAGGAGGGTAGAAATGAGTAGATGGAAAGTTGATCAATTGGTGATTGAGGAGCTCAAAAATAATATCATGTTACTTAACATTTGAATAAAACTTGAGAGGTAATGGTAGTGGTATGACTTGGGGTTCACTTATATGAGCACATGTAGAAGACATAGAAGTAGAATAAGATGTAGAAAAAGAACAAGCATGGGCTTGAGAAGCATCCTTGAGATGTTGGATTTCAGCTTTAAGAGATGTAATCATTGTTTCTATAGCTTTAATTTTTTCTTGAAATAAAAATGTAAATCTTGAATTGAATCTAAGATGGAGGATTAAGACGATAGAGTCATTAAATAGACGATCAAAAATTGCAGATTACTTGAGTGGGTGGTGTACTTTGAGGAGGTACATAATGTCTAGAGATTTTTGGAGAACATCTTTGTAAGGTGGGTGCATTTGAAGCAATTGATGCAATGAGACTTGAGGATTTTAAGGATCCATGATAGAGATAAGAAAGAACCCCTAGGAAGAATGATGCAAATTAGAATAAATGGAAATAGAAACCTTGATGCAACTAGGGATTGACACAAATTTGAGAGAATATGCAAAACAAATATCCAAGCATCAGATCAAGAGCCGGGTTCACCAAATGATTTAATTTAATTTGAATTAAATATAATATTGAAGAGTTGCTTATTGAAATAAAATTATGTATAAATAATAAAATACAGTAATGACACAAGAAAAATAAAATTTAAAATATGAAACCCTAAGCAAGAGATAGAAAAAGGATGAATTAGCTGATATCCGTGTAATGTCTGGGACTGATCTAGGAAGAGAGAAGTGATGAACAAGATGAAAATAATGTCGTTATTGATCTCTCAGTAAATTCTTTAAATCATGAACAATGTTAGACAAGGGTTACTGCGGCGAGGACATAGGTGCGATGGACTGGATCTGGGTTCCCGTGACTACGTAAAATCTCTAGATCTAGTTTCTATTGTGTCGTAAGGGTGTCGTAATTATTCTATGTTAATCACTTGATCATCACTCCTAGATTGTCGAATGTACCAGTAACTTGTAAAATATATGTTCGCTTGCAAAACCACAAACAACATAAAACCTAATAAGAAAAATGTAGAATGAGGAGTCATACGACCACGACGGTCACACGAGAGTGAACTTACGATCGAGCACTGCACTACATCTCAGACTCCATGTAGTTCTTGTGAGTGTGTGTAAAAATTATGCCCTAGGATGCCCTTGTGCAAGTTACACTTGATAGCGAGGTTGTAGCTAGAATGTAGCAATGTAGTAGAATGTGTGGATGGAATAAAATGAACTTCCCTTTCTATGCTTTATGTATGCGAGAGTTGATTCAAACCTTGTCCTTTGTATGGATAATAGATGGATGCTTTGGAGTGTTTTAGGTGCCTTTTGAATGCAAGCTTAGGTGATGATAGTAATGTTTAGTGTTTGGTCCTTGATTTTGAACACATAACTAAGTATTTATATGATTACATTTTTTGAATTTCATAATTGACAACTGAAAGAACGACCCATAAGTGAAAAAGATGCCCAAAATATAAAAGGGATCCAAAAAGAGTGAGTAAGGTGAGAAAGGGTCAAGGGTGCCTAGAAGGGACTAGAACACTGAGCGTTGCTATCTTAGCAGTTTGGGTGTTGGTGTTTGGAGCCATAAAAGATAAATCAATAAATTTCCTCTGGGTTGTAGGGTGTATAAGACCAAATAGAAAACAAGAGACAAAGAAAAGAGGCCAAAGATAATTGTCAATCACTAGTTTTCTTGCTTAGGAATCATGTAAATGCTAGTATGCTTTTAGGACCTAGAAATGTACCCAAGTGCGTGATTTTGTGTCTACACCATCAAGAAAGGGAGATAAAGATCTTTATGAAAGGATAGTAGGTGGTGAACTATGGTGTTTAAGGTCAGATGACCTAATCATCTTAGCGAAGAAGTTCTTGAGCAAAGAGGGAAATTTTGAAGAAGATTGAAGGAAGGAGAGATAAATAAGTGTCATCATCAGTTGTTGGTGCAACATTCTAGAGGTGAAAAACAAATTTAGGTGGTTGAGTTGGTGTTGATTCATCTAGGGGGTTGGTGCCTCCATGTAGGGTTGGTGATCTACAAAATTCTAGGGGTTGGTGCTCCTTGTAGGGTTGGTGCTCTACTAAATCTAGTGGTTGGTGTTTTTTTGGGGGTTGGTGCCTCACTAAACCTAGGGTCTTGTACTCTTTGTTGAGTTTGTGCTTAAATAATTTTGATGAAGTGCTATAATAAAGCCTTGTTTCAGTGGGTTTTCTTTCCCATGAGGGTTTCCCACTTAAATCAGGTGTTCATGTGTTTTTATGTCTCATTTGCATGTATGGATGTTGTAATGTTTTGATGATTCATGTTAAGTTGGTTTTAATTAAGTTGAATGGAATGATAGATGTTGTTTTAAGTGATAATTAAAAAGGTTTTAATGGCACACTGATTCACCCCCCCCTCGGTGGTTATGCTTCCAATAATTACGTCTTAGTTCACCACAATTATGTCACATTTCTCATTTCACTACAATTAATCAAGATTATGATGCATTTTTTCTCAACTGGATGTTTAGTGCCCCCGTATAGTTCCCAAATACAAGAATCCACTATATCGGTATACATAATATGTCAAATCAATAAAGATGACTTAAAGGTGGATATCTAAAGTCACCTTAAAGATGATCTAAACTTAACTTAGATTCACATTTAAATTTGGTGCTCTGATGAGATTAAAGACAAAAAAAGACACCATATGGTTTCCCTTTTAAGGAGGGATTAAGCCCTAGGAAGACTAGGCAATTACCTAGGGCGCAACAATGAGCACTTAAATCTAAAGATTTTCGTTATTTTTTGCTATTATTAGAACTTAACGTTACTATTTTTTACTTGAAGTTAATAATAATTGACCCCATTTATTGCTATTATTATAAAGTAACATAGTTTTCACGCATACACATAGCAAGGTACTATAATATTTTGCAAGCAAAAATAAATATGCATATTTTTAAGCTAATACAATTTTTTTTGTATTTTTACCCATTCGCTAATGTAGCCCTAGATAACTCAAATGTGTATTTTTTTCTTAGAAAATATTCATTTATTTTTGATAATGTGAAGTATTTAATTGAAGGAAATAATTATATAATTCTCTATTCTTAAATTTTAGGGGAAATGTATCCTTTTATGGATGAATTTGTAGGCTTGGTCCAAATACCACTCTTCATAAACCATGGGAGCTACTTAAGAATTTTTATTGACTTACAAAAAAATGATGTTTTGTTTAGTTTTGAGTCCTGCCACATGCTTGATATTGGTAAATAATACGAGTAACCAACCTTGTATGAAAAAAATTATTTGTTACATTTTGAGCACTAATAGTGACTCATTCTCTCCATCAACGAATTATTACTTGTCCTTATTTGAAAAGTTTATATGATATATTTATTTCTTTTGCATACTAAATTCTCTAAATTAGTGATTTATTATTATTCTTATACAATTTTTATAATACCATAATGTATGTAGATTTTATTATTTGATAGGAAATAATTATTAATTAAAATTCTAAGAAGGGCACCCACTTCACTTATTGCTGGGCACTCCTAACCTTTAATTCGGCTTTGTTCACTTTAATGTCATCCTAATATTGGATGTCTAATATAAATTCTAACTCAACATCGATTAAGTTTTTTTAGCACCGATATAACACTATTTCGATTTTAATGTTTTAATTTGGGGAAAAAGTTCAAATTAACTTTAATTCCATCTTTAGGCTCTAACTTTAATTGTTCAAAATATTGTACTAGGAATTACATTATACTTGGTACACCATGTTGCATTCAATATTGTATATTGTTGAAAGAGCTAACACATATTAAAGAAGATGTATTCTTCTTTGATTTAATGCACAACCTAAAATAAATTTGTTTTTTTTTTTGTTTTATAAACCTAAATTTCTAAATTAGGGTTTAAGGAAGGAAATTAATTTTTGAGGGATACCTAAAGAAATTTGGAAATAGAGAATTTTTTTTAAAATCATAGACCCAATTAATAAATTTGTTAAACCAAATTTTATCTGCAAGAGTCGTCTACAACCTTCTTTGTTCATTGCATTTATTTAGATAATCATTATCTCCTAATTATAATATATGTTCCAAACAAGTATTTTCAAATTTATATGAAATCAAATATTGTTTTAAAACACCTTATTAATTATTGAGCAAGAAATAATATAACAATTAATATTAATTGTAATTAAATTTAAAAACACCTTATCAATTATTGAGAAATAAATAATATAACAATTAACATTAATTGTGATTAAATTTAATTTCATGTTTACGAGTAAATGTCATGTATTGTTGATGTAAAACAACTGCTCATTGTTTATATGTGGTAGAATAAATGAAATATAACTAGCAATAAATGCGTTAAATGTACAATAGGGAACGCCAAAGGGATAGAGCGAACAAATAAAAATTAAGGAAGTGAATAAGAGGGAGAGGGTGGGGAAAAGAAGATGGGGTATGAGGGAGGAGAAATGCATTGTATTCTACTGAGTCTTCTTTATCTTGGTCACATTATTTATTTGAGTGCAATATATGTTCAAAGGGGACAAATTAAAAAATGAGGAAAATCGTAAATGTTTAACAAATGTTTTAGATTGAGGATCAATTATTTATGTGATTATAATTTGAGGCTGAAGTGGTCAAAATAAGAAATGGACAAAATTGAATAGGTTACAGGGCCGTAACCCAATTCCAGTTTTTTTTTGTAGTACCGAGTACCATACTTTTATAATTTTAACCTTGATTAAATGTAGGATTAATTGTGAGAAAAAAGGTGAGGCATGAACATTCATTGATGATAGAGCCCCTAACTTTTAGTCATATGAGGGACATGTAGAATTTATTTGGTAGTCGAGCTGAAATTATAAGACCCAAATAAGATCCTTTATTGTGTTCCACTTTATCATCTAAATGTCACTTGTGTTATTCACATGAGTGCAATTTGCAGTTAAATGGGGGTCAAAATAAAAAATGGGGAAGATCCAATAGGCTCTAGGGCATAACCCAACTGAGAATGACTGAAATATTTTTGATTGGACAACATCGATTTGTTATATAAGATGAAGACAACAATGGAAAGTCAGAAATAAAAAATTGAGAATTAAATACCTTCATGCACCACACTTTTTCCATGGCTTAAATCAAAACACCCAAATAATATTTGGTATTTGTGTTATACTTTACATTAATGTACACTCAAATCAAATACAAAAATGTAAATCGTTGTGTGGTTAGTGCTAGCAGGAAGGGGTAAATTTATAGTGGAAAGGGGGTATGTAGGACAAAAGAATTCTCTAAGAAAATAAAACTGTAGAGATTGCAATGAATATGGTAGGGCATTGTGGTTGTCAAGAAGGAAATGTCAAGGAGCATGTATGAATGCAAAACAACAAGAAGACATATCTTCAACGACTAAGGTTGCTTAAATCAACAACCACACATGGATTAGATTACATTCATTGAGATTTAATTTGTATTGTCAGAGAGGCAAGCCACTTAAAATTGTGCAAATTCCTTCGACGTAATAATAGAAATAATGTGAACCAAAAACTAATAGACTTGATCAAATGCAGGAAATTGTACGAGCAACAAAGGAAATCAAAGAAATCTCTTTTTGAGGCAGTAAACAAAATTTATAAATACCACTACTTTAATGTAACCATCGTTTTTTAATACAAAAAATAAACTAAAAATGTTAGTCATATCAGCTATGATACTTGGTCCAAGGTCAGGCAATACTATAAGAATGGCACCGTCTCTTTGTCTTCAACTGGTCACATCTAGGAATGTCCACAATTCTCAAGATTTGGATTATATCTCCTGGGGTTAAATTTGACATCCATTTAGACATTTTTGGTGATTTTAGACATAAAATATTTGTACATATTTTATATAACCATCACATGTGACTTGTATATTTAAAATGTGACCCTCAATTTAAATATAGATCTCGTATATAAATAGTAAAAATATATGCAAATATATATTTAAAAAGATATAATAAATATAGAATAATCAATAAAAATAATTTTTTTTTTAAGGACAATATCGAAAAATTACAGACTTCTGAAAGTTATTTGTGAGCATAGGTGTCCATCAAATTTAAGCCCTGTCTTGTGCGCTCACAATTCAATCGCCACAACATCCAAGCACTTCGGTTAAAGAAACCCTCACATGCAAAATTGGAGATCCTGGAAGTTGTTTTCTCCTTTGCAACCGAAGTACAAAACATCATTCTCCGCCTACCATTTTATACGCATTTGCCCCAAATTTATGCCCTTTCTTGCCATGGGACACATGATATTCTCTTCACTAGAATGGGCATCTGCAAGACCAAACATTTTTGGTGATTTTAGACGTAAAATATTTGTAAATATTTGATGTAAGCTGTCACATGCGACTTGCATAGTTAAAATGTGACCGTAAATTTAAATACGAATCTGTATATAAATAATAAAAATATATGTAAATATATATTTGAAAAGATATAATAAATATAGAATAATTAATAAAAATAACATTGTTTTGTTTTTGAAGGACAATATTGAAAAATTACGGACCCTTGAAAGTTGTTTATGAGGCATAGGTGGTTGTCAAATTTAAGCCTTCGACTCATGCGCCCACATTTCAACTAGCTATAACATCCAAGTGCACTTTGGTTAAAGAAACCCTCACAAGAAAAATTGGAGATCTAGAAGATGTTTTCTCCTTTGCGACCAAGTACAAAACTTCATTCTCCACCTACCGTTTTTCTGCATTCACCCAAAATTTATGCCTTTTCTTGCGAAGGACGCAAGACATTCTCTTTGGTTAGAATGGGCATCCATCTTTGACCTTCGCAATGCTTGCATTCTGGCAAGGAAAATGTACAAAGAAACAACTTAGAGATTAAATCCGAACTGCAACCATCGACGACTCCTCTTACAGAGTATTTCAACAAAAGCATCGATAAAGTCGTAAATGGCCATACATGGTTACCAAATGTATTGGTGGTATGTTGTATAGGAAGAAAGGAGATAACACGTTCATGTGGAGAAGTTTTTTGTTTTAGAAGTGGAGATAGCACTACGTCGTCGATTTCAATGCATCCCCTCAAACTGTAATCTTTTCCATCCACATTCTGAGTGGTGTCAGAATCAGCCACCCGTGTAATGACATTGATATTATTTTGAGTATAAAAATACCAACATCTCCAAAATAAATAGTTTGTTAATGCGTTGAACCTCCTCTTATCTAAATATAACTTTAATCGAACGAAGATCAAAAGTCTATGATAATGTGTGATTCTGAAGTGGAATTTAATGAGTGACATGGTCCATTAAACCTCCAATTAACTTGTAAATGCAAGCCCACACACCAAACTTGGAGAATTCACTCTGCTATTTTTGTTGTAGTTTTCATCATGGTTGGGCTCTCTTGTGATATTAAGTTGCTCTTCATCTTTCTGTTCAAATAAAGGAACTGGATTTCTACGTTATTTTCTCTTCATTGGTACTATTCTGGAAATGGAAGCACTACCACTTCATCCATTCCATTTTCATCATTTCAATCTAATCTTCACAGAGTTAATATTATGGCTCACTTCTTCATGTGGAGCTTGTCAATTGTTTAAATGTGGGAGGTATGTGTTCGAATATCCTTTTGGAGGAAGGAACAGTGGTTGTGGTGACCTTGCACTTCAGCTCGATTGTGATTATGAAGAACAAAAGCCTGTGATTTATATTAGTGGCCATCAATAATACATACGGTACCCGATTGAATACTTTATGCCAACGAAAAAATCAAAAAAATCCATTATGGAGTAAGAATACAAAGAAATTGTGGTCTAACCCTCAATTTCATATCAGGGATGGATATGAAAATTTAACTCTGCTGCAATGGTGCACACTTGAAACCATTAGGTACTCGTCTCCATTACCATGTAACCATAGTTGGTACTATAGTTCAAAACTTGACTCTGGTTTTCTTAGTAAATGTAAGTCGCGAGTTGTGCTTCCATTCCACAAGTCAGACAAACGATCTCTAGAGGAACAAAGTCTCAATGGCTTCCACTTCGAATCCAATGGAATGTTAGCAAAAATTACACGGTATGTGATTCGAAAGGCGGCATTTGTGCTTATGAAAATCATTCGATCCACTTTTGTTGTGAGTGCAGTGCTTAGGTTTTGTGCAAACAGATGCTCCCATGGTAAGAGATATATTTCCTCATGCCATCGAACAAATTAGAGATGGATTCCGATCATTACATGACATTAATCGACGTGAATCTATATGGGGATAAATGTAATCCATCCACCAATAACAATACAACGCATTCGGTCTAACCCTCAATTTCATATTAGGAATAGATATGAAAATTTAACTCTGGTGGAAGGTTGTGTCCCTAAAACAATCAGAGACTAGTCTCCATTCCCATGTAACCATAGTTGGTACTACAGTGCCAAAATCGACTTTGGTGTGAGTAGTGAGTTGTGCTTCCGGTCCAACATGTAGAAAAATGCCTTATTCAGGATCTAATTCGTGATGGGTTTCGGTTCTATATCACATGGAATGTCAACGTACATGGTGTCCAACAACATGATGAGCCGCACATGCATCTACCGAGAAAAATGTTAAGATGAAGTTGAGATAGAAATCATAGGCGAGAAAGTCTCAAGAGGTTTATACATTTCAATCGGCCACAACATTCAAGCGCTCTTGTTAAAGAAACCCTCATAGGAAACATCGGAGATCCACAGAAAGCTGTTTTCTCCTTTGCATCTGAAGTACAAAACTTCATTCTCCACCTCTTTATTATATACGCATTCGCCCCAAATTTATGCCCTTTCTTGCCAAGGGACGAAGGATATCCTCTTCGGTTAGAATAGGTAAAACACCTTGGTGCTGCATGACATCTAGTGCGACGAAAATGCCAAAGATTGACAAAAATCATTAATGCACCATTGTTTATCTACCTGACCTTTGCAATGCTTGCATTATGGCAAAGAAAACATTAAAAAAACAACTTGAAGATTAAAGTCAAACTGCAACCATCAACGGCTCCTCTTACAGAGTATTTCAACGAAACCGTCCGATAAAGTTACAAATGTCCATACATGGTTGCCAAATGTATTGGTGGTATGGTGTATAGGAAGTAGGGAGACAACGCGTTCACGTGGAACAATTTGCTATTTTGGAAGCGGAGATAACACCACCGTCGATTTCAAAAGTGTTAAGATTTTGGTCAAGTTCTTATATTCCTACTATTTTTTTTTGGTATACTTTGTCTCACTAATCAAACATGTTTTACACTACTTAATTTTACAACTATCTCCTCAATCGAGACAAAATCTAAATAGCACTAATCTCATTTTATTAATTTAAGATAACGATGATGTGGATAGTAGTTATACATTATTAGTACTGCCGAAGGCAGTTTCCACTATAGGCCTCATATCTGTTTAATTCTTTGTTAATTTTTGTACCTTTTATCCAATTAGAAATTGTTATTATCTGCATAAATCAATATATAGTTCTCACAACAATAGTAAATATTAGTAAACTTGCATATTATTTAACAAAATAATTACAAAATTTGATTTATCTTCACTGTGATTGGCTTAAAACTTGAGATGTTATTGGAGCCTTCAGCATTTTCAAGGAAAAAATGATGCCATAACATTTATTGTAATTTATTATTTGCAGATTCAATTTATTACGAGATGTACAGAGTTTCAGGTGTAGCATTAATGACATGAGCGCATCTCACCCCTGGACGTGTTATTCCCTGGGCATCATTCAATTCAATGTCAGTGGAGGATTGCAGAAAGACAAAATGCTGAGGTCGGAAGTTGTTCTGTGCGCCAAAGCGGCTGCCATGGGCCACATCGAAGCCATGAGAAAGCTCGACCACTACTTACAGGATGGCTATGGTGTGAAAAAGATTGTACATGATGGCCGCAAATTAAACACAGTAGTTATAAAATCAAGTATGCTGATATAATGTGCTCTCTAGTGATATTAATCTCAGTAGCATTTTCAGTCATCTCTGGTAGCATGACAACCAAATCCTTAGTATGTTTACACTGGTCCTGATTCCCCTTGTCCTTGCTCTCTTCCATATGGTCATCTATTATCTTCTCAACTGCATCAAAGAAATTGTGGACCTCTTTCATCCGCCCCTTCACACCACTCAATTTTTCAATCCAAGCTATGTAAGGAAACATGTCTCTAATGTTGAAATCTCCAATCATACTTGTGACGTAGTGCACCATTTGGTTCAACTCCTTCCCAAACGAATATCATCCTGTGAAAATTTAGTGCCTACCAAAATTCGCTAGATTATAGAAGAAATGAGAGATGTTATGTTCTTACTAACATTTACAACAACTGTTCCATGTTTGATTTTTTCCCAAATGGAATACACCCCAACATGTACTTGCAATTAATCACAGAGTTCACAGAATTTCAAAGAAAAAATTTGAAACTCATAGAATTAAAAACCAAACCCCAAAAAATTGTTCAAATTTGTTATATAAAATTTTACAGTTGAAATCAGATGCATATATCGTTTTCTGTTTAAATAAATTACTATTTTCCCTTGTCTGCAGTAGGAGGGAGTTGCAATCAATTGATGAGGTTGATTTGCAGATTAAACAGCGACAGATTTGCCCTCTAAATATGACATCAATTTGCAAAGTAAACTGTGACGGATTTTCCCTTTAAATGCCATAGGATTTGCCCAATAGTTGAGGATTGAAAGTGGCAACAAATTTTCCCCATAATGTCACTAATTTACTGCTTACTTTCAGGGCAGACTTCGCGCTATCCTTTTGGTGTCATAATTAGAAATCATCCAGCAGTATGTACAATCGTATGAGTTCTCTTGCGCCATATTGTGTTATTTCAGAGACAGTATGCCCAATGGTTATGTGCAAAGCTTTGTTTGTAGCCCGGTAGGCTCCAAATGAGCAGCTCAATTTCAATGTACATGTTTAACTCGGCAATGAAAAACATGGCTTGAGCCTTGATCAATTCGGTGAGGAGTATAATAGCCTTTCCATTCAATGCAACTTGCCTCCTTAAATGCACAACTTAGTGTAATGTAAAACTATATGATCTCGACTCTGTTCCAAACAGTTCAGTGGGAATGTCTATACCCTAACCTTCCCTTTGACTCGAATCAAACGAATGCACTCTTGGGTGTATGCAATGTCCAACTCGGTAGATGTTTGAAACAACGCACCTAATGGCTCAATCTTCATGTAAGGGTGGTCTCAGTGTTGAACTTGATGACATGGCTCTCGAATGGTCACTGTAAATAGTGAACATCTTACCCTGCCTCCCAACTCACTCCTATACAATAGTAGAACTCTAAATTTGAACAGACACCTTAACTATTCGTGTTTCTCCAAATTCAAGTACCAAGTCTCTCCTATGAAATCATTTCAATTTTCACGTTTAGCACCATACATAATCATTTCAACTGCGACAGTACTTCGTAACATTGCTGCTCTTATTAATCTAAAAATAGAGTTCAAGAAATAACATGGTCATTGTAACAAAATGTTCAAGCTAAACTTAACTAACATACCTAATCATTAGGAATGCATGTATTTCCCTAACAAATGCATTATGGAGTCCCATCACAAAATGTGAAATTTGTAAATTGTATTGTGTGAAATATGAGAGTCTTTGTTGCTATGGAGGCCACACATGTCTCATTCATAAACCGTGACGGATACGCATCTTGCCCAACTTCCCGGTCACCTGCCGCGTTTAAGGTCATTTACGAAGTCCACCGTACTTGTTCGGGAATGCTCAGGCAGTGGCCATGGCATGTGAGTGAGTGGCAAGCATTACTTGCTCACCAGGGGTTAAATTTGATGCCCACCTATGCTTGTCAAACAATTTTCGAGTGACAAGTAATTTTTCCGCCCTTCAAAAATACAAAATAATAATATTTTTTAATAATTATTCTATATTTATTATATCTTTTATAATATAAATTTACATATTTTTTATAATATTTATACCCCCCCTATTTGCTCTCTTGAGAAGCTGACACTATTTGTGACAGTGCATTAGCAGAACGTTGACACCTCTGTTTATAAGTGAGTTTGGGTTTGATATAGCATAAATGGAGACATCGCGGCCACCGTCGATTTCAACGCACCTTGTCAAACTCAATCTTTACCGTCTAAATTCGACCGATGTCAAAATCACTTAAGCGTTAGATATACAAATTGGAAAGAGGCTACCTTCACTCAATATGTACCCGTCGGTGCGGTCAACGCATCATGACCATCCATTATGATCGTGATGCGTTGACCGGCATTGACCGAGTGCGTATTGAATGGAGATTAGCTGGCTACAAATTGCAACCCACTATGGCCTACCAAATCAACAAAATATTGACATGACATGCCCGTGTTTAGATAAAATAGCAAGACATTATTTACTATTTCCACTCACGAGCATCTTGAGGTGCGCTTTTAAATGAGAAAAGGGAAAGATTTCCTTGAGATCCATAATAAATCTACCGGAGCAATAACATTGTGATTTTACTCTATTCTACCTTAGGTCTGTAAACATGGCTGCCATGTTTTCCGCCACTCTGTTTCTGATAGCCATTCTCAATTTGGTTGCAGGTCAGTGAGATATCTAACTCTTTAGAAGCATACATTTTTAACCTTCTACAAGTTTATTAACTTATGGGTTTGCAGGTAAAGGCAGTGCAGAGAAGGCAGAAGCATTATTTGTTTTTGGAGACTCCTATGCAGACACTGGAAATCATGATCCTTACAATCAAACGCTGAACACGCCATGGAGGATACCTTATGGTTTTACATGGCCTGGATACCCAGCAGGCAGATATTCTTGTGGAAAAATCCAGACAGATTTTTGGGGTACATTCAACTTTTTTCTTAATTATAAAGGTTTTTGGATTAAACTGTGTTTCAGATTTTTACTTGAAGTTTCAGACAACCCTAATAAGATTTAGTTCAAAAATTCTCGACTGGAAAAATCTTAGATCTTCGAAGCTCTTAAAGATCAAATATGTTTAACAGTGCATTTGTATTTAAGTGGATGAGTATATAAATAATAACGTAATGTATTGTAATGCTGACACATGCAGGACCAAAACACCAGTCAAAATAAACGGGGATAATTTTTTCCTTTCTTTTCTTGTTTTACAATTTCACTTGCACTTACTTAGAATAACTCAACATCACACCATAGGCTTACACAATTCACTAGAAAGAAAATTTTATCACGCAATACATTGGTGCATATGTATAACATCACAGAGTAATGCAATGTTACTGTCGTTTCGAAGACAGATCAATAAGCTGTCCAAAACGCCATGATATTTAGATAGAGTTCACATCTTCAATGTAATATATGTTTTCTATATTCTTATTATTATGTGATCGCGGTGTGTGCGGCTGATATATAAATAAAAACATAATGTGTTGTTACGTGTATAATAATTCATTTCGAAATACAGATCAACAAGCTATCCAGAACGCCATGATATTTAGATAGAGTCCACGTCTTCAATGTAATATATGCTTTCCAAATTCTTAATATGGTTATGTGATTGTGGTGTGTGTAGCTGATATATTAGGGATTCCCACTCCCATATCTTATGAGCTCCTCAAAAGTCACCATTGTAAACCAAATACAGACAAGATCAAACATGGAGTGAATTTTGCAGTAGGCGGCAGCGGAATATTTAGAGCTTATGGTTTCACAACAGTCCCTGAACAGGTCCAACAGCTTAAGAAGCTGATTTCAGAAAGCCCCGGATTCCATTCTCAGAAACTGTCTCGCTCTGTTGTGCTTATCTCTGCTGTTGGAAATGATTACAGCGCTCTCAGGGACAGCAACAATGGCTCCACTGAGGTAATCAATAAGTTTCAATTCAGGTTTATTTTATTGGATGAATATATTTCTAATTTTGTTGTTGGGGTTTAATGTTATTGTTATTAATCATAATTTTATTACAATATGTGTTTGCAAGGTTGATTGGTCAACCAACTAATGGGTTGTTTATTACTTTTTGAGGTGGATTTATCATTGGTTGGTTAACCAGTCAGTCTTGCAAACATATGTGATGTTTAAGCTAAGAGTCTCTGTATTATTTAGAGATTTAATCAGACAATCATGACTTACTTTCATACTTTTTTTTTTGTGAATAATCTATTATTTTTATTTTATCACTAAAAATATATGTATAAACCATTTGCAGGGACTGGTAGGGCTTGTGAAACCTGTAGTAGATGGCACACTGGAGGTTGTGAAGGACCTGTATGACTGTGGGTTCAGGAATTTTGTGGTGAGTAATGTTGCCGCTCTGGGATGCGGTCCTCAGATAGGGAAGACTTCCTGTAACTCCAAGTACGACCACATTGTAGAACTCCATGGCAGCTTACTGAGGGAGAGAGTACATCTTCTAAGGTCGAATATGAAGGGATTGTCCATTATTATTCCTGACCTGGTCTCTGCAATTAACTATATTTTCTCCAATCCTGCACAATATGGTATTAAGCACACTGTTCTCTTTCCCTGCTCTCTCTTTTTTTTTGGTGGCACTCTTTAGACGGATACAATAAATATAATCAACTTTTATAAATATTAGAAAATATGGGTTTTGTGACAGGCTATTTTCCAGGAAGCAATTAAGCATGGCTTACCAGACTTTGAATGTAGATTAGATATGTTTGTGGGTGTCATCCCTTTAATCTTTTAAAACTATCATCTTCATCCTTAAACTACAACCCATTATACGTTTTATTAGACGTTCAAAAGTATCGTAATTTATAACTTCATAAAATGTACATTTTATATAATACAATTGTGAACCTACTTTCTATTTTTAATTGTAATTCATCACCAATTTATCAAAATTTTTTTGTCACCCATTTATTAACCTTATATATCTATTAACCACAATTTTCAATAAATGATAGGAACTCTAACCCATTTGTGACAGAAAAGTAAAAATTGTATAATAAATTTTAGAAGTATCTAAATGTTTTAGCTGCAAATAATTTTTGCATGTATTTTATAAAAAATGTGAAGTGTTTTTTTATGCAACCTTATATGTGGAACTGGCCATCGTAGGTTTTGTGGATCTGTTCGTTCCTTGCTGTGCTGCAAAGGTGGAGTCGACATGTGTGGAGAAGTAGATAAAACAGGCAGGACATTATTTGAGGTGTGCTCAAGAGTGAGTGAAAAGTTCTACTGGGATTCAGTCCACCCAACACAGGCAGGATGGTATACTCTCATGTCCCTCTATAGTCATGGAGCTGCAGCAGCTCATAAGGAGGATTTGAGTTTTATGGAAGGGGCGCCCAATGCCATTGAATGGGTGCAATCACTTGGATTTCTTGCTTCCAATATCTCCTCACAATCAGAGTTGTGAATTATCCAGTTGTATTACTTTGGTTATTAGTTTGAAAAAAGTGTTATAGATTTCGTAAGTTTGTAACTCTACATTCTACAATTGTATCATGGAATGAAGGAGTCTGATGTCTTATGGAAAAAAATTAGGGCCTAAGATTTTTTTATTTTAGTAGTAAATTTAATTTAACTGTGACATTTTAATAGGCGCCTTCTTTCTTGCTCTTTCTTGCTGCATTATTTAATGAATATATTAAATTCTAATTTTCCAATAAAATACATATGGATAAATTTGTTTTAATTTATGTGTATTTAAATAATTCCTTCCACATTATTATAAATTAAGGTATTTGTATTTAATTTCTTACATTTATATTATATTTATTTGTCATTGATAATATGTTAGTAACTAATTAAATTGAATTACTCTCTAGAAAATGTTACAATGTCATTTAACAAATTGACTACCTAATTATTTTTTTATAAAATGATATTTTTATTAAAATGAAATTTATATTATATTTATTCTTTTTTAAATTTTCTGTATGTAATACATCTTGAATTGGCCTCTATTATTGACTATATTTGTCACATACTTTAAATTTTTGTTAATTTTAATTTTCTTTTTTACATGTTTTAAAATTTAAAATTTAAAAATATAAGTATATAATTATTTGATTATTATAATATTGTTTATTAATATGTTTATTAATTATTATTGGTATGCAATTATTTAATTATTATAATGTTAATGTATTTATTTGTTTATTATCATTATTGTGATGAATTAATTGATATGGTATTTATATATTTGTGTATTAATTAGTATAGATATTTTCTAAAATATATTACTAGTTTAGTTTTATGTTTACACGTAATTGTAAATCTGCTACATGCTTCCTCCGAAGTATTAACTTGAGAGATGTCGATAATCTATGTAATCTAGTGTCCAATTAAGTGCATTACTCATCAAAAATATATTAAGAGATATTAATCTTGAGGTACCTATATTTGATTTGTTATATATATTAGATAGGAACAAATCTTGAGATTGATATTTTTCAACATATTTAGATAGTTGTATTTAAAGGATATATAATATTTAGTATATTTAATTCAAGAACTCTTATCTTAGATTTTTCACATACAAAATTGATTAGTATCTTCTTTACATTTTATGCTAACTTTCTATTGATTTAAATAGCATCAATTTAACGCGTCATTATATCCATCTCAAGAAATCTATTTACGATTTTAAAGAGATCTAAACATTACAATATGACCAAGATGTTACTATTTAAAGATTGACTTCTCCAAGATAAAAGATAAAACATTTAAGTGATGGTAAAATGAACATTAAAATTGAAGATGAGCTCTCATGTGACAAACAAACATAGAATAAAATAAACAACTCACATCATTACACTAACAAACTGCCATTATAAAAACCCCCATAAACATAACTATTGACACAATTTATTGATTAATATAGTATTAAAAAAATTAAACCATAATAACTTGGAAAGTTAAACTATTACATACCCGTGCATCGTTGAGCAGCACTAGTAATATTAAAAAATGAAATATGAGCTGTGCCTCACGCTTCCCATCTGAAAAGTATCACTCTCTTCCTGTTTTGCCGTCTGGAAGAATTGATAATTATTCAACGTATTTCGACCATTTTCGTCATGGCATTGGCATTGTGGCTCAATTTGTTGCCAATCAGAAATCATAAGAGTAAATGAAAATGTTACCTAACATCTGTGCATATTTAATGTATCATGTGATCTATTTGAACATGCATTCAGGGAAGGAGAAATGATTGAAAGTGCAAATCCATTCATGTTTCCTGTGATTTTTATAAATGCGTTAGTCGAAAGTTGAAACTAAAGCATTGTTGCGTCTTGTGATTGCATTCATGTTTATGTTGATGTGATTTATATACGCATTTACTTTATGAAGGGTTGAAAGCATAGTATAATCAAGAGTGTTTTTAATGATTTATGTGTTAAATATTAATAGATATTTTTAAATTTTAATGGTATATATGGTGGTGTAACAAGTGTTTCCTAATTGTTTGTTAACAAATAAATTTTATGTTGATCTAAAATTAAATCTTAGAAATGCCCAATTCATTTAATTTATATTGAAAGCACTTGTAAAAAAATATTTCTTGTAAAATTGCATTAGAATCTATATGTTTTGATGACATATTTAGATTCCTCTCTGAAAAATACATACTTTTAAAAAAGCGCCGAGTTCAATTTCGAGTTCGCATGCAATAGTTATGGACCTTGGAAGATTGAAGACATTTTTTGTGAAAAAAACCGTCCTTAAGGATAGTGTGGCGGTTGCATAATTGTCAATGGCGAGTTACTTAACCTTTGGTCTATGGAAAGCGGCGACTCTGTCACGCGAGAATGTAAAACACATGAAATGTAATGGATGAGAATCATTCGACTTCCAAAATGGTTTCTTGGAAATTTCTCATGGCAGGGGCATCTTCGCAAGACTATTAGGTGTTAGTTATCATGAAAGAGTGGAAGAGGAGTTATAGAATTTGATTCCCATTTATTGTTATAAGAAAGTTAGATTCTTGGTCCATAGTTAGACAGAATGATTTCCCAACTGGGTGAGAGGTTGGTTCGTATGAGTTGCAAGTTAGAGAAGTGTTGGAAAGGTGTTAAACATGTTATGTACAAGATTTGGACAGAGAGAGTGAAACTTCATCTTCATGAAGGCCATTGATGATGATAATTTGTACATTTGAGTAAACTACATAATGAAAGGGAGTGCATTTTCCTCACCCACTATAGTTTTATCTTGTTTTAGGTTTCTCCAGAATAAAATTTGTGTTCATGTTTGTTTTAAAATTTCCATAATTCTCATATTGTGTGTTTGATATTTCCTACATTCATTACATCTCTTTATCGCTATCTTTAGTATAAAAACAATTTATTTTGCAATCTCTTCACAAGCTAGGAATCACAAGGTCTCGTGTTGGTGAAGGCTAGTGTGAAACATACACCTGGATTATGTATTAGATTGGTATCTAAGTTGGTTTTCCTTTTTCCATAAAAGGTTTTATAACACGTAATTTGTGTTAGTTTTTGTTCCTGTGGTGCATGGTTTGTGCCACTTGTGTACTTGTAGTTTTATGACCAAGAATCGAGTGTTTGTGGGGAAGGTGACTTGGCTCCCTTGCAAGAAGATATCTCCACCAAGAAGTGGAAGAAAGAAGTGAGAAGCATGACACGCTTTGATGAAAATGAGACTCGTACAGTTGAAGAATGGTTCTGCAAGTTGAAGGAGGATGTTGCAAGTATTTCTCTTTCATTAAATAATTTGGATAGGTCAGGGTCCATATTGGAGACTCTCATGGAAAAGCTTGGTGTTTTGACAGACGCACTAGAAGAAAAAGAGGAGGATGCTCCCAAACATATGAGGATTGAAGAGTCACCCCTTTCCAACCAAGATCCACCTCCATTCAAGGATGAGGAAAATATTGGAATTCATCGTATGATAGAGAGGTGAATGTGGCAAAGCTAGACCATTGCAGCTCAACTTAAGGTATACTTTGGTTTACATCAATTTAATGAATTTCAACAAATCTCATTTGCAAGGTTGAAATTATCTAAAGATGCATTTACTTGGTTTTAGAATTATGTTCATTCTTTGGTTGTGAAGAAGCTACCACTACTTAGTAAGTGGGAGGAATTTAAATTTTTGTTGAGAAACAATTTTCTATCATATTTGAGCTATGAAGAGGAAAGATATATTGTTTGGCAATATTTTAGTCAAGAATAAGGAAAAAGTGTGTAGGATTTTGCCAGCATGTTTTAAAAGATGGCGGTCTGAATGGGACACAAATGCGACAAGAGACATTTGATCGTGACATCTTAATGAAGTATGTTAGGGGATTGTATATTCAATTGAGGAGGCAAGTGTTACTAGCTAAGAAAAAGGATCTTGATGAGGCTTCTTATCAAGTTCATTACCTTGAGATGGATCGGTAGAAGGATTCATTTACCTCTTGAGATGATGATAAGGAAGGTGAGTTGAATGCTACTTATTTTTCTAATAGGGATCGTGTAATCTATTGTGGGCATTGTGATATGGATAGTCATGACTAGAAGTCTTTGAAGGATGTAGAAACCACATTAGGAACATGGAAAAGATGGATATCAATCCACAAAGATGGGAATTCATCTTAGATGGTACCCCATGCAAGAGGGGTTACAAGAGTCTCTAGAAAAGTGTAGAGCAAGGCATGCCAATAGGGATTGAGAATAGTTTCCTTGTTAAGGAAAAGATATGGCTACACTTAATCAAAGTAAGAATCAAAGGTAAAACTAAGAGCTTAAGCCTCTTAGGGTATTCTATTAAACTAAATATGGCTCCTCTTTATAGAATAAATTTTATTTTTTAAAATTTTGCAATCTTAAGTTTCTTTTAAATCCTTTCATGCTCAACATTGAAGTAAAATCCCTTTTTCTCCTAATGGCCAAAAGGATTTGGATAAATATGTTGTGTTACAATTGAAGGAAACAAAATAAAGAACATCAAGAGAGCAAGTGGATGAACTTCTTAGTAAATCCAAATGGAATTTGATCATAGACGGGGTTGCAGAGTAGCTCTAATGGAAGGCTATGCAACTAGATGGTTGAGTTCACTAGACCTTTTTATTGAAAATGTGAATGTTGGAGTTCATAAAAGGCACCTCCAACAAAGGTCAACAATGTGAGGAGGAAATTTCCTCACTTAATCAGTTTATGATGCTTTTAGGGATTCACTGCCGCAAAATAGGGAGGTATGATCCAAAATTGGATCTCATATATGCCCTATTCATGTAATTTGCATTATTATAAGAACTTTTGATAAGATATTTCTTGTAAAATCATAATATAACCGATATGTTTTAATGAAATATTTGGATTCTTCTATGAAAATTACACACTTTCAAAAAATAGCACCCGATTTCGAGTTCATATGCAAAAGTTATGGACCCTGGAATATTGAGGACATTTTTGGTGACAAAACCACCCCTAAGGACAGAGTGAGTTGCATAATCATCAATGGTGGTTGTATAATCATCGTGGTGATTTTATAGTTGCCAATGTGTGGAAAGAGGTGGTTTTGTCACGCAACAATGCAAAACACCTAAAATATAATGGATGAGAATAATTCAACTTCCAAAATGTTTTTTCCGTTGTTTCTTATGGAAACAACATATTCGGTAAGACTGTTAGGTGTCAATTATCATAAAAAGTGGAAGTAGAGTTATGGAATTGGATTCACATTGTTTTTATAAGAAAGTTGAAGTCTTTGTCCATAGTTAGATACAATGATTTTCTAGTAGTGAGAGGTTGACTCTTCATGTGAGTTGCGGAGTTAGAGAAGTGTTGGAAAAGTCTTAATCATGTTTTGTGAAAGATTTGGAGAGAAAGAGAATGAAAATTCATCTCCATGAAGGCATTGATGGTAGTAACTTGTACATTTGAGTGAATTACATAGTGAAAGGGAAGAGAATTTGCTTCACCCACCGGAGTTTTATCACATTTTAGGTTTCTTTAAGATAAAATTTGTGTTCACATGTGTTTGCAAATTTCTATACTTCTCATATGTGTGTGTTTGATATTTTGCACGTTCATTACAACTCTTCATAGCTCTGTTTTGTATAAAAACAAGTTATTTTGCAATCTATTTGTAAGCTAGGATTCACAAGGTTTGTGTTGGTGAAGCCTAGTATGGAATATCCACCTGGGTTATGAATCGTAGGTGATATCAAGTAATAAAGGATGAAGTTGGGATCGTGCTTGGAATATATTTGGTGGAATGAAACCCCCAATCCTTAGTAGCAAAGCCAAAGAATTTTGTGCACCTCATCCATACAAGCTTCATATTCAATTAAAAAAATCAATTAAAATATTTTTATTTGCAATTTATTTGTAATTGTAACCTAATGAACAACTTCATCATTTATTCAAATTAAACAAATAGTTCAATTTTTTTGTGGCCTGAAATTCCACACTTCTTAATTAGGAAACTGTCTTTATTATCATGCTTAGGGAGGGTATTATGTCTTGAAATTTTCTATTAAATTTAATTTCCCATATAGTAATTTTTTCCCATACGGTGTATTGTGTCATGCAACAATACCTTAAAAATTTGATTTTTAAAATGTATTTATTGTGTTTTGTGCGTTTAGTTAATATGTTTCTCTTTGCTCTTGAAATATGATGGACGGGTGTGTGTAGGCTCATGGGCCTCACAAGGCAATAACATTTTTTTGGTATCTTGCATATACCCTGTGTATATATCCAATTATTTTAATTGCTTTTGGACTAGTTTTTCTTCTAAATTCTTTATAATAGACAAGTGTCTTTTGTTAGTAGGCTGGAAAAATTGTGCTTTTAATCTTATCTATTTGAAGTAATATCTCGAATCCATTACTTGTTTTTGTTGTTCACTAGTTTCCAAAATAAAAAATCAAATATTCTAAAAATCGGTGTGTATTTAGAAGTATTGAAAAGTTTTTCGTTTTTACTTGATGGTTGTCATCGACATCCTTTTAATGTGACATCACTTGGTAGTTTTCTTCTTACTATTTTAGTTTTTCTCGACAAGGTGGAAAGTAATGCAGGTTTTTTCAAGTAGTTTTTTCTAATTTTAGAAGAGAAAAAGGTTTAATTTACATTTTTTTTTTTTGGTATATTTATAGGTTCTAAATGTTCACCATTTTTATGTTATAAAATTGTGCACAAGAGATATGGGTATAGGTTTCTACATTTTTCTCGTTGTGTGTGTGTGTGTGTGTGTGTGTGTGTGCATGCGTGTGCATAAAATATAGTGTGTCTCACAAAAACAACAAGGATTTCGGTGTCTATGTCTCATGTGCCTTATCTATGTAGTTTTTAAATGGGTTTCATTGTTCATCTCTTGTATATTCTTCTTCTATATAGTATTTAAAATGGGCTTGACCTCTTTTTTTTAATAGGGTGTGAAAATTGTGTTTATGTTTTTATACTTCTAAAAATTTCTAAAAAAATGCACTATTTTCAAGTTTTTGCATTTTTAATTTTTAATTTTTTTAACTATATTATGCTCACTATTTTTGTAATTTTTTACTGAATTTTATAAAATAAAATTAAAATTGGTACTATTTAGAAATATTCATAATTTTTTAATTTTATAAACAAAAAAATTAATAAGGGTCAATACACCGCATATTTTTCATGTTTTTTTTCAGAATGTATAAATCTATATTGTCCTCAATTGCATTGTTTTTCCTTTGACATATGATATGATAAAGTTTCTTAACAAAACTTGATCGATAGCAAAATCGAACTTTTTCATGGATTTCCCGTGTATACAAATTTCCCCTCAACTTTGTTAAAAAAAAAAAACATTTGCATCATTTAGAATGTTCTTACTACATTCTTCATTGTACTAGTATGTTGATGTTTAAATTTATTTTTGGCACGAATCTTGATAAATGGTTCTTGCTTTGTGGTTTACTATTCACTTAGTAAATATCTGCACTTTTTGTTCTTTGTCAACTTTTATTTTTACTTTTTGTGTGAGATAGCATTTTTTTGTTTTTGATATAAAAATAATATATTTAAACAAAGGTATAGAATGTAGTATTTTATATTTTATTGTGCAAGGAAATATGCATGATGGTTTTGGTTTTTGTTATTTAAGTTATTATGAGTTTCTCACAAGTAGTTGTGAGTTACATCTTTAAGTAAAAAACTCATTATTTTGTAATTTTTTAATATCAAATCATATAAAAATGAGATTCATTTATTGGACATGCATATTATTTGTATGAATAGATATAAGAGGCATCTTCTTTAAATTCAATGATTGGATATGCATATTGTTTGTATAAATAGAAACAAAGAGATATCTTATTTTGTTTTTCTTGTTACATTAAATGTTTCTTCAAAGACTATTTTTGTATATTGCAAGAAACTTATGTGTGCTTTTCAATGATATATTTTTGTGGTTGTTTCTATTTTTTTTTGTATTTGTTATGGGTGAAACAAATTCTAAATAAAATATTGTTGTTGATTTTTTTAATCAATAAAAGAGGGTTGGTGGATCTCTTTCCCACATATATGTATGTATGTATGTATATATATGTAGTAGTAAAAGCGTTCTACACAAAATTTTCAATCATGACAATAAGAGAAACCTAAACATTACATTTTTTCAACAATCACAATCAATAACCCATAAAAAAATAAAGTAATCTTGTAGAAAATCTTGATCATAGGGGTCATTTATATTTTCGGTAGCAACATTTATATCTTGATGAGACCTTTTCGTAGCAACATCAAAAGAAACTATTACTTCTATATCAATCCATTCTTCCATCATCTACATCCTAGTTTAAAGTTAATTGTTGACACAAAGCAAGAATATCCAAAGGTGAAGTAGCATGTTCATCAAGTTTTGTGTGGTAGCCTAATGTTGTTTGAATCTTAGCCAATTATTAGTTTCATCTTCCCTATCCACAAGAGTTATACCTAAATCATGTATGAGTGGTGACCAAAAGAAAGGCAAGCTGAAATCTTATCCTCAACTACTTGAACCCATTTACGCACATTGGTCGATGTAGAAGTTGGGCCTTTATTTTACCTCTCCAACATTAAAAGGGGACATCAATTCTAGTTCGTTGAGAACATATGGGAAGAGATGTCATTTGGCATACCAATCATTATAATTATGAAAGCCTAGTTCTTAAAGATATTTTGGCTTAATTCTCTCAAAGATCTCTTAGGGTAAGTGCATGGAAATGGGGACCAAAAGGGGGTCAAAAGTGGACACATTTTAAATCGGTAAAACTGAATTTCAGCTAATAATTTGGCATGCATATGCTCAAAATTTGACAAAGTGATAAGAATAAGTATCGTAGATATCGAAATCTAGTTTCTAAACTACTAATGTTTTTCGAAAATGGTGGAGATTAAGAGGGTCAAATGTGGTGCGCACACAAAGTGTGTTTGTTTTTGTGTCAAAAAGATAAGAACCTATTGTGTGTGTACCCCCTATTTTTTGAGTTCTATAAATTATTTTTCAAATACCTTTAGTAGAAAGTTAGCTAAGACCATGTACAAGGTCCCACTAATTTTTCACAAATTTTGGATGAATATATACTTTTTTATTAATTTTAAAAGTGCATACATCCCGAAAATGAAATATTTGTGTGTACACCCGTAACTTTGAGAAAAAAGTCATTTTTAATTTTTTTTTTTTTTTAGTGCGTGTAGAATGGAGTTTAGAAGAGTTTTTTTTTTTGAAATTCGGATGAAAAAATCATAAATTGTGTACAAAAACGTATGCATATGTTTTGACAAGAAAAGAAGGCACTAGTAAAAGAAATTAAGGATGAAAGCCTTAAACTAATCAGATTTTAGAAAGAAGTATATCATCACCAAGGTAAAATTGAGCTTGATGTTGTAGTATGATTTTTGGGAATATTATGTTATAACACATGAGATATCGGGGTATAGACGTGAGAGTTTGATGTTTTTTGTAAAACACGTGATTTATTCACGGATTACACAGTCCAAACCTTAGGTTTGGATATCTAAGGAAAATCCAAGCCTATGGTTTGGTAATTTCAAATCCAAATAAGATGAAATGCGCTCGTGTTATAACACGGGCAACTATAACTAATGTAGCCAAACTTTAAACACACACTCAATACACTACAAAATACCTTGAACTCAAAGAAAATAAATTCTCTTCTTCATTATTGAATAATGAAATACAATGCATCTTAAATAAGAAAACAACCCCAACTCGAGTTGCCATGCAAACTCTAACTTCAATTAAATCTACTCTAGGTGGCGAAATTTACTATTTTTAGTAGTTTACTAGAACTGCTATTTTTAGTAAGTTCGCATGCTTATTTGCATGGGCACAAAAATTGCCACTTATTTTCTACATGCCTAAATTAGAGGAATTTCCAAATTTCTAACCTACTATGCATGCAAGAGACTAAAAATAACTAATGCCCAAAAATAGGAAAAACCGAATTGAAACTTAAATCCTAATTTTTGGCCCCCAAATGGTGGATTTGGGCCTAAAAATTTGTCAATAATGGCTCCTACCAAAAGGGGTGACTGGTGAGCATTCATCTCGTCGAAACAAGTAGTTAAAAAAACATGCTCAAACAGACACCCAAATCAAAAGTTATGACCATTTTAAGTTTTTACTAAAAATAGTGCATCAATAATGCACTCACATTATAATGCACTCGTGTTCCTATTTTCTATGTGGTATATGTGGTTGTGGGAGGGATATATTTACTAATACTTTAATCTTTATACTTTATTATTTATTGTACTTTAAATTTATTTTAGTAAATATAAGAAATTAGGGTCACTTTGCACTTTATGGAACTAGTCTCACATCTACATCAGTCATAGTTTAGAAGATGGTTTTTGTATTCTAATTTGGTTAGTACATAGGTATTTTTCAGGATTTCAGCATGCAGTCTAAAGCTTTTAGGGTTTAAATTCTACAATCGATGTCTATTTTGGGAAAGAATATAGTCATTGTTTAGGTTTTGGAGCCTTTTAGATTGTTTAATGACATTTTTAGGGGGTGCTAGATGTGTCAAAACTATATTTTATAAACCTCACAACTCCCAAAAGTAGCAAAAATTTCTCAAATATGTGGACTCATGTAATTTCTTATAACACATAATAAATTAAAACACATATGTAAGTTTTTATCGATCCAAATAATTAAGGGAATGGTCATCATGAGGTCTATGAAGGATTTGAAACATCACGAGGACAATGAGTGCAATCATAAAAATCACGAGGTTTGTGAAATATTTGATAATATATCGAGATCTAAGCATACATGCAATAAAAGTGGATATTCTACAGAAGAAATATACAAAACAAGAGATATAAATCAACACCATATTTAACGTGGTTCACCCAGTGTGGGCTACATCCACCAAGAAACAAGCCAATCTATTATCCAAAGCTTTCAGAAGATATACAATCTTCCACACCTCTCACGATGTACAATACTTTCTTTCTCTCAAGCTTCTCCTTCTTCTCCAAAAAATTCTCTCTCTCACAATTATTTTCACAATAATCATTAACTCTCACAATCCTTACTTCTAAACCCTAGCTTTCATGCTTATATAGGCATATACAAACTTAGGGCACTTAGCCATGTAATTACAATCAATAGATCTGCTTTAATACTAAATTTAGATCTAATTCCCATGAGTTAAATAAAACACTCACACACAAGTAACCGACGTCGGTTAGCCCTAACCGATGTCGGTTCCTACTTTCCTGACCGATGTTGGTCATAGGTGATCGATGTCGGTCCCTCCATAACCGATGTCGATTACTGTGTTTTCTAACAAGTTTAATATAACATGCTAAACTAAAGTAATTGAGCTCCAACTCAACAATCTCCCACTTGGAGATAAATTACTGCACTATACCTATACATAGCGTCATTCTTGGATCCTTTCCTTAGCTTTGTTTCTTCCTCTTCAAGTCTCAAACTCGAAGACCAACAAAAGTGGAGTGTAGCTCCAACTTCTCTTTTCTAATGGCTTCGTTAGCATATCCGTAGGGTTTTCACTCGTATGAATCTTCTCTAGTTTTAGCTTACCCATCCTCAATACCTACCATATGAAGTGATACCTCAATTGAATGTGTTTCATTCTAGAATGAAATGCTGAGTTCTTTGCCAAATGAATTACACTCTGATTGTCATTGAACAATTTGCAATCATCTTTCTCCTTTCCCAACTCTTCCATGAACTGCTCATCCATATCATCTCTTTTGCTAGCCTCTGTAGCTACAACATACTCTGCCTTTATAGTAGACAAATCCACAACCTTTTGCAATCTTGAAATCCAGCTAATTGTCATCCCACCTACTGTGAAAATATATCCAGTAGTGCTCCTTCTACCATCCATATCTCCAACCATATCGAATCAACATAGCCACATAAATAAATATTCAAACCTCCATAACATAAATGCATGTTAGATGTCCCTCTCAAATACCTGAGTATCCATTGGATTGCTTTCCAATGCTCTTTACCTGGATTGGCCATAAATATACTCACAACTCCCACTTCTGTGCAAATATGCAGTGCAGTACAAACCATAACATACATGAGACTTCCAACTGCTGAAGCATATGGTACTCGTGTCATGTATTTGACCTCCTCATGTGATGAAGGACACTGATCTTTACTCAATTTGAAGTGTATAACCATAGGTGTACTTACAGAGTTTTGAATTCTACATTTTAAACCTTTCTAACACCTTATAGATATAATCCTCTTGAGACAAATACAATTTCTTGTTCTTTCTTGTCTGTGTATTTGCATGCCAAGGATTCTTTTTGTAGCTCCTAAATCCTTCATAGAAAATGTGTGAGCTAGCTTTCCCTTAAGCTCACCAATGTCCTGCATACTAGATCTTGCAATAAGCATATCATCCACATACAATAACAAAATAATATAGCTCCCATTTTCAAGCTTCTTGAAATAAACACAATGATCAGATTCACATCTCAAGTAACCATGCTCATGCATGAAACTATCAAACCTCATGTACCATTGCCTTGGAGCTTGCTTGAGCCCATATAGGACTCTTTTTCAACCTGCACACTAATTTCTCCTTACCCTTGACTTCATACCCAAGCAACTGCTACATATAAATCTCTTCATCCAAATCACCATGAAGGAAATTCATCTTCACATCTAGTTTCTCTAAATGTAAATCATGTACTGCAACTAAACTCAATATAGTACGTATGGAAGTCATTTTAACAACAGGAGAAAATATTTCACCAAAGTCAATACTGCTTTATGTGTAAATCCCTTTACTACAAGCCTTGCCTTGTACCTTTTCTATCCACCCTCTTCTTCCTTGATCCTGTAAACCCATTTTTCCTCTCGTAATGTCCTCTTACCTATTGAAAACTTAACCAAATCCCAAGTCTGGTTTTGTTCAAGGAGTCCATCTCCTCATCCATGCCATGCTCCCACTGCACGTGGGTCTCATCCTACATTGCTTCTTCAAAACTTTCTAGTTCACCATTATCAGTCAATAATAAATAAGATAAAGAAGGTGTAAATATTTTTGGAGGTTTACTTACCCTTTGTGACCTTCTCACAGGAGTTTGGGGTACTAGAGGCTCATTCTGGACCTCTAGACATTTGTTTCAATTTTGACAGTGATCGATGTCGGTCACGTGTAACCGCGCGATTACGCTAATCGATGTTGGTTTTGTCTCTTTGTAAGCGATACTAGTTTAGTTGGCCGATTGACCGATGTCGGTCAGGGGTAACTGACACCGGTTATTATGTAACCCTGTAGGTATGAATTTTAAATATGAGAGTTCATTTTCATTCACAAACTTCTCAACTGGTTCATCCTTGGGTACCAAAATTTGATCCTTGTACATTCTCTTTTCATTCCATTCAATGTCACGACTCCTAATAATTTTAGAATTCTCTAAATCCCAAAAATGGAATCGAAATCACCAGATCCATAACCAATGAAAGTGCATCTCTTGGATTTTGCATCCAACTTTTCCTATTTTCCTTATCAATATGTATAAAAGATTTTGAACCAAAAAATTTAAGAAAAGAAATATCTACCTCTTTTCTAGTCCAAGCTTCCTCTGGTATTCCTCCATCTAGTGAACTTAAAGGCCCATAGTTAATCAAATAAACTTTGTATTAACTACTTCTACCCAAAATTGCAAGGGAAATCCAACATGTATCCTCATACTTCTAGCACGTTCCATGATTGTCTTGTTCATTCTTTGCAACACCATTCTCTTGTGGTGTTCTTGGAACCATCCTTTCTCTACATATTCCATTCACTAAACAATAATCATTGAAAGCCTTGCTACAATATTCACCACCATTGTCAAATCTAAGGCACTTTAACTTTGAATTTGATTCATTCTCAACAAGAGATTTCCATCTTTTAAAAGTCTCAAAAACATCATATTTATGTTTAATACAATAAACCCATACCTTTCTTGTAGCATCATTAATGAAAGTAACATAATATTAGGATCCTCCATGAGAAGCTACCTAGGCTAGTCCCCACACATCTAAGTGTACAAGCTCAATTTCTGCTCCTTCTTAGTTGCCCCAAACTTTGAGAAATCTCACTCTCTTTTGCTTTCCAAAAACAAAATGCTCACAGAAATCAAGATCTAAATCTTTCAAATATGATAACTTACCCTTAGCCTTTAAGATCTGCATTCTTTTTGACTCATATGGCCCAACCGATTATGCCACATGCATGCATCTGAATCTGAAGTAGATAACATAGAAAAGGAATCAATAACACAGGTAGATAAATATAACGTTCCTACCTTCTTGCCTCTTGCCACAAAAAAGGCACCCTTGGTGACTTTCCAAGAGTCTGTTGTGAATGTAACCATGTAACCAACTTCACCTAGTTTCCCTGCAGAAATAAGATTCCTCTTGAGGCTTGAGCACATGCCTCACATCTTTCAATACCCATGTATTTCCATTTGTAATTTTAGATGAACTTCCCCTTTACCAGTAATACTGCAAGGTTCATCATCACCCAAATAAACATGCCCAAAATTTCCCTGGACATAATTTTTGAAATAACCCTTATTAGGGGTTGTATGGAAAGAAGCTCTGAATCTAAAACCCATGATTCTATTCTATTATCCAAAGAAAGAATAAGAGCATCTTGCATTACCTCTGTCTGTAATATTTTCCTCTTTATTTTCCTCTTTACCTTTTTCAGGTGTTGGTTCTCTTTATCCTTTGACCAACAATCTTTCTTTGCATGTCCTTTCTTTCCACATTTCAACAGGTAATTCCCTTACCTCTGGATTTAGATATGCCATTCCTTGACTTTTGATTTCCCATTATTCTTACTCTTGGATCTCTCCTTCTTCCTACCTCTTGCTTTCTACATTCAAAGCATTCCCAAGATGATGATTCTCTGTACTTTTCCTGTGAATTTATTCATTCAAGATTATACTAACCACATCATCAAACTTCAAAATATTATTAGCAGATGTTGTATTACTAACAACCATTACCAAGTTATCCCAACTATTAGGCAAAGAACATAAGAATAAAAGTTCTTTCACTTCATCATCAAATGGAATATCAACCGATTTTAACTGATTTACAATAGATCAAAATCATTCAAATGACTAGATGTAGATCCACCTTCATGCATCTTAGAACTAAATAGTTTCTTCATCAAATAAACTTTATTTGAAGCACTAGGTTTTTCATATAAATTAGCAAGATATTTCATTAACTCTATCGTAGAAGTCACTTATGTAATATTGGAAGCCCAAAGATGTTGCCAGGCTCAATCTTATAGATCCAAAGCCTTTATGTCAAGAATCTTCCATTCTTCATTAGTCATCTTCGTAGGTCTAGACTTTTCATCCAATGGTAAGTATAAATATCTTTGATACAGATAATCCTCAATCTGCATCTTCCATAATTGATAATTTTGGCCGTCAAACTTCTCTACCTTGTATTTGTTTTCTTTTGCCATTGTTGTAGCTCCCACTCAATCAGAAAACCCTCTGTGAGTAAATATGTCAACACATAAAACCCTCAAATAAAGATATGATACCAATTGTTGGGGTTAACACAAGGTTGTACAGATAATATATCAGATCTAAACATACATGCAATAAAAGAGGATATTCTACCAGAAGAAATATATAAAACAAGAGATATAAATCAACACCAAATTTAATGTGGTTCACCCAGTGTGGGCTACATCCACCAAGAAACAATACAATCTATTATCCAAATATTTTAGAAGATATACAATGAATATTTACAATCTTCCACACCTCTCATGATGTACATTACTTTCTTTCTCTCAAGCTTCTCCTTCTTCTCCAAGAATTCTCTCTCTCACAATTATTTTCACAATAATAATTAACTCTCACTATCCTTCCTTCTAAACCCTAGCTTTTATGCTTACACACACACACACACACACACAAACTTAGGGCACTTAGCCATGTAATTACAATCAATAGATCTTCTTTAATACTAAAGTTAGATCTAATTCCTGTGAGTTAAATGAAGCACTCACACACAGGTAATCGACGTCGGTTAGCCTTAACCGATGTCGGTTCCTACTTGCATGACCGATGCCGGTCATAGGTGACCAATGTCGGTCCTCCATAACCGATGTTGGTTATTGTGTTTTCTAGAAAGTTTAATATAACATTCTAAACTGAAGTAATTGAGCTCCAAAACTCAACAAAAGAGGGTGGGCGGACATCATAAACATGATTCCACTCAAGTGACATCTTTGGTAGGGAGGTGAATTATGAGATTAAGAAGAGACCATCATGTTCAAAGGTGAAAACCAAGGCTCAATGAGTGAATTGATGATTATCATATCTTGACTCTACCATTGTGTCCAAATATCTTCGAGAAACAAATCAAAATGAGCTGGTCAGGATAGTGAGGCATCCAAGACCATCATGTGTAAAGGATCAAGATGTCACATATTCTAATGAGATGGATATGAGAAAGAAGTGTATGAGCAACCTAAATTTGATTCCATTCAAGAAGGATTTTGAAGTCGGAAGGGTAAGAGGATGATATTCATATAGAGATGTTGTCATGTGTTGAATAAGTGATGCCAGTCATAGGTGACCAATGTTGGTCCCTCCATAACCGATGTTGGTTACTATGTTTTCCAGCAAGTTTAATATAACATGCTAAACTGAAGTAATTGAGCTCCAAAACTCAACAAAAGAGGGTGTACGGACATCATAAACATGATTCCACTCAAGTGACATCTTAGGGCAGGAGGTGAATTATGAGATTAAGAAAAGACCATCATGTTCAAAGGTGAAAACCAAGGCTTGATGAGTGAATTGATGATCATCATATCTTGACTCTACCATTATGTCCAAATCTTCGAGAAACAAATCGAAATGAGTTGGTCGGGATAGTAAGGCATCCAAGACCATCATGTGTATTCAATACTTAAACCGTGAAAACCAAGCCATAATGTGAGAACATGTATAAGTTTGTAAAAGGTCCATTATTCCATTTATTGAAGTGCAATAAAAGACTAATTCATTGGCAAGCCTAAAAAGACCAATTTTGGCCATTTCGGAGCCTATGTGCATCCTCTGAGAGGGTTATGAAAATGTATTAAGTTCCTAAAGGTGGTAATTGAAATCCTTGAAGTTTTGGAAGAAATTTAGGAAGATTTAAGAAAAGTTTGATCATGTAGGGATAGTCTATTTAACAACGGGTTTTAGGTGCAAGGAATGAGCAGTCAAATTGTGAACCTTGACTTCTTCGGTTGATTCCGGAGCTTCGTAAGGAGTTAAGAGGAAAATAAGTAGGCATCAAAAATATTGAATAGTAATGTACATTATGGGAGCATCCATTTTTATCCAAGACCACCAAAGGTGATGTTAGCAATCATCTCATACTCTTAATCAATACATACCTTCCAAGAGTGTTTCTAAAAACTTAATTAGTGCTTGGTAATGAGATCAATACATTATGGTGTCGAGGAACATGTGATCCACCTTCAAGTTCTAATTCCACATGGGTAAAATTGATCATAAGTGTGTTCTTCCTAACGGTATTAGAGTCTTTTATGTAATGGTGTGTCTCAAGAAGACTCCTAAGTTTTATAACCCAATTCTAGGTAGCTTTATCTTCTAATAATCCTTATCATCTTTAGGTGAGAAAAATTGTGAGAGTTAACAAAACACAGTCAAGGTTGGAAGTAAATGCTAGATGTCATGAACTACCACTATATATTTATAATGAAATTACTTAGATTTGAATATCAACCTTGCAACAATAGAACACCAAGAACACAAAAATGTAGATAAATGATCACAATATGTAATTATAAGTTATAGTACTAAGGGCATAAGAATATTCAATCCATTCCTCTTGATAGACATAAATATGTGCATCCTTCCAGTCACTGTGCATCCTTCCACCGACTAGCTTTGCCTTGAGTTCAACTTTCACCACGGCTTAGAGGAAATTCCTAACAAGGTTTTAAATTTTTTTGTGTGCAAGGATGATTACGCAAGGTGATAAATTAATTTAGTGAGATTCAATGAAATATATTTTCCTTCAGAGTCCTAAAAGGAAATTTTAGCCATTTTGCAGTTGGTAAACACACTTTGGGAATGTTTAGGGAAATTCTAAAGCATCGAGGGTGATTTTGAAGAGAATTGAAGGTGTTTGAAGTAATTTAGGAAATTTTAGGAAAGAAAATATCATTTAGGATTCATCGTTCAACACTTTGGGTATTCAAGGTGTAGGGAATGAGAGTTTCAATGGTGAATGTTGTCTTCTATGGAAGATTCTAGGAGTTCCTAGAATGATTTTAGAGGAAAAAAATATGCATCGAAATGTGTAATAAACAGTCACTTGGATAACGGGTGTAATTAGGAGAATCATGAGGTCTGTGAAGGGTCTGAAACATCTAGAACCTCATTGAAATTCAAGTCATCAAGGGAATGATAATCATGAGCATGATGAGAAATGATCATCATGAGTGGTGAAGGTAGTCATCTTGAGCTCAAAAATGGTGCATATCTCTTGAGATTGTTTCTAAACACTTAATCAATACTTGTCAATGTGTTCACATATTGCAATTTTGGGAGTGGCTTTCACAATGCTTATATGCAATTGGAGTTCAAGAATATGAATCTCACCCTCAAACATTCCTTTAAGTCTCATTCAGGGATCAATCCTTCCATATAGAGGAGGAAACCTATTTCCATGAGGAGAATTCAAGCGAAGATGTGTCTAGATACTATAAGCATGTTTCCACTCATGTGATATCTTGGTTATGGAAGTGAATTGTGAAGTTAAAAAGGGTGTTATTGTGTTCAAAGGTGAAATGATAAGCTCATGGAGTAAGTTGAGGATCATCATATCTTGACTCTGTCATCATGTTTAAACCTCTTCAAGGAACAAGAAAAAATTAAATAGTCAAGCAACTGAGGAATTCATGACCATCATGTGTGAAGGATCAAGGCATCATCTATCTCCATGAGAGGCATATGAGCAAAGAGGTGTATGAGTATCCTGAAGTTGATTCCATCCGAGGAGAATTCTAGAGCTAGGAGGGGTAAGAGAATGATCTTTATATAGAGCACCATGTATGTAAGAATGAGAAATCATCTAAGTTTCACTTGATGTCACTCACTTGGTAGTGTTCTTAATCACTTTTTTGAACCTTATAGTATGATCAAACTTCAAAGGAGGAAGGAAATTACAACCACCGCATTTTAGTCTAATAGGTGGCCGGATGACAAGAATCTCATTTAGTGATAAATCCTTCTATCTAATGGTGATTACCTATTTCAGTAAGTGATAGATAATCAAAAAATGGTTTGAGCATCATTTAGTTGATTTTTAATCACTAGGATTAATTTTGGAGGCCTTGAAAAGTAAGAGAGTGATCCTAACTCTTGCCTTGTAATTAGAAGAGGGTATCTTGTTCCCATAAAAATGTAGATCTCATAACATTGTTTATAAATACTTAAGTCATCACTTGAGGTTTTAGAAACATGCTTTCAACTCATATAACTCATTTTTAGCACTTATTCATGTTAGAAGTTTTGTCACTCAAAAACACAACCTAGGGTGTTAGGAAGGTGTTTTCAACTCACAAAATTTGGCCCCATCCTTATGAGATCCTCACCCATGGTAAATAATAGTATATTTATGAAAATACCCATTCTGATAGGTACCTATCAACATTTACAAATATTCATCTATCACCATATGGTGTTGTCTCTCTAGATCTTGTAAATTTAAGGCCATTTTTGCTGGCGAAAGGGCAGATGTACTATTTTGAAATTCTTCATGAAAGCTTCAAGTATTAGAGAAAAATGGATATTATTGGAATGTATAGGATTCACATATATTTCCATTTCCTATTTGTTTTCCCTCCTAACTCCTTACGGAGCTCCCAAAATCATCTAGAGAAGTCAAATTTCACCATTAGAGTGTTTGTTCCATGCACCTAGAAAACCTATTATTGAGCAAATTGTCCTTGAATGAGAAAAAATTTCCTAAATCTTCCTAAATTTCCTCCAAAAATTCTAAAATGCCCCAAAACCTAACAATGACTATATTCTTTTCCAAAATAGACATCGATTGTAGAATTTTATCCCTAAAAGATTTAGAATGAATGCTGAAAATCTTGAAAAATACCTATGTACTAACTGGTTAGAATATGAAAAACCATCTTCTAAACATTGAATGGTGGAGCTGCGAGACTAGTTCTATAAGTTACAGAGTAACCCTAATTTCTTATATTTACCAAAATAAATTTAAAGTATAAGTTTTTCACTTATTAATAAAGTATAAAGATTAATAAATGAAAAATTTATACTTAAACCATTTATTTTAGTAAATATATCCCTCCCAAAAACACATATACCACATAACAAATAGGAACATGAGCATGTTATAATGGAATCTCATTTTAGGATTCGTAATTAACAATCCTAATCATTCATAACGTGATTGTGCGTTCAAAACACACTCACGTTTCACTTTAAATCGAAAATGTGTCCACTTTTTGGTCCCCCATCTCCATGAACTTGCCCCTTAATTGCATCTATCTTGTTCCCAATCTAAACATTTCATCATAATTTCTTCCATTGCGCCTAAATTTTAGAAGGTTTGCATTATTTTCTCTTAGCCATAAAGATTAAGAATCTTCCTTTGTAGCATAAATAACATTTCCTTATGCTACACTAATGTCATCTTGAATGTATGAAAAATATTCCTTAACACCACATATTTAAAAAGTGAATTGGGATTCCACATATAATTTAAAGTAAGATCACATTGTGTTTGTATGCTTCACACAAAATATTTTTCTCCTCTTTTATAAAAGAAAATAAGAATTTGTAAAAATTTCTACCTCTTGAGACTTACATCGGAGAAAATAAGACATTATACTAAACTAAAATTTCAACAAAATTTATTGAATTACCATAGCATAAGCTATAAAAGGATATCTACAATCAGACAATTGGGCCCCAATTTTACATGAAAGGATAAGGTTGTTTTGTAAGCCCTTACTACATTTCTTGTTTATATCCTTATGCTATCAAAAAATCAAATACAACTTCCATGGTTTTATTACCTATGCTATATCTATATCTATATCTATATCTATATATATTTAAAAACATGCAAATATATCCTTGTAATTTCCCAACTAATCCTTTATTGTAGTGCCATATTTTTTTGACTTTTAAAAGTAAGCACAACTAAATATTTCAGATTTAAAGTATATTGCATAACTATATTTTGCATATTTCTAAACAACAAAACCTTCCAAATGAAGACATTGAAATAAAGAAAAACTCATGGTTTCATTATGATTTCAATACGATAATATTACAAGATTCTTGCAACCATAAAGTAAAAACTTTCTTAGTAATGACTAAAGTTTACAAGAAGCAATAAGTACAATAATGGGTATTTACAAGAGTATAAAACTTCACAAAGCCACATTTATTTACAAAATGAAGGTAATGCCCACAAAATATGAGGATGACCAAGATGGCAAGAGGCTCCAACTATCTCCAACTTGAGTGTTCTTCCAAGGATGCTGAAATAAGAGACAAGGCTTGTTTACCACCCAACCAATAGGCATCATCACATGCCTTTCCATGGTTGGAAGCCATGCTAGCCTCCCCCAAGCCCATGGGAGAGAGGAACAAACTTCCACAATGTGCACAAGTATAATGGGGATAAAACACAACAAGAATACATAAGACCATTTAACCACTTAGACATACTACACATGATAAAACAACAACATGAGGATAACAAGGTCAACCTCACAAGGGGGAAGAGAAGAAGTAGGATGCCCAATTCAAGGTGTCCAACCATAGGAGCACCAACACAACATTTTTACAAACTCCTTATACCTCCTAATCATCCTCCTTATTCCTCCTTTATGTCATAGAAATCCTTCTTGGGAGGATTTTCAAACCCAAAAGGGTTTCCTCACCAAAAATGGGGAAAGGTTCAAGCCATATGAACCTTTCTCCCACCTCAAACCATATGAGGGGATGAGAAGGGACCTTCATGGCTTGACCAACAACCATGAGGCTTGAGAGGGAAATCCCTCTCTTCCCTACATTCTCCAAAAACCATCACTCCAAATGATAGTGGAGAGAAACAAAAGAAAACAACAAAGAACAAACAAGCAAACTACATTCACCATACAACTTCACAACACATCATTTCACACACATCATTTTATTGATCAAGCATAGTTAACAAGATAAGCACAACTAAGAAAGAAAAAGGTTAAGAATCCTACCTCTACAATTCTTTCCAAGACTCTAAGCTTTTCCCTTTGTCCAAGCTCACCTCCAAGCTCCCAAAATTTTCCAAGTTCTCCCAAAAAAATGAGCCAAGAAGGCCCCTTCCTTCCACATGAGGAAGAATAAGAAGAGGAACCCAAAAGTTTCCTCACCAATGGGAAAGTGACAAGTGTCACCCCCTCTCCTCTCAAGAGTCAAATATTCCAAAAACTAAATAAGTAAGAGTAAACTCACCTTTTAGCCCTTATCACCCAAAATACTAAAAACTAAAATAAAACAAAGTGGAGCAACTTTTAACAAATACACACAAACCCACCATATTACATGGATGGTGACTAAGGAGGGCAAAATGGGAGGGAAATTCCCTCCAAACCTTGGAAATAAGCCCCCTACCTATTAGGTAGGGTCCAAGGGCCCATTTTCATGCTAAGGAAACTCCCAAACTCAAAAGGGGTCCCTAAAAATGCCCAAAATAACCCAATTTCGGGTTTGGCATGCTTGGGCACAAGGGTAGAGGATGTGGGGTCCACCCAAGGTTCACATGTGGTCCCCAATCCCTTCTACCAACACACACACACTTACCCAAAACCAACACTTAAATTAAGATGAGATCATTAAACCCCTAAGCTAGTTTACTTAATAAAACACACCCTAAACATAATTAATTTTACAAGACATAATTACATTACAATTGAGGGTTCACCCATGGTGCCCAAATAAATACACCTATTCTAAGGCCTCAAACATTTAGCATGGTTAGGACTCAGCCCATGGGCCACTCGTGCACAATTGCGTAGCTGCCCTGAAACCCATGCTCTCCTATACCTGTCACCTGCACACTCATTACACACATTAACCACATCTATCCAATATAATAAACATCATCTACACATCACAAATTCAATCAAACTTATAATGTCCTAACATTATTAAACAATTGATAGTGCAATGCATACAATTATACACATAGTTTGCCACGAATCATCCACAGATAAAATTACAACGACATACACTTAGGCTAGCATGAAAATTACCATTATTAAATCCAGAAAACTATATCATTAATCAAATCGACCACAAGAACCAACATCTAACCAATAGATCTATCATATAACCCTGTTAGTGTCATCAACATCATAAGAAATATATCAGTATACGAATCTAGTCCAATTGGCGCTACATGCCCAAAATACCATAGTGTCCATGAGGATAAAATATCATAGTAAAATGTCCAAAATCGATCAGAGTCTCAATCAAAACATGTCTATACATAAAGGAACCAACAGATAACTGGAGCTATAAAAATGTGGGCACTACATTTATCTTCCCAAGTTTTTGTTGTACCACAATTAATCTATTTTTGAAAGAGGGTAGCTTATTTAATAACATGTCGTCAGTTTATATAGCCATGGCTTGATATGAGTGACCAAGTTTCTGGTCTATTATATTATCCATTCTAGCTATATTTTCCACAATATATAAATAGTCCCTAATCACCATTCTTGTAATAATCTTCAATGAGACTATTTGTAGTTCTAACCTTAAAATCGTTTCTTCCATTTCTTTTCTAATATGGTGCTCTCTCCTCTAGACCCAATATATTTAATTTTAGTACCATGAAAATCCTCCATGATGTGTATATTTTCTCTACCCTATTCACTTTCTATCCCAACATTTATAAGAACCACGATGCCCCTATTTTTTTGACCATTTTTTCCAATACTCTCCATTACAAGATAAGACTAAGAAATATCCACATCAAGAGATTTATCTTCCAAATTTCTATGGGTTTTTAGTAATCTAGAGTATTTTAGGTCTAAAAGATTATTTCTTTATTTCCTCTGCATTAATATTTATTCAAACTTTCCTAGATTATTCGAATGAGGATATGGATGAAGAAAAAATTACTTTCCTCCTCTTCATTTTTGTGTCTTGAAATGTCTTAAATTTACATAATTATTTCTAAGACACCACCCTAGTTGATGAGAGTATGTCATCCATGAACAATATTTTAATAATTCCTTAGTGAGAAAAGGATTTCCTATTCCCACACTTTTCCCTCATTACCATATTCCTAGAGATTTTAATAGAAAGATATGCACACTTACAAGTTTCATGTACCTTACATGATAAAGTAATTTAAAACCATATAAATACATGAAGTAATACCTACCTTTACATGTCATATATTTATGAATATAGAGTGCTACTACCAATAAGTGTTTAGGTAATGAAGTTCAAAGAATTCTTTTTCCAGTGTCCTAAACCTACTCCTTAGGAAGGATAAATGTATCTCTAAAGTGGTTCTCTCTTTTTTTACAACAAACCATTTATTCCCTTCACAATAAATGCTAAAAATTATTCCCATTTATTATTACAACATTGTAATTTGTAAACCTCAGAGATATACCACCTTGTTATTCCAAGATTACATAAATTATAAAAAAATTGCCTCGTAAATTTCTTGTCCTTTGAACTTCTAAAAAATTTAGCCATCTCGCTTCCTTGAAAATCATCCTGAAAATAGGATCATTTTTTAACACTGAGAATGGTCATATATTTCTACATGAATAAAAAAACCCTTCATTATTTAGAATTCCAAAAAGAACCTTTTTCCATTGCATAAGACACCAACATCCAAAAACATGTCTCACAAGAGAAATTTCCCTTTTCAATACATAATTAAATGTTTGTGTAATTACACAAAAAATACCAAATTACTCCATTATTACTTCCACATCATTGCATAATGGGTGCCAATATATATTATTTTACAAAAATTATTCACTTCCTTATTTAAATCCCCACTTACTATCAAGCTAAGAAGGGTGCACTATGTAAGATTAGTAAGTAGGATAGAGTAAAAGGAGTTTCCCCTTTTGTGATCTTACCTTGAAATTTTTCATAGAACTTGAGGAATCATGGTAACCCATATTTATGCTTCGATCTATGCACATATTTTTCCAAAAATAACTTGGACTTTTTCTCTGACATATATACTTTAAGTTTTCTTGTTTCCTCTCACCCATTTAGTTAGAGGCCACCTTACCTTATTTTCTGAGTATTCCTTAGATCTTGGGGAGAGATTTATATTTTTTTCTTAATTATCTAAAACATTTAAAATCCATGAATATTAACCTTCTTCGAGGAAAAAATCTAGCCAAGTGAGTTACATTCTTATAATTATAACATTCTCTTACTATAGGAAATTAGTAAAAAATGTATTCAAGCTACCTCTCACCATTTAATATTAGCATCACCACATGAAGTATGAGAAAA